>CM040914.1:6638164-6718164 GCA_023029165.1 Gobiocypris rarus | reverse complement strand
TACATTTTTAAATGGCCCCAAACAGGCAACAAAATTCACAGCAGAACCATCAACAAGCAAATTTGTTAAAATAAATTATTTTTAAGAACTCTTAACTCTTCATTGTTTCTTCGTCATCTTGAAAAAACTCTAGACATATGCTTTGACACCTTCTTGCAATAAGTTTTTTCACTCATTATATCACACCATTCATCCAGTCATTAAATATCCCCAGATAACTTTTCAATTTACACCCACGCAAGGCACAGTTTGATCCTTTGACTCCCAGATCAACCATTCTAAAAGATGTTAGAATATGAAACTGAGGGGAAACGCTCAATACCATCTGTCATGAATGGAGAAATCTGATTTATTCAGAGACGGTAAACACAGGGGGCATACGCAGATCCGGATAATAATAACAGCCCACAACTTCATGGATAATATATCTTAGTCCTAAAACTTTCAGACAATATCCTTCACCCCTTGGGTTCTAAGTTAGTTTGAAGAAATTAATCACCTGTCCGAATTTAGAGCCGTTCCTATACGTCTCACACAAGTGTAAAACACCCTTATATTGATGGAAGGTATCAACCAAAGTGTATTTCTCAGACTATATATATTTAATTTAATTTTATTACATTTATAGACAAATAAAGTTTGAGATTTATGAGTAGATATGAGTAGTTTTTAGAGCAAACATAACAAATACAAAACTCAAGTTACTGTAATTTAATTACTTTTCCCTTGACTAACTTCTGATGTAATTGCATTAAATACGGTATATACACTATAGAACAATTCTATATTAAAAAGGGTGGATTTCACATCGAAAATGTTTCATGTCTATCCCTGTATTGTTTAATTGGTCAAGATTGATATGGGATTTAGAAAGTAAATTAGTAATACGTAATAAGTATAAGTAATGCAATACTTTTTAGAGAGAATAATTAGTACAGTAATCTAATTACACTGTTGAAGCTAGTAAATAATACAGTTAGAGTCAAATTTGAAATTAGACCAAATTAAATTTAAATTAGACAAATGAATGTTTATTGTTGTATAATCCTAACTTTTAAAGATACTTATTTAATCAACTAATGCCTCACTAAGAGCTGTAAATATAGTCTGGACTATAGACTGTTTCTCTGCATGCCTTTCAACCTTGTGCAAAGGTTGTATCATAAGACTCTGAGCTTATGTAGGAATCCAAAGCTGCCAAATGGCAGCTAAAGCTTATGAAATCACATCAAATACAGCTAGCTTTAGCCTTTCCTGGAACATCTTCACCTCTAGAGGCAATCGCTATAGCCTGCTGATGCTCAAAATACATAGGGCATGACCATATTGTCTCTCTATGGTGTGTAGTCCTCCAAAGTTTTGCTCTGAACTAGTAGACTAACATGATAGCTGCACATGTGTCCTTCTGGAAAGGTCCTACTAATATGGTTTGACATCATAATTGAGACGTGGATTCAAGTGATTTGAATAAAAGTGCCAATTTTATGTTTCCGTCTCTTTTTCACCTACCAATAATATATATTTTTTTTTAAATGCAGCAACAAAACTACTTTATCTATTTATTAAGTCAACAGAAACACTGAATTACTATGTGATAATGTTGTCAATGTCTGTAATGCCTGCTAAAATTGTACAGTCAACATTCACAATTATTTGAATCTTAACTGACACCAGTTTACCACCAACTACAGCTAGTGCAGCCATAACTTTGGCTATAATTTATTTAATTTACCTTTGGCGAGTCCCAAGAGTTTCCCACCATTGTGTTCATGTTCATGTGTCCATATCTTTAAAAAATATCTTTCCAACATCCAAACGCAGCATTAAGTACACTAAAGTCGCAATTTAACAAAAGCATCTTCTGTATTGACGCACATCTGAGGGAAAAGGATCACTGGCTGTATCCACATCAGTTGTTGATAGGATAAAGCTTGCGATTGACTTTATGTAAGGGGTGGGGTTTAAAGGAGAAGTATGTAAGTTTCGCCACTAGAGGTCATTTGTTCAAATAAAGGCGTAGCTTGGTTACGTGTGAATGAGTGTGGAATCATGGGAGTTGTAGTCTTGACTCTTCACCTCCGATAGAAAGGAATCAGATGGACTCGGGCAGAAATCATGTTCAAGAATGAGCGAATGTATTAAAGATTTATTAATGTTACGGTGGTATGAAGCAGGACGCGCCGAGAGCCCTTAGGAGCGAACGCTAATGAGAAAAACTGTGCAAAACACCGGCCTCTGAGCTTTTATTATGCGTATGCTGCAGCCTCCGCTTCCGCACTTTTTGTTGCATATGTGGGGTAACGCAGTGCTGTTTAATATGGTTAAAATAATCATACTACATACATTTGAGTTTGTTGAAAGTTATGTCAATGTTACTCTGCATGTTCACTCGGTGCTGGTATGAGAGACTTGTTGCACTTTGTAGTAATCTAGATCGATATTAGAATATCATATTAATAAAAACAGGATGACTAAATGATTGTTGCTAAATGACATGCAATTCGTTTTTAAAATATATTGTATGATGGAGAAAGCTCTCTCTGATTATGCTATGCTAGCCACTTGACAAAATAGTGTTGTCTCTGAGGCATGGTAAAAAGGTTACTTGCGGTGAATCAAGAAAACAAGCAATTCAAACAACATATCCAAACATGTGCTCGCCTGTCTAATAAAATGCATACTATATTAAAGCGTCTTTGGTGTTTCCATGGTTTCTACCGAAATCAAGGGTAGCATTAATATGACGTCATTGACAGGCGACGCACAGTCACGGCCCGTAACACTGGTTACAATAGTTGATTTCTCTAGATTTAAACATTGTTGGAAATTTTGGGATTAATGTAAGTAGTACACAGGTCAACAAAACATTTTTTCTAGTTGCTTTTGGATATTTTAATCTACACATCTTACATTTTGTGCCTTTAAGTGGACTAAATTTCACTAGAAGATATAGTTATGACATTTGAAATCAAATACAAGCTTAAATTTAAAATCAGACTTTGACATTTGATAATCTAAATCCAGTTAGATATTCTAGTAAGTACAATAATCAAATTTAAATTGTTCTAGTGTAGTAGCTACACTGAAATGTAAAAGTTAACGCTAAATTTATCAAACAATACATCACCAACCAAGAAAAATATCACCTGTGACCAGCAGCATCATTTACAAACACATCTACTTTCACCTCAAAAGCTTTAAAAGACAAAATGGCGAATTACCTCATGGGTATGAAACTGCTCTTTGACTTCTTCGACAAAAGAGGAGATGGGTGGCTGTGCTTGCAAGCTGTCCTCCGCAGAGAGCAGCCAGGTCAGGACCTCCTCCAGGGCACTCTGGTAGCTTTCCAGCTCATTTAGCCCCTGTGGCAGGGGACTGGGAGACGGTCGCAGTTCATCGGGCTTGTCTGGAGACTGCAGGCAGATAGACGGGAGACAAATCGGTTAGATGATGGTATGGATTTAAAAATAATAAAGATATTGAGTTTTTTGTCTTTAAATCAAGACTTGCCTAAAGAGCGTATTGGCAATGAGGCGGTAGGAGTGGTTGGCTAATCATGTATATACGCATTCGCTTATCGCTAAAGCCCCTAGAGTCCGTCTGGCTGCTTCATCCTCAAAAGCTGGGTGATCTTTAAAGTTAGCCTTCTCATTTTCCTTTCCTGCTTTGGGACATACCTTCTGCGCTTGTATGTGTTCCGAGTGAAATGCAGTAGTTGACTGATAATATCAGGGTGGTTTCAGATTGAGTAAGAAGATTGTGAGGGGTCTCATGGAGTTTACAACTTGGTTTATTAGTGATGCTTGTGGTGTTGCTCATATTCAAATAAATTCCTAACCATAAGTATTCAAATTTGGTGCATAACTTTGTATTTTTCCTGTTTAGGAGAGGTATGCTATTATAACAGAATAAAGTATATAACAGAAAAAACAAACAAACAAAAAAAAAACTCATAGACTGACAGTAAAGGAGAGACTTGAGTCATATCTTCGTGACCAAAATATCTTTTGGGTGACTAACCATCTAGCAACTATCCCAAACACCACAGCAATTTGCTAAACAACACTCACAAGGCCTTGACAGCCACCCATAACACCCTAGAGTTTTTCTCCTGTATTATTTTATTATTATTTATGTACTATTATAGTTTTAATTAGCTTTTTTATTTTCAATAATAATTTATTTTTGTCACTTTTGCTATGTCCGAGGGTAACGGTTGCTTTACAACCAATTTCAAAGTTCTGTGTGGCTGTCGCTAGTGGGCGAAATATAACAATCGTATGCGAATGTCATGTGCAGTTGAAAGGGTCAGATTTACTAACAGCTTGCGTCAGCGCAAATCCTCTTTTGGTTATAAAAAACTACTGTCAGGATTTTCTAAAGACACATTTTTCTGGCTGACCTTATTGCTGCATTTGTAGTTGTTTCCCTTTCAGATGCAACATTTTTGGGAGGAGAGTACTGTATTTAAATGAGTCATGCGAGGAGATTTACTAAGGTTTGCGCTAGTCACTGGTATTTGCGTCAATATTTACCACCTAAAATAAGCACGTCTTAAAGCTACACTGTGTGATATTTTCCCCCATCTAGCGGTGAAAAGGTATATGACCACCCCGTGAATATTAGTTTCTGTAGAATAAACTAAAAAAGTTACACAGTGTAGCTTTAAACCAGATTGTGCTGCTCTTGGTAGATTACTCTGGTCATTATGGAAATTATCTGGTTGTGTCTGTGTTTTCTTTAATTTGTGTGTTGTCAATAGATCATGGACAGAAATTTCCACTCCCATCTGTGCTTTTTTGGAATTGCTCTCTCATGCTAATTTGCCATGTTTAAAAGTAAATCTGACCCACCAACAAGTCTCTCCATCAGGTCCCTTCCGCATTGTGAGTCTATGGCATTTTTTGTCAGTTTTATTATCTGGCAAGCAAAAATCATAAATTCAATCAATAACTTAAGACAAGTGAGCAAGTGAAGTGTGACACCAATGATATCAGTCGGAGGTTGTTGTAGACACAGCTGCAATGCCTGGCAACAATGAGGATCCTGCAGTCAACAGAAACAAACCTGTGTGGTGAGAAACTTCCTCTGCTGTTCAGGCGTCTTGACGTAAGCAGCTTGAGTGAAGGCATAGCTTTTGAATCGAGGCTTATAGGAGGGAGACGGGCTGCGAACGCGACTCTGGGCCACACTGACTGTGATCTAAGAGAGGTGCAGAAGACAAGAAAGACTGAAAAAAGCAAAACAAAAGCCACAGAGATGGAAGGAAACAGAGGAGAGTTGAGTGATTGAGCGATGAGCTGGATATGGCAGTGAGAAGGGCGATGAGGACGTTGGAATGCAGAGCGGCAAAATTAGATCACAAATTGCAAAACATAATTTAATGTCAGCTGGCAAAGTGTGTTGACAAGATAGATGTGCATTCTACATCCTGAGAACGTCTAAAAACCTTTTTGAAACCAGAGAAGTCTAATGCTTTCATATTAGATGTATGTGGCGCCAGAGATAATGGGCCCATGCATTATGATTACAACATACCATTCTAAACTCTGTGTTTCTATGAGTGTGTGTTCCTCTGACCTGCTGGGAGTAACGCTGTTGGGTTTGAAAGAGGAAGTGCTCCTCCTTGGTTACTGTAGTTCGAGGGAGTGTCTCCACCTCTTGTATGGCCTCCATACTCACGCCATGGGGCAGCACTTGGAACAGGGAGGTGACGTACATAATGATGGATTTCTTATCAGGATGAGCTGTAGCAACATCTGTGAAGGAGAAAAGAAATGACAAAATTTCATTAACTCCTAGAGGAGACATTAGATAAATGTGAGAAGCAGAATACCCTGCAAGCATTTGCTTTCCATTTAAAAGAATGTGTGTAAATAAATTGGATGCATACTATTTTTCAAAAGTTTGGGGTCGATAAGATAAAAAAAAAAAAGTGTTAAAGTGTCTTTTGTATTTTACAATATTTTAAAATTAATCAGAATTTTCAGCATCATTACTCCAGTCTTCAGTGTCACATGATCCTTCAGAAATCATTCTAATATGATGATTTTCTGCTCAAGAAACTTTTCTTATTATTATCAATGCTGAAAACAGTTGAACTGCCTAATATTTTTGTTGAACACTGTTCAAAAGAAAATTGTGAAAAAAAGAAAAACTGAAAATGTGTACATATAACTGTGATTTAATTATATACAGTACAGTGCAAAAGTCAGCATTCCATTTGTTGTTTTAGCAATGGTAGTATGTCCATATATATTTATTTCTCAGTCTCTTTATTATTACACTTGAGGAATAGCGGGAACCTGGTTCTTGTAACCCTAAATGGAATGGAACACTAATTAATACCATTGCTAACACCTGTATTTGTGCTATTTCATGTCAAAATAACTTCAGTGAAAAGGTCTATTGCACCAGGTAGAAAATGCTTTAGCGTTATATACTTATGCTGTATGAGTTTAATTTATTGAAAGGCTTGCTAATAAGACCAACTTTCAATCATATAAATCCATTCAAAATGGCAAAGATTAGGAATCGACAGGCATAAAATCATAATTTTGCTTCAACAAGGCCACTCTCAAAGGGAAATCAGAAAACATCCTGGATACTCTGTGTGGTATTCAAGCTGTTATAAAGACCTTTGAAAAATCAGGAGAGGTCAAGGACAAAAAGGACTGGAAGGCCAAGAAACATTCTCTTTCTGAGTGTTTCTTCTTTGAGAGACCAGAAGAAGTTCAGCAAGGACCTGGCTCAGCATCTGGCTGCTTCATCAAGTTGATCCTAGCTTGATCTAGAATGGTTTTGTGGAAGGGCAGCAGCAAAGAAATCTCTTTTTTGGAAGGGGATGATATGCTCAAGCTCACAAAGATTGCGATGAAGATCAGCGGAAAAGAGGATTTTGAAGTGATGAATTAATTTTTGGGGTCCAATCGTCGACAATATAATTATAATATAATACAGATGATTTGGAGAGAGATGGAAGAATGAGTGCATGCGGCCTTCAGTGAAACATGGTGGAGAGTCTGTCCTTCTGTAAAAACAGCTGACAAAACACAGGCAGTCATGGATTAGCCTCCACAGAGTCCAGACTTGAATATTACAGAGGCAGTATAGGAACACTTGGAGAAAGAAAGAAATAATGGACAGCCTACATCCAAAAGAAGAACTATGGGAAGTGCTGAAAGAAGCCTGGTATAATATACCAGAACATTACTTCTGAAAACTTCAGGAAAGTCTCCCCAAAAGAGTTCAAGATGTGCTTGAGGTCATATCAATACTGAATACATTTAATTGTGTACATATTTCCTGTATTTACTGTTTGTATTTTAATAAGGAGACTGAAAAATAAATATGATGGTCATTTAAACTTTGCTAAAACAACAAAGTTCAGCACATCCCATAGCTGCTTGATTGGATTGAGATCTGGGGAATTTGGAGGCTAAGTCAACACCTCAAACCCGTTGTTGTGCTCCTCAATCAATTCCTGAACCATTTTTGCTTTGTGGCAGGGCTCATTATCCACAGCCACCAGGGAATACCATTTCCGTTTCCATAGTGCATCCTGATGCCATGTGTTACCCAGGTATGCGACGCACATGCATCCGGCCATCTACGTGATGTAAAAGAAAGCGTGATTGATCAGACCAGACCACTTTCTTCCATTGCTCTGTGGTCCAGTTCTGATGCTCACATGCCCACTGTTGGCGCTTTCGGTGGTGGACAGGGGTCAGCATGATCACCCTGACTGGTCTGCGGCTATGCAGCCCCATATGTGCAACAAACTGCGATTAGAACCAGCATTAACTTCTTGAGCAATCTGAGCAACAGTAGCTCATCTTTTTGATCGGACCACACATGCCAGCCTTCGCTTGCTTCGTGCATCAATGAGCCAATGGGCGCCCATGACCATGTCGCCGGTTCACCACTGTTCCTTCCTCGGACCACTTTTGATACTGACCACTGCTGACCAGGAACACCCCACAAGAGTTGCAGTTTTGGAGATGCCCTGACCCAATCTAGCCATCATCAAAATGTTCACTTGCTGCCTAATATATTCCCACCCACTAACAGGTGCCATGATGAAGAAATATCCAGTGTTATTCACTTCACCTGTCATAATGTTAGGTCTATAGGAAAGAAACATCATACATATACTGTATTTTAGATCTCTGTCATCATTGTCTCTCCTTTGGATACATTAATAGAGAACAAGTTACAAGTGGTACAAGCTCAACTATGAGTTAAACCCCCATAGTATAAATGATGTGATGAAATTTTTTTTAGGTGTTGATGTAACAAGACATTTCCTCTCTTCCAAAAGAAACTGAACTAAAAAAGCCCTGTCTGTATTACTTAGAACAACTTCAAAGGCTAATGTGAACAAGAAGAAGAAAGGAGGAGGTCATACCCTCAGGGTCCAACAGTCGGTCAATGCCTAAACTCTTCTCTGCAACGTTAAAGGCATGATCCAGTCTCTCAATGGCATTATCCTGTTGCTCCACCAAACTCCAGTTAAACAGCTCCGGCCTGGCAAGAAAAAGAAAGAAAGAAGATACAGCAGATGATGTAATTAATATAAGATAGTTAACTTATTTTTCTGTGCACATGCTTGAAATAGCTAAACGCAGATCAAAACAGCTGGTTCATTACCCAAATGAACTACACGGAAAAATAGAAAACAATAAGCCATAATCAGCTTCAAAAATTGCTTTAGGCCGAGCTAGTATTCAACCATGCAGTTTATGACCAATGAATATAAAACATTCATTTTAAATTTCATTAGGCAGTGATTTCTGTGATTTTCGAAAAAAGCAATTTAACAGCACCTGTGGCTGTGAATGAGAGCATTGAAGGCAAAACCATCCGTCCAGCTGCTGGAGAAGTTGACCACATTGATGTCTTTGTAGTTTTTAGTGGACTGCCTGACCCAACTTAACAGAATCTTTTCACTGTTGGTCTGCTGTAAGTCTGCCATGACATCTTTCATCACATCCTTAACCTGTGCGGTAAAAAGAGAGGATGCATAATATTATCAGAACACCAACAAAGATAGCAGACATGACATGATAAACCTGATATTTAGAAAGACTATGTCTGAAACAAGAATATGTGATAACATATGTATTGTGATATTTAGGCATGGCAACATAGTAATGCTAGGTTTTGACACACAATAGTAAAACTGGACATGTACTGTACCGTGGTAATAACATTTCACAAGATTAATATGGTATACAGTATATCAGTCAATATAAAGCTGCATATCAAAGAAAAATAGTTATATCCTGGTTGGATGTGCACTATAATAATACCATGCGATTTGAAATGACTAGGAGTAAATACCAGGTACAAGAAAATGGTAATCAGTCAATACCAAGATATATACTACCATTTAAAAGTTTGGGGTCTGAAAGATTTTGAAAGTCTTAAAATAACTTTCTATTTTACAATATCTTATATATATATATATATACATATGCTAAATGTTCTGCATTATTACTCCATTCTTCGTTGTCACTTGATCCTTCAGAAATCATTCTAACATGCTGATTTGCTGCTCAAGAAATATTTAGTATTACTATCAATGTTGAAAACATTTGTGCTGATTAATTTGTACTACTTCACTGTCACTTTTGATCAATGTGACACATCCTTGCTAAAACAATTATTGTAAATCAATGACTGCCATGTTTTTTTCATAACACCATTGTAATCTTTGAAGTACCAAGGAGTAAATTCCAAGGTACATGAATACGGTAATCGGTCAGCACCATAGTATATATATATTGTGTATATATAAGTTCCGTATCAATTATAAAGTATTGCCACTGACCTATAAGGCCCTAAACGGTTTAGCTCCTGTGCATTTAACTGATCTTCTATCGCCTTATAACCCATCACGATCTTTACGATCACTAAACTCTGTGCTTCTGGTAGAACCTAGGATATCTAAGTCCACTAAAGGAGGAAGAACGTTCTCACATTTAGCACCTAAACTATATAGCCTACCCAATAATGTTCAGGGCTCAGACTCACTCTCACAGTTTAAATCTAGATTAAAGACGCATCTCTTTAGCCAAGCATTCCCATAATGCTTCTCATAATCTTGTACTACAATTATATCAGTGCACATTACTGTCTTTGCTTAATGCTTTGAACAGCAGCTACACTAATTATTTTCCTGTTCTGTTTTGTCTTGGGACGTCTGTCCCGAGGTAACTATAGAGTCCGTATATGTTCCAGCCTCTCATACAGACTGATGACCATCGCCTGTGAAGAGATGACTAACTCCTGCTAGGACTTCAGATGACGCAGCTGCATCAACGAGCCCTTGCTTTTCCTTAAACCTCATCATTGCTACATGTATTCCTATTTTCACTTCATTGTGCCCTAATTTAATTCATTATTATACTGATAAATACATTGTTAGCTGATCTGTTTCCTTTGAACATTTCTGAAATGCATAATGTGGACAAATCACTTTAAATTGTAATGTAGCCATATGCTTTTTCTGAGAAGCTGCTTTGAAACGATATGTATTGAGAAAAGCGCTATACAAATAAATGTGAATTGAATTGAATATATATGGTAATCATTTAGCATTGTAATTTAACCATCTGATACCATCACTGGACCACAGTATTGCAATAGCACCTTTTAAATCTCAATGCTGAAAAGTTACTGAGTCTTATAGGCCTTTATTGCTATAACCACTGCCAACATAAGCTTAAGGCAGAGGACATCAGTAGCTCTGAACATAAACCACAGTAGTACCACCACCTTATCAGATGAACAGAAAAAACAGAGGAAACGAGTTCCTGTACAGATAAGCACATGACAGTCCACTGCAAATGTGCTACATATAAAATCTTTGATAGACCAACATAATGGATGATAAGGTCCTTTAGTGTGCTACTGCCCTTGAAGGCAAACCAGAAAGATTGTGGGTCTGATTTCACCATATTGAACTCTCATACCTGCCAGTGGAGAATGATGCTCCAGATGAGCCCCAGGGTCAGTTTATGATTCCCATCTACAATGTCAGCTCCTCCAATGTTCACCAGCTCAACCTAGAAATGGAGCAGATTTAATGCAAGAACCTTGATTGCACATAATTCGACCAAGGTCATGTATTAATACAGTAAACAGGGTCAGTTTTGATTTTGTAGACTTTAAAGGGGACCTATTATGCAAAATTCACTTTTACAGTGTTTGAAAAAAATGTGTGTTGGCAGTGTGTGTACACAATCACCCTATAAATATCCACCCACTCCTTTTTCTTTAATCCCCATAAATCATTGTCTCAGAATAAGCCGTTTTCCGTTTCTATGCAATGTGACACTTTCATTTGGAACACCCCTACAAATGGCGTCCCATTCCTGAAGTGCCATTCAAGAGTGCAAAAACAGAGGATAGTTTTAGGCCCTTAGTTTTTGGCAGAGTATCTGAGGCACGAGCTGTAAAGGCTCTGCCCTTTTCTGGAAAGCAGGTGGTGGGGAGCTGCAGCTAATTTGCATTTAAAGATATATGAACAAAAACAGCATGTTTTTCCTTCCACTAAAATATGTGTTTGTCTAAGGAAATTATATAAAAAATTATCAGAGGGGTATTTTAAGATGAAACTTCACAGACATTCTGGGGACACCTGAGACTGAAATTAAGTCTTAACTCTTTAAGCCCTGAAGGCCTTTTTACAGAGCAGTTAGAGTGACATACACAAAAGTAAAGACTCATAACTCCAAAACTACAGCAAGGAGAGTCAATAGGTAGGTTATGTATGACAGAAAACTTTTTATGAAAAGAAAATCATTACATTTGGAAATTCATGCTGAGAAACTGCTGATAAAAGACAAAAAAAAAGTGCTCAAGGGAAATTTTACATATCTTTCTTATTTGACATGCAATAACTGTCTACTAAAGTAGGAGCACAATTCTTTTTTTGGTGAAGTTCACCTACATGTGAGCCGGATAACATTTTGTGGTGATAAAGTGGTCAAAAGTTACAACATTTTGGACCAAGGTAGCCTTTTTGTTTTGCCCTTGACACCCGGAGGCATTTTTAAAATTGCTTTTCCTCCGTGAGGAATATCTTGATTGACGCAATGGATTATGTTGATTTTGGACTTTCAATTGGGAGCATCCACTGTAAATAATAATGTGCCATTTTCTATGATCTGTGCATGTTTCATGAAGTTACAAACATAAACACCACATGAGAGCTACATTTGATTTTACTTAGCTACATGTGTGCCTGTGGAGTTTTATATTATAACTGTGGTATAACATGAGAGAATATCTTTAGATGTACATGACAGATCACTGTGAGTTTGTGCTATTTTTATCCGCTGTAAATATTGATGTGCCATTTTCCAAGATCGGAGCATGTTTATGAAGTTATGAGCAAAAACATGACATAAATGCTGCATCCATATATTATTTACATATGGGTCTTGCGGGGCTTCACGTACAAAAACCTGCTCAAATTTAGTCAAATCCCAAATTATGCTTGTTGTATTCTACTCAGTGAGACCTTTCAAATGACACATGACTATCTGAGCTGTATGATGTATTTGACATATTACAGAACCTAGTACAAAAAAGTATTTAATAAATTATTATGAAAAAAAACAAACATGTAATCAGGAAATTACTCAGCACTACTTAGGAGTTAATCAAATTGGCTACAGTATGC
Source organism: Gobiocypris rarus (assembly GCA_023029165.1). NCBI lineage: Eukaryota > Metazoa > Chordata > Actinopteri > Cypriniformes > Gobionidae > Gobiocypris > Gobiocypris rarus. The sequence continues at coordinate 6,705,473 of CM040914.1, read as the reverse complement.
CAGAAGTACACTTCAGGTTTATAGGGTTAAACAAGATAAAGATCAGATATTTCAGTCACATCACGGATATCAACAGTTTGATATTTGCTGGAAAATGACTTCAACCAGATGTTACAATTTGCAATCTTAGTTGGCTTTTATTTGGTACTTCAAACAGATTTTCAAGCTGCCTGGATGTTTCTCTACATTTTAACAAAAGCAGAGAAGCTTTTATATCAGTGAAATGGATAATTGCCATTACCTTATCAAACTGTAGATTTAGCTTCTGCATAGTTTCGTCTTGCATTTATTAAAAACACTGAAATTCCAAAAGCTGTGAATAGTAAAGCAGCCAGTTGAACCAATTAACTCACATTGTTCTTCTGAAGGATCTGCAGGGCCCTGTTAACATTGTTGAGGGAGTGCACTCGAGTGAAACCACGTTCTTTAACCTGCAAATGGGGAATATATCAGTACTGAACTTAGAGCATCCATTGCAAATGAATTCAACCATTTATGCACTCATCCTTGTCAAAATGCTTTGAAACCAGGATTATTTATTCCTTGATAAAAATAGAACAATGAAAAGTGTCTCAGAATATAACCCAGCAGAGCCAATTAAAGGGCTAGTTCACCCAAATACAAAAGTTCTGTCATCATTTTCTCACCCTAATGAAGGGATGGCCATTATGACCAGAACATTCACATATAGCCTGCATAAATTTGTTCTTAATTTGTCACCGTGAAATCAAAATGGACAATTCATTTTTTTTATAGAATATTTTATGGAGCATAATTGTTTTTAAATTAATGTGCCCTCGTAAACTTTAAACAAAATAACTTCCTCTCTCTCTTGCATCTCTTCTCTGATTATGTGAGGGCGGGACAACCTGTCACTAACATGACACCACAGCAATAGCATACCACACCGATCCAATCAATTCCTGATATACATCGCAATAGGGAAGAAAATATCATAAACTTGTTTCATGCCAATTTTAATTTAAAAATGGTGAACTTCTAATAATTTTCGAGTAAACCAATTTTTGGTCAATGCTTTATTCCCCATTCTTTGCAATTGCAAGGGAAACAGGACAACCATGGTTATCCTCAATTTCTCCTAAAATTATGTAAAGTAAATTATGACGAAAAGTGATTTTGGGGTGAACTATTCCTGCAATGAGAATTATTCAAATTTAAAAATGGACCCACTAGTTCATGGCCAACCAGAATCTCCAGGAGTTCAAGAAGACGTCGGCCATCACACAGATCGGTAAAGAGGTCATCGACAGGGGGTCTTCTTGTCTATAGAATAAACAGAGCTTGAAAATTAATAGCGATAAGGCTTTAAAATGCATGCAGATGATAATATTTCATGATGATGAAGAACTGCTATGTCACATGAATGTTTCTGCGATAAATATGATCATCAAAACACACAGATATGTTTTAGTTTTCATTTGCGTGTTCTGGTGTTCACAAGCTGTGAAGGCTCCGCCCTCTGGGTGGGGAGCAGCAGCTCATATGCATTTAAGGGGAAAAACGCACTGAACAGCACATTTTTTGTTCAACCCCAAAATTGGCATTTTCAACATGGTATATTAAATGATCTGTTAGGAATTTTGATCTAAAACTTCACAGGCACACTCTGGGGACACCTGAGACTTATATTACATCTTGTAAAAAGGGGCATAATAGGTGCCCTTTAAGGCTGAGGGTTTTTGGGAACATGTATTTAGACCTTTACAGGGTAAGTTCACCCAAAAATGAAAATTAGCCCATGATTTACTCACCATCAAGTCATTCTAGGTGTATATGGCATTCTTCTTTCTGACAAATAAAAATTATATTATATAACAAAATGTCCTGGCTCTTCCAAACTTTATAATGGCAGGGACTTTTGTGCACCATAAAAGTGCATCTATCCATCATATAAATGCTCCACACGACTCTGGGGGGTTAATTAAGGCCTTCTGAAGCAAAGTGATGAGTTTGTCAAACTAACTTCCAGCAGACCTCCGTGTGCATTGATTTACGGCGAAAGAGTAACCCTTGAACCCTTGACGCATGTGTATTGATGAACGCAGAAGGATATTTTTCTTATACAAAACGCATCTTTTCACTTCAGAAGGCCTTTGTTAACCCCCAAGAGACAGTTATATAATAGATGCACTTTTATGGACTTCAAAAACAAACCAATAGTTCACTGCCATTATTAAGCTTGGAAGAGCCAGGACTTTTCTAATATAACCCAGATTTTATTCGTCTGAAAGAAGAATGTCATATACACCTAGAATGACTTGAGGGTGAGTAAACCATCGGCAAATGTTCATTTTTGGGTGAACTAACCCTTTAATATACTCAATATGTAGAAATGAGCTGTCTATGAAGTGTGCCCAGTATTTATAAGTGGAGTATTTATAAATGTATATTATCCTAAATAAAGGAGAATGACAAGATAGGACCTTTAGTTTCATTTTTTTGAAAGGAAAAAAATAGACATTCTCTAAGTTTTTTTCACCCCACAGCTTTGCTTGAAGCAAAAACATCTCTCTCAGTTTGAAGGACAAAGAACTGACTGTCCTTCCTCTGTTAAGATACTGAAGCTAACAGAGTTACAACAAGAACGCAAAAACCTCTGTTTTGAAATGCCTTACCTCGGAGCGTGGAACGTCGAACAAACAAATCTAAAGCACACATTCAAGCATTCACACTCACATCCTGACAGATGAAGGTTACTGACAAGACTTTATGCGAGCGTGAATCTTAACTTTCAACCTTCAGTTCAAGACTATGTGCAAGTGTGAATCTTAACTTTTAACCTTGATATCAAGCTTGTCTACCTCATGTCTCCTCATCCACCCACCATGTAGTAGGTGGATGAATAACAGCATTTCAGCTTATACACCTATAACATACTTTTACAGACTGCAACAACATAAATGCATGAAGATTTCTATGAAAATCGCAAAATAAATATTGTCTGAATCGGTTAGTGATTCAGTGTTACTTCAACACATGATAAAAACAAAACTCAAGTCACATTACCTTAGCAAACTGTGAGTTTATCCATTTTGTGAAGGTTTTCTTTTGAACATCTTCTCTTTCATCTGAAAACAGGAGAGATCAGTCAATACTGTCCAGTTAAGGTTCAACTTCTTACAAGTTAAGACACAAAAAAGTGTGTCATTTCAAACAAATCCTAGTCATTTAATTCCTTAAGAAATGTAAAGCTGTAAAACTACATAGAATATATCTTAATAAGAATAAAAAGGTCCACTGTGATCAATAAGAAATATTCATTGCATTTGATATGAGGAAGGTTAAATACAAAGAGACAGCGAGAAAAGAGACCTGAGAGGGTTTGGGGGTATATACAGATCAATGGTCAGCTGGCATTCAAAAGGAGATTACTTCTGAGAGACTAAGAGTTTAGATCAGGCAAGCCTTACACACACAATAACTGAGTAAAGTGAAAGATTGATTAGAAAAGCCAAAGAACCTGCTTAATTCCTCTAGGATTCCCATTCACTTCTAAAACATGTAATACAGGGTTTGTCGATAATAAATTGCAAACAAGCAATTGAGAACCCAGGAAACTAAACAAACCCCAAAAAAATACATTTGTTGCATAAAAAGTCATCTTTGTGGTGTAGCCTCACTTAGAGCCGCGAATAAAAACTGTTCATAAAATGCCAGAAAGTCACTCTTTCATTCGCAACGAAATTGAAAGAAATGTCGGGTGTTGGGAACATTAAAAATCAATCAGTACAAAGAACATTTAGCTTTCATATCACATTAAAAGCTTGTGTTGTTCCCTGCTCTAATATTCTCCAATTGCTTTGATTCAGATCTCTGTGCTCTACCCTCTCGGCTTGCTTGGGTTTGAGATTGATTACAAAAGCGTAATTCTTATCTAGGGGCCCTGATGATATTAAAGCGAGAGTTCACCACTATAATGAAAATTCTGTCATCTTTTCTCTTCCTCGCATGGGGCACAAAAGGAATTATCTAGCCAAGGCAGTCCCTGTTCTGCATCTACTTTCATTGGAGATATAGAGCAGCTAGGACATTCTGCTAAATAACTGCTTTTGTGCTCCATGCAAGAAAGAAAGGCTTTGCAGAATTGTCATATTTGGGCAAACTATCTCTGCAAAACCTTTCAGAATAGTTAAGAATGTTTAAGAATTGTGTTGATATTTCCTTATTCACAAAAAGCACTAGGTGGTGAATCACAAGCTTTCCATAGTTAGCGTGGATGACAGCATTTTCATGCGTAATTGATTTTAAGCTTCCAGTTGTTTTAATAATCATCATGAAATGGGTAGTTTCAGTTCATTGTTCCCATTGGTCAGCCTACACTTCAGCTGAAGGTATAATCACAGTAGCATGGCTCAGATTCGTTTCAAGCCTGACTGCACCACGTCATGCTTATAAAATCGCAACACACACACACACACACACACACACACACACACACACACACACACACACACACACACACACACACACACACACACACACACACACACACAGCTTGACTAAAAAAAGTTTGCTGATATCATAATTATCATAATATCATAATTTTTAATAAAAAAAAAAAAAAAACATTTTGTAATTAGCTACTTGAAATACTTCATTTCTCATCCAAAAGCATAAGTTATCCCATGCAGACCACATTTTCAGCTCTTGAAAGCAATGCCATTCACCAGGGCTAATTTGAGTTCTTGCTGTAGAGAAGAATGACTTATAAAGTCATCTCAACACTGAAAAAGGAGCAATTGAGAGCTATTCTTATCACAGATCAATAATTTCTGGAGCAAATCAGATATCTCTTAACGCTCCATAATGGCAAAAGTAATTCCTTTACTTGATTAACACAATCCGCTTCAATTAGTCTGTCAACCCCCTTGACAAAATGCTCAGAAGAATACAGCAGCACCACACAAAGGAAAAGCTGATTATTGTAAGTATTTTGTTGCTGAGGGAACCTTCACATTATCTTACCGTATTACTGCTATTGATCTACAAAGCTCTAAATTAGCTGCTTTTAAAAGCTCAGGATTTGACAGGGAAATTATATTTCTGCCTTCTCCAGGTTCGGAAACACAACAGGGAAGACGACTTCCCGCAGTGTCTATTCACAAACTGCCTAAACTTTAAGACACAATTCATTGTCACATTGCTATGTTGTAATTTCTAAGAGAAAAAGAACACATTTTAGTTGGTGGGATGACTCATTTGCTACTAAACAAAAACTTATCTGCACTGTAAAAAATGAAAATATACGCAGTGATTACATTAATGCGTTCTCGTTACACATCGTGTTCATATTCTTGGCTCATCTACTCACCTGTATGCATCATCAAAAAGGTGTAAACTGATTTTTTTTTGTACATTAAGGCACTTTAAGGATGGGCTGCACTAATAAGGATTCTTAGCCTGGCGTCGGTTCACCCTCCACCTATGCTGCTCGATCAGACCATTAAATCTAACGGCCTTTCTGCGTAGTTAACCTGTGGTTTAAAATTAAGTTGTGCAACAACTCGATTTGAAATAAAACCCAGATCAACAAATTCATGATTAACGTTAAACTTTACTTAATTTAATCCTCATTAGAGCAACCCACCCTAAGTGTTTTTCACATTAAGCGTTCAAGTGATTGAAATACAATAAATAACAGGTGCTGTATATGGATCACAAGTGCCCAAAACTTGCATCTTGTTAAAATGTCTTAGTTTTGGAGGGCAAAACAGTCAGAACAAAACAATGAATTGATATGGAAAACCAAGGCCATCATTCATATCACTGTGTAACAAGCGCTGAGAAACCTCCCGGAGCTGAAATTCAGACATGGTAACGGACCGACACGTGCTGCAAGCAGTAGAACAAACACAACAGACTGGGCCATTTGACCAATCAGAGCAGAGCATTCACATAAATGGGGGTGGGGTTTAAAGAGACTAAATCCACAAACACACCGTTTTCAGACTCTTTGAGAAATTAGGTGATGTGCAATGCATCTTATGAGAAAATGTAAGTGTTTTTTTAACCTTTGATGAATGTAAATCGATTTTAGCTGACCTGCAAAACAAAATTAGGATTAGTAACCTTTTAAATAGCATAATAGGGGACATTTTAAATTCTATCCTTATTTACTCACCCTTGTGGCATTTCTTACCATGTATTTTTTCCCCATGCAACATCCAAGCCAAAGAGCATCAGCATGTCAGAGCTGTTCTCAACATAAGCACTATAAAAGTATTATAAAAGTGGTCCATATGAATGGCATGCTATATTTCAAGTCTTCTGAAGCCATACAATAACTTTATGTGAGAAACAGCTGTTGCCACCGTTTACTTTCATTACATGGAAGAGAGCAGAAGGACATTTAGCTATAAATAACTCCTTTTGTGTTCCAGGGAAGAAAGAAATGGGTTTCTAAAGACTTGAGGGTGAGTAAATGATGGCAGAATATTTAAGTTCATTTAGATGTCACCAATTTAAGAGCATGTTTGGTTACCTGACACAAAATCTTTCATAGAGTGCTCTCAAGGAATTATAGTTTTATGCAAAAGAGTGTGAACAAACATCTGTCAACAAATAAAGGTGTTAAACTCCTTGCTTGACGTCCTCCTGTCACAATGTGCAATCAACAGCCCATAATAGTTGTTTTTGCCTGGTTGTGACAATTATCATTTCTAAAACAGCCAGATAATAATGTTCTGCAATGAAAAGGAATTTAGCCTTGGCTCTGCAGGTGATAATAGCAAGCGTGTTTAAATAAAGTGAACACAAATGTTTAAAGCAATATCCAAACCGAAACAAATGTTGATAAAAATCATGAATTTAAACAGCATATAAACAGCTGGAAATGAATTGGTGTAAATTTGCATAAAATCTAAGAAAAGTGGGAGATAGAACTGGAGACAATTATGTAAGCTATACATTCATTATCCATGTCAATAACTAAATGCATTTTGAACTAGAGTTGCTTATTTGGAAACAATATAATAGCACACTACACACAAAAAGAGAAGTACACCGTAATAAAAGTATTTACAAATCATTTGCAAACTGTTAGTTTTTATAGAGAATAATTTATAAACTGTAGTTAATGCATTCAAATACTATATACAAACAACAAGTTCTTCATTCATTTTTACTGTAATTAATTATTATAGTTTAATTAGCTCATATGCAAAAAGTTAGATGCTTTGTTAACAATAACACTGTTAATTACAGTAACAATAAATGAAGAACTCACTATTTGTATATAGTCTATTAATGTATTAACTACAGTTTATATAGTATTAATTAACTATAAACTAATAGTTTGCGAATTATTTGTGCTGTTACTGTATACTTATTGTAAATTGTTACAAAAAAAAAATCGATTATATAATTTTAAATAATTTTATTAGCAATAAAAACAAAATATATAAAAAATAGTAGCCTATAATTAAACAGCACCTATTATGCTATTTTAAAGGTTCCTAATTTTGTTTTGCATGTCTCAATAGATTTACATGCATCCAAAGTCAAAAAACACTATTTTTCTCATAATATACATTGCACATCAGCTAATCTGAAACAGTTTGTTCAAAGATTCAGTCTCTCTAAACCCCTTCTTTTCACAAGCTCATTCTCGTCTTATGCAGCACATTTGAGCTTCAGCAAGAACCAGTGAGGTTCATTCTCATCTTATGCAGCACGTTTAAGCATTCACAACGACCAACAAGGTTTCATTTTCACGTGTTACGCACGTTTGGGCTTCTGCAAGAACCAATGAAGTTCATTCTTGTGTTACACAGCACGTTTACGCTTCTGCAAGAACCAATGAGGTTCGTTCTTGTGTTACACAGCACGTTTACGCTTCTGCAAGAACCAATGAGGTTCATTCTTGTGTTATGCAGCACATTTGAGCTTCAGCAAGAACCAATGAGGTTCCATTCTCATCTTACAGCACGCGTTTGAGCTTCTGCAAGAACCAATGAGGTTTCATTCTTGTGTCGTGTTACATTTGAGCTTCTAGCAAGAACCAATGAGGTTCATTCTTGTGTTACACAGCACGTTTACGCTTCTGCAAGAACCAATGAGGTTCATTCTTGTGTTACACAGTATGTTTGAGCTTCTGCAAGAACCAATGAGGTTCATTCTTGTGTTACAGTTACACAGTACGTTTACGCTTCTGCAAGAACCAATGAGGTTCATTCTTGTGTTACACAGTACGTTTGCGCTTCTGCAAGAACCAATGAGGTTCATTCTTGTGTTTTCACAGTATGTTTGCGCTTCTGCAAGAACCAATGAGGTTCATTCTTGTGTTACACAGTATGTTTGCGCTTCTGCAAGAACCAATGAGGTTCATTCTTGTGTTACACAGTATGTTTTCGCTTCTGCAAGAACCAATGAGGTTCATTCTTGTGTTTCACAGCACGTTTGCGCTTCTGCAAGAACCAATGAGGTTCATTCTTGTGTTACAGTTACACAGTACGTTTGCGCTTCTGCAAGAACCAATGAGGTTCATTCTTGTGTTTCACAGCACGTTTACGCTTCTGCAAGAACCAATGAGGTTCATTCTTGTGTTTCACAGCACGTTTGCGCTTCTGCAAGAACCAATGAGGTTCATTCTTGTGTTACACAGTACGTTTGCGCTTCTGCAAGAACCAATGAGGTTCATTCTTGTGTTTCACAGCACGTTTACGCTTCTGCAAGAACCAGTGAGGTTCATTCTCATCTTATGCAGCACGCGTTTGAGCATTCTGCGACCAACAAGGTTTCATTTTCACGTGTTACGCACGTTTGGGCTTCTGCAAGAACCAATGAAGTTCATTCTTGTGTTACACAGCACGTTTACGCTTCTGCAAGAACCAATGAGGTTCGTTCTTGTGCTACACAGCACGTTTACGCTTCTGCAAGAACCAATGAGGTTCCTTCTCATCTTATGCAGCACGTTTGAGCATTCACGACGACCAACAAGGTTTCATTTTCGCGTGTTACACACGTTTGCGCTTCTACAAGAACCAATGAGGTTCATTCTTGTGTTACACAGTATGTTTGCGCTTCTGCAAGAACCAAAGAGGTTCCTTCTCATCTTATTCAGCACATTTGAGCTTCTACAAGAACCAATGAGGTTCATTCTTGTGTTTCACAGCACGTTTACGCTTCTGCAAGAACCAATGAGGTTCATTCTCGTCTTATGCAGCCCGTTGGAGCATCCGCGATGACCAATGAGATTAATATTTGTTACGCAGCATGTTTGAGCTTCCATGAAAACCAATTTATAAAGCGATCGTGTCTCTTCAGAAAATGTGGACTAAACTGCTGAATTCATATGGAGTTTAACAACATCTAGACGTTTTGAAGCGTCAAAGTGGTAGTTGCGTAGCTGTCAATGAAGGGACCGAAAATTCTCAGATTTCATCAAAAAAGATCTTTAATTGTGTTTTGAAGATGAACGAATGTCTTGCGGGTTTGGAACAACATGAGGGTGAGCACATGACAGAATTCAAATTTTTGGTTGAACCATCCCTTTAAACACCCTAGGTTGAATTCTTGGAACGCAGACCAGTCAATAAAATTAGACGACCAGAATAAAGTATAAATGCAAGCATGAATTTAGGAATTAATATTATTAATTACAGTGTATATAGATTATCTTTTATATAGGAATGTTGGGGGCTAAAAATAGCATCAAATGATTGTGTCTAAGGAAATGATTGGAAGATGGGAACCAATGAATAAATAAATAAATAAATAAACCTATATAGAGCCCGGTCTGTCAGACAGAATAATGTGTACCGACAGACAGGAGAATGAAAGCATTGCTTGCCATTGATCGGAGGCGTGACTCCAGGCAGGTGGCAGCTGCTGCTGGATTATATCCGCCCTTGTGCAAATAGGATGATGGGGTGACAGGCTTGAGCCGAAGCTAACGGGCAAATACAAAGACGCTGGACGCACACACCTGCTTTTAGCCGCCTAATCTCAGCACACACATCCCAGGGAAGACTGTATTCACAGATTACAGCCATACGCTTTCCACCACGGCCACCCAGGTTCATTTTTCCCCTGACAATTTAAAAGCGCGAGCCCAAATGTTTCGATGAGACTGGAAATACTCAGCGTGTCTTTATGACAACAGCGCATGTGATTGAACTGCGTGTAGTTTAACAGCTACGACTGCCACCAAACTTTCTCTCACATTCGTCTATAAAATCACGACTGATTACAAAGTGCGCACATTTAACGATCTACCAGTAGAGTATGGAAGAGACAACAATGCAAGACACCCGTGCACGCTTAATTAACATTAAAACAAAATTTTCCGTGCTACTGAGAACAGATCCCTTTATAGATAACCCGCACCCGGTCAGAGGATCTATTGTTAAATCTGGTTAAACCTTACGTGACATGCCGTAATAAAAGCCGTCAACATCCTAACAATCATCTCACACTGGAAGAGTATTTCAGTATGATGATTCAGTCTTACCTAAATGAGGATTTTACACCATAACAAACGCAACTATTTCCTCCGTAATGGCTTTTAGAGTCGCAGGCAGCCGGGTTTGTGCTGTGTATCCGTTACCTGTGTATAAACACAGCGAGCGCAGTTTGATTATCCGGTTTCCTTGCTGTTAAACAGACTCGTCCATGCCTAAAGCCGTAGATGATTTGGTGGAGGAACTGTGGGTGGACACTTTGCCGCTTTATTTTGTCGTACTCCCTCACTTGGGTGCAGTTGTAGCCCTGCTGTGATCCGTTGATACCGGCAGGTGTAGCGGTGCTCTGCTCTGGCATGCGGGCTGATTGACTACAGCTCTACCTAACGGGGAACGGTAGTTCGCCACAGGGATCGATACCACATGGATACAGCTGACAACTTTATTTAACTTGTTTATTCTAGAATGAAGGCTAATTACTTACGTAAACAGGGTGCCAATAATAATAAATACGTTTCAATTCGAGTTCCTTATATTTCCATTCGCAGGAAAGTTAGATTACAAGTTGGTCAGGGCACGTATTGTCACCAAGCAGTAAATAGACGCTCGCGAACAGAAATCGCGGTAACCATAGCAACACTAGGGCGCACGAGCACTTTTGTTCAGAAACGCTTAACAGAAGCATGAAAACACAATCGCATATTGCAAATATATCACAAAACATTTGAGTGTTTTGTTTTAAAATCTTTAAAGGGATAGTCAATTTGAATTCTGTCATATTTTACTCACCCTCAAGTTGTCCTAAACCTGTATGCATCTCTTTCTTCTGCTAAACACAAAAGATGATATTTTGAACAATATGGGTAACCAAACAGTTGCGGACCACATTGACATTTCAATACTGTGGAAGTCAATAGGGCTCATCAACTGTTTGGTTATTGGTTTGGTTATTTTTAAAAATATCTTTGTGCTCAGCAAAAGAAAGAAATTCATATAAGTTTGGAACAACTTGAGGGTGAGTAAATGATGACAATTTAGATTTTTAGGTGAACTATCCATTTAAGGAAAGAAAGTTTAGTTAAATGGTTAGTTCACCCAGAAATTAAAATGAGACCATGATTTACTCACCCTCAACTCATCCTAAATGACATTCTTCTTTCAGATGAATACAATTGGAGTTATATTAACTTCCAGCTTTATAATGGCAGTGATTGTTGCCTCGTTTATGAGGTTCATAAAAGTGCATCTATCCATCATATAACTGCCACGCGGCTCTGGGGTTAAAAAAAGGCCTTCTGAAGTGAAGTGCCGCGTTTGTGTAAGAAAAATATCCATATTTAAAACTGTATAGACCAAAATAACTAGCTTCTGGCAGTCAGCAGTACGCAAGACGACTTTACAGTGAAAGAGAAACCCCTGACGCAATGTATAGCGGATAAGACTGGGCAACAAACTCAAGCCCCTCTTCTACTATATCAAAATCCTCCAACATGTTTCTTTAAAAATTCTCGTTTTAGACTCGAAATCATGACTGGTGTTTTGTTTTGCTCTATCCTTTGTGCTTCTGCGTTCGTCAATACGCATGCGTCAATGGTTAGGCTACTCTTTTGCCGTAAATCGATGAGTACAGCAATCTGCCGGAAGCTAGTTATTTTAGTCTATAAAGTTTTAAATATGGAAATTTTCTCTTACACGAATGTGCCACTTCGCTTCAGAAGGCCTTTATTAACCCCCCGGATTTTGGGTGAACTAACCCTTAAATGATTAGTTAACAAGGATGCCTAAATACAATTTGGTTTGCTGGAGACCAAATGTGAAAAAATACTTTTGAAAATCAATGAAAAAGAACCATGAAAGTCATTGTACCTAATCACGACCCTTAATAATGCGTATTAATGTGAAATTTTCTGGAGCGTCTTTAAGCCTCTCTTAAACACTGTTAAGAGCCTAAGTGTTTACTGCGGTGTCCTTTTCGACTCCTGTAATATGCTTGTGGTCTATTAAAAATGGATGAATTCAATACAATGGTCTGGAATGGGCAATTTCATGTTGACGCTGAGTTTTTGTGCAGCTGGTGGGCACATCTCACATAAAATCACAGGACTCAAAACATCACCATGCCATCTGTACACATCTGACGGAGAAATCCTAAATAAGTAACAGTCTGTGCTTTTAATCCATTCTTGTGGGATTTTTCAACTCTGAAATGATCCCACTGCTCAAAAAAAAATTGCATTTTCTTTTTTGATCTCTTTGAAGGGCATCATGTGTTGTGGTAGTGAAAAATCTCACACAACATGATCATACTTGCTCAAAAAATATCTATATTATCATCTCATCAGTAGTTCTTTCTCCAAATTTAATAAGCTTCGGACTCAAAATGGTTGTATATTTTTTGTACACAATTTTTGCCATGCTTAATGTTTAACAGATGCAGGTAGAAGTAAAAAGTTGCAGCAACACTTGAATTCGACTTGGAGGACAATCATAACATTCAAAATACATGCCAGTGTCTTTGAGAAAAGGGCTATGTTCATTCAAACAGTCTAACATTTATTCATAGCCTACATAAATAGACATGCTATGCTTCTGGTTTTCATTCAGGGACTACATGCACAGTATTTCCATTTTAAGTAGACCTACTAGTTGTCATTTGAATTTTTTAAATGCCAACCAGGGGTGTAGATCTCATTTCAATGTCATTTTTCTTCACCCCTGATGCCAACCATTGCTTATGTATTTGATGAATAAATGCAGAAAAGAGTGAACACCAAATGTCATAAAAGCCTCCAGGGCTTTAAAACACACCCCGATAGAGTGCAGTAAACACCTGAGGTTTCTAAAGTGACAAAAATATTTTAATCCACAACTTCTGCATTTGTATCTGTTCACTCCAGATTGTAAAGTGAGAAGATACTGGAGACTCCCTTGAGGATTCCTCAGAATGCCACCCATGGTGGCATTCAAACTTGTAGAAAGTACCTTTATAAAAAAAAAAAAAAAAAAATACATGTTTGGTATGTTTACAATGAGTCAAGTAGTAGTGATCCAAGTAAAAACAAAAAATGTATAGATTTAAGTTAATTTTGAGATTCAAAGAAGTAACAAACTATAAATATAAAAATATATATATACATACATATTTACTTTACCATGTGTGAAAACACTTGAAAAATGTGTTCATTTTAAAGTTTGTTCTGGCAAGAACTCTAAAGATGGTCAACTGTTCCTCTAAAAGCCCAATCATAAAAAATGCTTGAAATAGACATTTCTTGAGAATACAACAGGGCTCCTTTAGTTTTAACAGTGTATGCATCTCTGGTTATGTAATGAAAAAAAATGATCAGAGGTCTCCAGTGACTGAGTTTGCAGAGAGAGGGAGAGATTTAAAGGAGATCTGAATGCTCTTTTCAGTAGAACTTGCTCAACACTGCCTTACTGTGGCTGCTCATACAGAATTATATCTACTGTATATATATTCCCATTAAAGCCAAAAATAGAAACACCAGAATACTACTGACTGTCCCTCAGAGACAAGCAGAAAAGGCTAACAACAAATCCTGCCCCACATCAAGAAAAAAAGAAGCTTTTTATTATTATAATTTCCCAGTAATATAAATGTTTTGACAGCTAGCATACAACGCTTTATACTCTTTGATAAAATGTGCTCTCTGGAGTATGTGAAGCAGAAACCGCACCATAAGTTATTTAGAGAATTTCTTAAATCTTGAGTCAGAAGATTCTATGGCAGATGTCAACATGTCAGTCACTCCTGCAGGCCTTATGCAGTGGTATTTAACACAAAACAGAGCCCTATTGGATACCATGAGATGAAGATAGAGTTGCAACCTCAAATTCTCCCAGGAGTCGACTGTCTCGTCCAACTGTAAAAATGCCACTGAATACCAGGAGCCTCTGAAGGGTTCAGCAATGCAAGTATAAACATAAACCTGATAACTTCAAAATGACCGCACATTTAAAAATAGACAAGGGTTCTAAGGGGTTTATAGCCCGGAGAACCTGCTTAAGTTCCACAAAGAACGTTTTGGGAGAATCTTCCAAATAAACATTCAGGTCATTTTTTCACCCAAATATCAAAACACAAAACAAATAAGAATAAATAAATTCATAAATAAGAATCTAGATTTTAGATGCAGCAAATGAGGCCTGTGTTATGTTTATTTTTATGATGACATTTTCATGACACGATTATGTCCCCTTAATGGACAATCTCACTCAGTCCTTTAGCCAACATTCGGACGAGATTTGTCCCGGAGCAATACATTAGGTAGGTGTAGGTGCTGTTGGATCACAAGTTTTGAAAAATAGTTTTCTGACTTGGCGGTTAAGAGCTTTGCATTTGACATCAGGATAGCTAAACCTTTGTTTTTTGAGGTCAGCTACAATCGGTTTTGCCCAGGTTTTCTTGGGTTCCATTATTTGGACCTTACATGTCGCTGCCGCCAGAGTTGTCGGTAAGATAGATGTCATTCATTTATTCAGGATATGCCACCAAACCACTGTAGCCTGCACTTTTTGATTAGTTCTTTAAATGTTGGTTTCCGGCGTCGGAGGCGTGCGCACAAACAAGGACGCTAAACACTGCGGTCTCCAGTGTCTGTCGCTAGTTCACCTCTTAAGGCCAGGTGAGTGAGATACAGAAATAAATTGTGCATTAGTTGCATGCAACTTACCCTAAACCTAACCCTAAGTACATATTAATATTACTCAGTACTTAATTGTATAATTACACTAACAAGGGCACCTTAAAATAAAGGGTAACACTTTATTTTAAGATGTCTTTGTTACCCTGTAATTATACATTAATTATTGAGTATATTAAGTAACATATACTTATTATAGGGTTAGGATTAGGGTTAGTTGCATGTAATTATGCAAAATGTATATCTATTACTATAGGAGCTGTATCATTTGTAACAATGGCACTGCAAAAAAAGTTTTACCAAGTGTAACGAAATGTTTCTTGCAAAACCCAACAACCATGAAATAACCAGTGTATGACGAGATTTAGCACAGATAACAGATGTCCTCTATAAGAGCTCTGATCTCAGAGGTTTACTGTACTGTTTGTGTCCTCTGGCTGATCATCAAGCTGTTGACTCATTTTGCTACTTTCCCCTAACTTTCACTGCTGATCATAAACACCCTGACATGAAAGCACGAGAAAGTTCCTTGCCAAAAAAACAACAAAAAAGCCAATAACAACATGGCTAAATCTCAAAGACTGAAACCCAACACCAGGCAGCTGCAACTATTTCAAGCTCTTTAAGACCTGTCCTATTTCCACCAGAGAGCATTTATAGATCACTCATGATCCCAACTGAATACTGGATGACAGTGATGAAAAAAAAATAGATATGAACTCACTCAGGGTGGAGCACAGGCCAGAAATTAGATTTTAAAGAGGATTGTTCAAAAATGGTTCACAGTATATGTCTGATCTGGGTTGCAAAATGATGAACAGATACAAAGAAATGTGAAAATATAATGCCATATTATTTTCCACCAACAAATTTGTTGGTGTTAATGTCAATTTATATAATTGATTTCATTTAGACTGTAGCTAGGAGTGCAACAACATCGTAGTGATTATGATGAAGAAATACATTGGTTGCACTTTATTTCGATGGTCCACTTTAGACATTCTGCTAACTATAAGTAACTTTGCAACTACTTGTCAACTAACTATCATTAGAGTATTAGTAGACTGTTAGGTTAAGGTTAGGTAGGGTTCAGGTTAGTAGAATAAGCTGACATGTAGTTGCAAAGTTTCTTATAGTTAGTAAATGCCTAAAGCGGACTATCGTAATAAAGTGTAACCAATATATTTCTTAATCATAATCACTATGATTTGTTATTGCACTCCTAGCCACAGTCTAAATGAAATCAATTGACAGTGAGCAGATATTAAGCAGACAGTCTGCTAATACTCTATTGAGAGGTAGTTGACATGTAGTTGCAAAATGATGTGCAGTTTGTAGAATGTCTGTTGGGGAAGCATCAAAATAAAGTGTTACCAATATTTATAAGAACTCATCTGAAACTGAAAAACGGTTTTATTAAACATATTCAAATGCATTTACAGGGAATAAGACTTCCCTCTAGATAAATAAATGATCATTTCTCCTACCTGATCGAGTTTTTATGATTTCTCCAAATTCATCCTCAAAACCCTCCTCCAATTGGTCTTGTAGGCTCACTGCTTCAGCCATGACATAAGATCCAAACTGCCGTTGAATCCTTTAATCCTGTAGTTTTATAAACAGAAAAAGGAAAGAGACACTAAGACCCCACCAATGACGGGAATCACTGCCCTCTGAGCAAACCGAAATTTTTGTGAATGACACAGGGACGAGACTGTCTGTGGACTGTTATGATAGGGGGAAACGAGCTGTCAAGGCATCCTGAGAAGCAGAGACAGGTGGCAAACTTTACTCGCCTTAAAATAGAGCTGGTATGAAGGCCTGCTTCATTTTACTCTCTCACACAAATACAGATTTAAAGGATCAACAACCATGCAATTTGACATCAAACGACCAATAAATGCTCTTGCAAAAAAACTCAAGTTCACAATTTTATCAAGCGTGATATCCTATACTTAATTACAGCGGCAGTCTCTCTGGAGCAATCTGGGGTTAAGTGTCTCGTCCAAAAGCTCAGTGGTTATAGCTCATAGATTACTCCCTGTGGGGTTCGAAACTCCAAATCTTTATGGACCAGTCCAGACTTTTAACCCCTAAACCACTCCAACTCTCAAGATCTTAAACTTATAAAGACTGTATGGGTCTATACAGAAAAAAAAAAAAAAAAAAAAAAAATTACCAACACAGGAATCTATTAAATTTTAAAGTATATTAAAATACACTAACATTTAAAAGCTTTTTAAATATATTTGACAGAAGTCTCTTATGCACACCAGCCTGCATTAATTTAATCAAAATTACAGTAAAATCAATACAACGATATTGTGAAATATTATTACAATTTGAAATAACTGTTTAATTTGAATATACTTTAAAATATAATTGATTCCTGTGGTGGTAAAGCTGAATTTTCAGTAGCCATTACTCCAGTCTTCAAGTGTCACATGATCCTTCAGAAATCAAAAGAATATGTTAATTTGGTGCTCAAAGGGATATTTCACTCAAAAATGAAAATTCTGTCATCATTTATTCACCCTCAAGTTGTTCTTTCTTTCTTTTGCTGAACACAGATATTTTGATAAACCATACAGTTGACCCATTGACTTCCATAGAATCCATTAACTGTTTGGTTATGCATATTCTTCAATATATATATTTTTTGATCAGCAGAAGAAATTCATACGGGTTTGCAATCATTTTTCATGATTCTTTGATGACTAGAAAATTCAAGAGCAATATTTATTTGTAGCATTATAAATGTCTTTACTGTCACTTTTGATCAATTTGTTGTATCCTTGCAGAAAAAAAGTACTAATTTCTTTCCAAAAAAACAGACTCCAATATATATACACACTACAAGTTGACTACAAACCATCAGTTTATATTTTCTTTCCTGTTCATGTTGCATAGAGGCTGAGCAAATCATTTCATTTTCATGAAATAATACATAGACAACCTTATCCTTTGAAATAACATACTGATCAATCATGCATAATAGAAATAAGAACCTGCATCAAGCTTTGATGCTGCATAGAAACACTTAGGGAGGTATATTTTAATATATAAGGTGTAGTAGACACATCAATATGTGCATTCATATGGGATCTGACTCGCCTAAAACACCACTCTGGGTTCCATCTACTGATGCAAGAACGCATTTCAGAAATGTAAATAAAATTCAATTCTGCTTGATTATTGTAATGGCATGGGGTGCATAAACAAGTAAACAGAATTCGCTGGCATGATATCAGTAAAATATTTGATCAAGGGGGAATAAGGCTTATACCAGTGTACTTTGTGATTCAGTTAATGGAATGTCAAAAAAAAAAAGCCTGTCCTGCTCTTATGTCTTTGGGATTGTTTGCCTTCTGAAGGTCTTTTCAGAGAAATAATAAATGAAATAAACAAAAACAATCTGTTGCCTGCTCACAGAAGAGGCTAAAAAAGCAGGAAACACAGATTCATTAACGTAAGAGCAATATAACTCAGTAAACATGTTTTGACATCCACAGGATCAAATTAATGAGAAGAGGAAAACAAAAATATCCCAAAATTTGTTTAATAAACTAGATACCTGCTGCAATAGCACACCTTTAAATAAATCCAGCCTGAGGGGCATTGCATCCGAAACGCAATCACTATATCAATACTTGTATCAAAACAAATAGAGTGCATGCATATAAAAGCCCAATACTAAAACATTTTTTCAATTTCTGCTTTTAGAGTTCATTGCTTTTTGCAAACAGTCCAAAAGCATGTTCATTATCCACAAAAACTGAATATCAGCTACATTTGGGGGTGAATCAAAGTTTGTCTTTGTCTTTCAAGCTTTATGAAATACCCAAAGCACAATAAAAGCAGTCCACACAACTTAGTCACATTACAAAAGCAAAACGGTTTGCTAATGGCATTTCATGCTGAATCGAAATCCAAGCCTTTAAATACACTCTTCTGTGGCCTGTAAGGTCAATCGCTGTTATTAACATCTCTAATTGTGGAGGACATTCTTTTTGTATGTAAATCACAGAATGATGTCAGCTGTGACGTAGTAATAAGTACTGTCCGTCAACCATAGCCAACTAGATTCCTCTTCATTCCCAATTTCCTGGACTGTGTCCAGATAGTATCATGATCAGAGAGCTGATCATTTCAGTGCTATAAAAATCACATTAATGCTGTGGGAGAAACGACATGGACAGAGTAATTAAAGATCACTGAAGCAGGGCCGCCGGTTGCGTTTTGAGTGTTCAAACTCACCCTTTGCTTTATAGGCTAAACATGGCAAGCAAATGGGCATCTATTTCTTTGCTTTAAAGACTTATTTCTGTTCTTTATGATTTTATGGCACTACTTTGGGTTGACCTTGGATGCATCGTATAGTGAAGACAAAAACACACAAGGTGTCATATAAAGTTACCTTGACAAGGAGCCAGGGATCCATCATTCTCACTTGTATATCCAAGCAGATGATGTGGAACAACTGCCACTCAGGGTCTATATGTTGGTTCAGTGCTACAAAGACCTGCTACAGAAGTTGGTCAGTAACAACATTGTGCACAGTCAATAAACTCTTTTTGCACTCTGTTTTTTACTGTTACCTGGCTGTACTGCAGTAATGCTTGTGTACAGGAACATTGCGTACAAGAAAAAGCATTCTATGTTGCACAAAACTTCCTCTCTGGGATCAGCAGAGCCCATCCATTTTCCTCCACGCAGTACAAGTCTTGTCAAAGGTCAGCATCATTCCTAAAATCTTCTCCTGTGGTGTCACGGCATTAAATCTTGATTACCTGACAGCTAGCTGACAGTAACAAATTATTAGGTCTACACAACACAAATCATTCTTCTGTTCACGTCTATATAAGAGATTGCTGGTTGGGCTTGAGGCCAAACTAGCCTTTTGAAACATGGCATACAATGAAGTCGCCACCATTTTTGGAATAGCATGTTATGGTAATCAAATTACTTATCTTAAATTCTTGTAACAGGTTCATTTCTGGCTTAATTATGCTACTTGGTTCAGAGGATGGTTTTCTATGTGGAACATTTAATATTATGGACGTACTATAAAAAAATTAAATTAGAAAAAAACTCTTCAAACTCGTTAAAATCCTTACGCTTGCCTGTTTTTCCTGCTTCTAACACATCGACTTTGAGGACAAAATGTTCACTTGCTGCCTAATATATCCCACCCACTAACAGGTGCCGTTAATCAGTGTTATTCACTTCACCGGTCATTATGTTATGCCTGATCAGTGTATTAAATAGTAGCATATGGGGCTCCTTTTGCCATAATCTAATGGATTCATAACTGAACAGACAAGGACCCAGTCATAATAACAGGTCAAGAAATGTAAAGAATACGCACAAACTTGATGTGAATTGTGGCTACATTTTAATTATTATTTTTTGATCATATAAACGTCAATATATACAAACATTTTTTAAACACTGAAAGGAACAATGTAAACAACGAGGCTGGAGAACCTAACACAGGAGATCATCGTGGATCTTTTTGAGGACTTTCGTCAGATAGTTCTTGGCTGGTTTGACTGATGATAGGATGACTTCAATTTGACTCAACCTACAGAAGACAGAAAGCACAAAACACTGACACACGAGCAACAACAACAAACCTTTTTTTTTAGGTGAATACTTTATAAAGTGAACATTATTGTAGCTGTTGGTAATATTTATAGGTCCATGCTCCAAGGACCACTTGTCGATTATGCTATTTTAAAGGCTCTTAATTATTTATTTTTTCCTTCAAGTTTTTGAGGTCTCCTACAACATGTTCACATGCATCAAAGGTCAAAAAACACTTTAATTTCTCATAATACACATTGCATATCACCATATTTTTCAGTGATTCTCAAATGACTCAATGGAGGATTCAGTCTCCAAATCCCTCCTTTCCGCGAGGCACCTCTGCTCTGATTGGCCAGATGTGATTTCAAATGTATTAAAACATTGCCACTCTCAGCACAAAAGAGAATTGCATTTTTCAACTAAAGTATAAAAGTGAATTAAGGAAATTTTCTGATGTGAAGTACCCTAGTCATTAATAACTTTTCTGTCAAACAGACAGAAAACAATTAATTTTACATTTATATTTTGTACTGTATTGTACACATTTTCTTTAAATGATTCGATCCAGAAAGCTGCTGTGTTTCACGAAACACTGCTTAAAGACTTCACAATATTTCTTTCTAATATCAATCCTGTGTAATGCAGGTGATCTCCACTCACAAAGCCAAATCACTGGGATCTAAAAATGTTAATTGCTTTCAAACCTTGTATTCCCCATGTGTTTTTTGAAGTCCTGGATGTGAAGTGGTCCAAAGGGATATTCTGGAGTGACCATCAGACTTAACTCAAACTTTTCAAACGCTTTCAGGCTTGAGAAGACAACATTAACTCTGAAAAAGCAGAAACAAAAAAAAAAAAAAAAAAATTTTATGATTATAATCAAATGTTGACACAAATGTTTCATTTTTTTAGGGAATTAGGGAAAGGTCACAACTGGAATCTGACTTAAGCACCACAGCTCAACAGGCCAAGGAAAAGTACATATAATTTGTAGTAGTAAGCTAAATTTGCACTGAAAGGTGAATCATAAAGGTGTAACATACTGTGTGTCCATACAGGTGATCTTCAGGATGCGAAGCTTCAATCCCCCCCACTTCTTCAGCCGATGAATCTCCTCACCTAAGAGCCTGAGGCGACCCACCACCAAACTTATGTCATGAAGCAGCTGTTGAGAAATGATGAGACAACACTGAGACTTCTCATCTTGTTCTCATATACATTTTCATATACCTTTGTTGCGAAACAATGTCTACCAATATTTTAGACACTTTCAATTAAATATTAAAGTACAATGTACATGCTTACCTCTGATATATGTCGGGTAGTTGGGTACCTCTGTGTCCACTGAGTTTGAGACTGACAGTATAGTGTGAGTAACTTGTGAACCATGCTTGCATGACACTCAGAGTTTTCCACTAAAAAAATTAAAAAAAGGATTTAAAATGTTTAAATAAATAAATAGATAAAATAAAAAAAAAGTAATTTATTGTTCACTCACCATCCAGCTGCAACTGGAGGCAAACATCTATATTTCGCTCCACATCCTCAGTCATCCAATCCTTTCCTAATAGACATGAGAGTATTTTAAGCATCTGTTATGTAAAGATAATGACGAAAAACCATTAGGATTAATTATAAAGCGATAATCAACTCACCAGCAGCAGGTATTTGCAGGTTCACCTGCAGATGCACAGTGTTGTGAAGGAAGGTAAATAAAGCCCCCTTTTCATCTGTCGCATCAAGACGCCACTCGTTCAAACTGAAAGACAAATCATACATCAGCACAATATATTAGGGCTGTCACGATTCCTTAATTAGAGTACTCAATTTAAATTTATTTTAATGTCATTTTTATTTTATTTTTTTAAATGGTCAAGTAACCG
Organism: Gobiocypris rarus; assembly: GCA_023029165.1. NCBI lineage: Eukaryota > Metazoa > Chordata > Actinopteri > Cypriniformes > Gobionidae > Gobiocypris > Gobiocypris rarus. The sequence goes on along the minus strand of CM040914.1, from coordinate 6,682,916 downwards.
GAATAATACTGCAAGTGCCATATTCCACGGATGAGAATCTATAAATCACATTATTAGACCACTTTCTAATGCTGGACGATATATTAAAACATTTAAAAAAACATATCTTAGCCTAGCGCTATTGTGAATTCACAAAGGCTGTATTTCTTAAAATAGAAAGACTGTATCATTAAATAAAAATATGCCCTGTAGGTTTTATATATAAATCCACTTTAATTATTTACATGAGTGTAGGTTACGGCTCTGTTCACAGTAAATGCTGCTCACATGAACTTTTAGCATTTACATGCAGGGAGCACATCTCAAGCTCAATCTCTGCAAATGCTGTGAGTTTGATCTGTCTGTCAAAAGTTAATAAAGGCCTTCTGAAGTGAATCGATGCGTTTGTGTGAGAGAAAAATCCATATTTAAAATGTTATTAAGTAAAATAACTAGCTTCCGGCAGACAGTGAAAGAATAACTGAACGGACGCATGTGCCGAGGATAGAGCAAAACCTCTGTACAACCTCAGCGCATGCGCAGGGGATAAAGCAAAACCTCTGTGCATGTGTCAGTTAAGTTGTTATTCTTTTGCTGTCTACCGGAAGCTAGTTATTTTACTTAGCACTTTAAATGTGCATATTTTTCCTGACACAAAAGCATCGTTTCACTTCAGAAGACCTTTATTAACCCCCTTTATAAATGGCAATGACAGGGTCCATTAAGTTTGAAGCTCAAAAAAGCACATTCATCCATCATAAATCCATCATAATAAAGACCATCTGAAGTGAATTGATGTGTTTTTGTAAGTAAAATATCTATCTTCTGCAAAACTGCCTTCCTAGTTAACTTGCGCAGAAAGTGTAACGCGCTTACGCTACATCAGGGGTCGGCAAGTATATTTGGCCATGGGTCAAAAACATTTTTGCCACTAGATTTTTGGCCAGTATATAGTCAAGAAATAAATCATGAAAAAAAAAATACAACTACAATTTCCTGACATACTGTTACAGTGTCTTTGTAACTGGTAGTGAGCTGTTACTTAACAAATTGTGTTTTATTTATCAACTTTCCAAATTGTGAATAATAAATGTGTGTTTTAATTTGCTTGTTACACAATGGAGCCTAACTTATTGTAATAATTATTTGACGTAGCCTACCTTTACACTCAGAATTATTCCATGGCATCCTCACATACTAAACTGCATTTTTTAATTGTTAGTATGCTGGAGGTACGCTATTACATCGCGTGCAGAGTGGTTAACATTTAATCTAGCCGGTGAGAGAAAATGGCACTATCAAAGAGTCTAAAGAGGAAAGTTGACAGCGAAAATAGGGCACACAAAGAGGAATAGAAAGACAACTGCGTTCATCCTACCTGGTTTTGTGAATGCAAAGCCAGTATGTCTTATCTGCAAAGAAGTTGTGGCTGTTTGTAAAGAATATAATGTCGACGGCACCACGAGACGAAGCATGTTACCTTTTTTGCTGGTTTGTCTTGTCAATATTTTTTATTAAAAAAGGAAGCTGAATTTGAGTTGTTATTGTTCACATGTTGGTGCTAAGGCCCCACGTTTTAAGCAAACTTTTCAGCGTTAGTTTTTTCATACCACACATTTCATGACAGCTATTTTAGAGGCGTTTTTCTAGCGATCCGTTTCGAATGTCGTTCAGAACTTATTCTAAGTCACTTAGTTCATCCCAAAATAAAACATTGCTGCAAAAACGTTTTTGTACTTTTTTTTTAAAGGTAAAATAACAAAAGACAAATTGATAGTGAGCAACTGTTGTTGTAATATCTTTAGTTCGCACCGCCCCCTCTAAGAGGTCTACTGCAGTCAGCCGGATCCAGGCTGTATCCAGATCAGACGGTGGACCTGCACCCAGATATGACCAACACATGACCCTGAAGTGTCTGCAGAGACCGTGTCATTTAGACTCCCCCTTAAGCTGCCTCATTGACACAGCATCCTCAATAAACCTGTCTCTGGCTGGATGACTCCGATTGTTTGAATATTCCGAGTTAATAATTCTTTAAATCGATATGTCATCCTCAAAACAACCCGTCTCCGGCGTGTTGCCTCAGATCTTTCAAATATTCAGATCTATTATGACCTCTGACCTTTAAAATTGCCATAATAATAATAATACGCTGTTTGTTAATTGGCCAGAGGAGAACTGGCACCCCGACTGAGCCTGGTTTCTCCCAAGGTTTATTTTTCTCCATTAGGTCTCCTGATGGGGTTTTGGTTTCCTTGCCACTGTCGCCTTTGGCTTGGCTATTAAACTAAATTAACCATATAGACCAAATTACTGAACTAAAGCCCACATTGTTACTGTATGATAATCGAAATATATTCTGTTGCATTATTTTTCTGTTTAACACTGTGAAGCTGCTTTGAAACATTCTGCCTTGTTAAAAGCGCTATATAAATAAAGTAGACTTGACTTGACTCAAACTCGGGTCTTTCCGCATGGCAGTCTGACGCTCTAACCATGATGCCAAAGACTGCAACTTTCTGCACCAGCAACTACTAGATTGTCTTTTGACATAAGGGGAGTTTACCTGCATAGCTCTCACTACTAGGTCGCCTCCGTTATACTATCATGACAGATATATTTCAGAACAAGGCTCTATCAAAACAATCTGGCAGCGGGCGCCAGATTTTTTTTTGAATACAGAAGGCAGTCTGGCGTTTTAAATATGGAAATTTTTCTTACAAATCACCACAATTTGCTTCAAAAGGCCTTTATTAAACCCCTGGAGCCGTGTGGAGTATGTTTATTATGGATGGTTGTGCTTTTTTGAGCTTTAAACTCAATGGACCCCATCACTGACATTATAAAGCTTGGTGGTCATGATATTTATTGATATAACTCAGTGTTCATCAGAAAGAAGAAAGTCATAAACACCTAGGATGGCTTGAGGGTGAAATTTTAATTTTAAAGTGAACTACTTTAAACAAATGATCTTCTGCCAAGTGTAACAATCACCAGGCCATTGGCACCCTCTGCAGGCATTTGTTATAATACATAATGTACATATGGTAATTGTTTATATTATATTTTAAGTATATTTTAAATATATTTATGTATTTTAACAGTATTGTTCTATAAAACCACATGATTACTTGCTTTGTTTGAACCACATTTGTTATATTATATATTTATTTTAATTCATTTTAAAGGCTATTGTTTACTTAGGTCTACTTTTATATAAAAATAAAAATATGAATCGCCAAAATAATCGTTAGGTGACAGCCCAACAATATATATTTACATAGTAAAATATATGGGCTAGGTACATTATAGTAATAAATATCACCTACCGAACCAACCATCAAGGAATTTAGCTAAATAAAAAAATTAGCAAACCATATTGATTAAGCATGCAAGTCTTACTTATGCTAGCTTTTTTTTACCATGCTAGAAAGCAAGTGATTATAAATCAACAAAGCTGTGCTCACTGCGAGCCAGTGATGTTGCATGGTTTGCTGCGGTTTAGGACAGCTGTGTTGATCACTGCAATCAACACAGTTACGCTTGCAGTGTAGACAGGACGCCAAAAGTGCCACTACAACGGATTTTAAACAAAAAGAAAAAAACCTGTTCAAGGTTGCAAGATGGCTCTTCAGGCTACTTGATTCTCTTTGCAGCTTTTCCTCTTGGCCCTCCAAAGCCCTTAGCTGAATCTCCAGCTCACCAATTACCCTGAAATGATCAACATTTTCAGCATTCAGCAAAAATCTGTATCTTAAACATTCCTTATGGTTTGGATGGAAGAACATACCTCTCCTTCACCGTGATAGCGGAATTAAGCCTTTGCAAATCTGTCAGTAGAGAGAGAAAAAACACAGACAAACAATTATACCTTTCTTAGCATCAGAAAGCTGAAAAAATCTATAAAATAGAAGCAAACTTACCCTCTTCCTTAGCTTTGAAGGCTGGTCTGGTTTGAGGAGCATCACGATGATCTCCCATAATCATGGCGTCTACAGTTGCAAGTTCTAGTGTAGAAGAAGCAGAGTGTTCACTATGATTATGTAGACATTTACGTTACATACAATCAAACATGAAAGAGCAGAGAAGAAAATCCATACCAGATTCTAAATCATTAATGCGACCATCCAAATCTTCCATCATTTCATCTGTCTCTTTGATTTTAGATATCAGGCTCTGCTTTGCATCCTAATTGTATTGGGGGAAATTCAGATACACAGCGGGTAAGGCTTTTAGTTCATGTCGGTTAGCACAGAGGCCCTCTAAAAAAATAAAAACGTATGTGCAAAAATAAATGAAAGATAAATGAAATCTAAAATGTGCAATCCTTTCTTCTGGGAAAACAGACTGAAAATACTGATGACTGATGATCTTACTAGCAGCAGTAAATCGAGTTAACAGCTGTGTATTTTTTTAATTTTTATTTAAAAAGGTTATGTCCTTCATTTTGCCCTACCTAATTAAGGTTTTAATAGGTAATCCAGAACTGTGCTCATCAAGCAATTTACTAGTGTCTATGTATCAGAATTTCTTTAATCTGGATGTTCAGATGAGAAACAAGGAATTTTTTGATACAAGAATAATTTAAATCAAATTTTGAGAAATGGTTTAACAAAATCAACATTTAAAAACAAACAAAAAGGCCTTTACCTGTGTAGTTTTTATGAGCTCTGAGTACAAGTCTCCTTTCATTTCATGAGAATATGCCTTGCTTCTCTTTCCAAAGTAAACTCGTCGCTCTTTCAACTTGGATCCAAAGCTTTTTAACTGAGTAAAACAAACAAGCATAAAAGACCTTTTCTCAAAGATTAAAGCTATGATTTTAAGGATTTAAAGGGTTAGTTCACCCAAAAATTTAAATTGACTCACCCTCAAGTCATCCTAGGTGTATATGACATTCTTCTTTCAGACTTTCAGAGTTATATTAAAAATGTCATGACTCCGCAAAGCTTTAAAATGGCAGTGACTTGTCAGGCGATTTTTCATGTCTATAAAAGTGCATTTATCCATCATATAACTGCTCCACACAGCTCTGTGGTTAATAAAGGCCTTCTGAAGTGAAGTGGCGCGTTTTTTGTAAGAAAAATATCAATAAAACTTTATAGACTAAAATAACTAGCTCCCGGCAGTCAGCGGCACGCAAGTCACAGTGAAAGAGTAACCCCAGACGCAATGTATAGGAGCATTGCAAGCTTTGACGCCTCTTGCGGATAGGACTGAGCAACAAACTCAAGCGCCTCTTCTCTTGTATCAAAATCCTCTGCATTTTTTTTTAAAACTCTCATTTAAGACTCTAATTCATGACTGGTGTTTTGTTTTGCTCTATCCTCTGGCACTTCTACGTTCATCAATACGTATGCGTCAAGGGTACAAGGATTATTATTTTAGCGCAAGTCGCCTTGCGTACCGCTGACTGCCGAAAGCTAGTTATTTTAGTCTATAAGGTTTTTAATATGGATAATTTTTTTACTTCGCTTCAGAAGGCCTTTATTAACCCCCCAGAGCCATGTGGAGCAGTTATATGATGGATAGATGCACTGTTATGGACTTAAAAAATAACCTGACAAGTCACTGCCATTATAAAGCTGGAAGAGCCAGGACATTTTTAATATGATTTTATTCATCTGAAAGAATAATGTCATGTGATGACTTGAGGGTGAGTAAATCATGGTCTAATTTTCAAACCCTTTAACATAAGATGACCCAAGATCGGCTATAAAAACAACATACTTGTTCGTTAGAGAGAGTGCATATCTGTTGCTGAAGGGCTCCATTGAGGCATCCCAGGGATTTCTCTTGTTCAGGCATATGTTCTTTAAGTCTATGGTTTAAGTATAATATTTGTCAGTTAAACACAAATAAAATAAATCTGCAGTGACAGTGTCTTACAGTACAATCAAAACCAGACTAGTACACACCTCTCCACTATCTCTGTGAGTTTCTTACAGTCTTGATCATAGACTCTCTGCTTGGGGTGGTATATGTATTTCTCTTTGAGCAAATTTTCCATGGTGCGTGCATCACCAGCCCTACACTGAAAAAGGAAAGATGTGTTAAAAACGGTCACATAATATTTTCACAAAGAGGGCCAGACCACTTACACTTTCAGGCAGAGCACTTGGTCTAGATCTGTGGATGACGAAGTTGATACCAAAGTGGCTTAGGAACTCATTGAATGTAATACTTCCGTCCTCAAGTTTCTGGGGATAGAAGAATGAGATAAACACCCAGATTTTTATATTTTTAAAAAGACAATGTAAGTGGTGCTTGCACAAGCAAAAGATGCAAGGGTGCCCAAGCACACCTTCTCTAAACAAAAGCACCATTTAACATTCACGTCTGTGCCATTTACGTTCTGAGGCGAGTTACACAGCAAGGTGGAATACCTAGGGTTAGAGGTTTGTTCAGATCCTAAACATCAAGTACAGTGATACACAATAAACAAAAAATCCTGCTGATAAGGGAGATAAAAAAATTGTGTGAATACTGCTACCTTGTTGAAATCAAATTCATGATCCAGCGTCCCATCCATATGAGAGTCAAACTGCGAGTATCTGAGAGCTGTAAAGCAGATCACAGTTTATTTAAAAAAATAAACTACACTTAAACCTTAATTTAAAAAAAGGGTGCAGTTCATTGTGTCTGAGGACTGACACAAGCAACTCACTGGATTCAGACACTCCTGTATCTTCAATTTTCTTTGCCATGGGATTCTGTGCGGCATGCCTTGTAAAATTACCTTCCCACTGTACAGCAGCTTCATGACAGTCAGGCCCCTGAGGAAACAGAATCTCAGGCATTAGCATAATAATGCACAACAATGGAGCCCACGCTTAACACTTTATTACAGAATAACCCCTAAGCATGTAGCAGGAAATACCAAGCAAACAAAGTATTAAATTAACAATTAACATTTTGTTCATACCATGTCAGAAATGTAGACTTTCTTGGTTTGTTCTGCTGTAATAGGGTCTTCCTCTGGATGTGACCTTTTAAAACATGGACTTGTGCTCGTGTTTGACTCAAAGACATCATCCTCAAAAAGCTCTTCAGCTACAGGTACAGCCAAAGAACCATCCAGTTCATCTTGCTTGTTAACTGGCCAATTTTCAAGACTCCCTGACAAGTCGTCTTCACTGCTCATTTCAGGCAACTCTTCGTCAGTAATACTGACAGTTTTGCAGTTGCTACTTGGTTTAACAACGTCAAAATGTTTCTCTAATTGTAGACGTTGTAAATCATTAGCACTTATGGTCAGAGTTTTGTTTGGGGTTACAGTTGTAGCTCTTTTCGGTAGTTTTGGCACAATACCACACAATGACATCCTTGATGAGAATGGCTTTTTAAGACTAAAAGGTGTGGTCTTCTCATTTTGAACAGAATTATTTTTCTGCTTGACATTAGGAGTGACATTTGACGCTGTCACAGTAGAACTTTCCGGTTCACGTTGCTCTTTAAGGGAAATCTCGGTGAAGGAACAAGAAGGCAGAGGTGCAGTAATGCTTCCAGTCATCACTTTTTGCTCTTCCTGGATACGCTGTGTTATATTTTGAAGCTTCTTTTGAAAATCTGCTAGACTTCTCCGTCTTACTTTTGCATGTTGTAGTTCTTCTTTACTGAAGGAATCAGCTACAGACTCATTTGAAGAGGAACCTTCATGTTGGACTGAGCTTGTACTTTGTTCCTTGTTAGACCAAAGAGCTTGACCCTCCTTTTCATTTCTAGAACCAATGGAAGTGTTCATATTTGCTTCTCTCTGGTCAAACAAAACACTTTTCTCTATTTCAATGGCCGTTGTTAGGATCTTTGTAACCTGCATGTCGTTTTCTTCATCAGTCATCATAACATTGCTTGGATGTGCCATTCCGCAGTCCTCTTGAATATCAGCAGTGTCATAGGGCATGGTCTCTGCGTTGTTGCATTTAAGGTTTTTTTTGCCATCAAAATCAAAAACAGGTTTTGAGGGAGGGACATGGTTAAAAACACATTTGACAGCTTCACTCACCTCATTTTGTTCTTCACTTAACACTGTGCCTCTAGAAACAGATGTTGATGCCCAAAGTGCACTTTCATTTGCTTTGATCTCTGAACCACTTGCTGCCAATGTGCTTTCTGAGTCAACTACAATTGTATTGCATCCTGTTAATTCCATTTCATCATCAACACACGGCATAGCTAGATTTGATGCACTGGCTTGATGTGTAAGTTCCATGCAGTCAGACTCATCCTGCCCTTGACAACTTTGTGCTGTAGGCAACAGACTTCTCTCAAGCTTCCTTTCCTTACTGAATACAAAGCTCTTTAACATGATATTGCCGGTGAGTGCCTGGGTTAGCTCCATACCGTCAACATCAGGACTGGAGGACGTAGACACAAGGTTCAAACTCTTCCTTGATTTACTGAATGGTTTGCAGTTTTCAGGCTCAATCACAACAGTCTGACATTGTGTCATGTCCATGTCATCAGGGTTGGAGAAATTGGTTTGACAGTAATCAGCTTCAGTGTTTTCAGGATCGCATATCAAGGACACCATCCTTGCTCCTGACTTTCTTTTAGTCATAAAAGCTTTATGCTTTTGCACACTGACTGGTGCTACATGTACTTCAGTCATCTCCATAGGTACAACAACAGTGATTGTTTGATTATCGGAGAATGGTTCTCTTCTTGTATTGGTTTCAGCACTTCCTAAACAGGTCCGGTTTGAGTCAGTGTTAATAGTGTTGCATCCAGTCAATTCCATTTCATCAGGGCTTGGGGGAGAAATCCCAGCAAAAGTACTTGTTTGGCATGTCAAATCCATGCAGTCACTCTCATTATGTTTAGATGATGTAGTTGTAGAAGGTATCAGAATACTCTCACCTCTTTCCTTCTTGGTGGCTGAAAGGGCATTTAGTATTATACGCCCTGTGAACGCTTGAGTCATTTCCATCCCATCACTGTATTCAGTTCTGGATACCGACATATGAGGCAAATTCTTTCTTGAGTTGCTTAATGGTTCATCGCCACTGACCTGTTTCGGCTCAAGATAAATAGATTGACATTGTGTCATCTCCATATCATCAGAATTTGCAGTTTGGGTAATCGATAGGTGGCCTGATTTGTTGTGATCCAATATCTCTTCATTTCCAACCAAATTAAAGCAGGACATTTTGCTTACTCTGGGAATTGAATGCAGAGCTTCCTCCTTGATAATGCCTGCATGCTTATCTTCTAGAATAGTTCTGGACATAGACGCACGGGGGAAACTCTTCCTTGAGTTGCTAAATGACTGGTTTCCACTTGATGGTTTGGCCTCGAAAACAACAGCATGACACCGTGTCATCTCCATATCATCATTATTAGCAGTTGCAGCTATCAAGTTCATGCCGGATTTGTTTTGATCCACAATTTCTCCATTTCCAAAAGCATCAAAAGACATCTGGCTTAGTTTGGGAAACAGAATGTCCTCTTTTTCTCGAACAGATACATCTAAAGCCCCAGTCATCTCCATGTCATCAGAATGAGCAGTTTTGGCTATTGAGAGATCGCTCTGAAAACAACCAGTTTTGTTTTTATTTGTTTTCTCTCCATTTCCAATCACATTAAAGGAGGACATCCTTCTTATTTTGGGAATTGGAGACTGAGATTGTTCCTTCATACTCATTGTGTGGTCCTTTTTTTGAATAGTTAAATCAAATGCCCCCATCATCTCCATCGCATTGTCTTTCTCTGAGAAATAATGGGATCTATCGTGATCCAGAGCAGCCTGGACGTTGCGAGTGATATTTCCTGTAACTTTAATGTTGAACGCAGCAGTCTGGCTTAGAGTGAGCTCCATGTCATCCGAGATGTTTGACAAGGCAGATGTCATGAATGCAACACTTCCTTGATTTTCAGAAATGGAGGGAGCAAGAGGCTGAGCATTATATTTATTTTCAACTACAACAGTGTGATCCATGGTTGCCTCTATATCATCATCTTCAACAAATGAAACACGAGATCGTCTACGTTGAAGTCCCCGTGGTTGTTTTGAGTTACCCTTGTCACCTGGATGTTGCTTCATTAAAAAAGATGGTAAGTGATTCTCCTTATCAATTTCCAATTTGCTTGTATTGGCTGATCTGAAGACATTACCTGGCTCATTTTCTGTATTTGGGGGATTAATGGTGTTTACAGTGGGTAAGCACATGCCGACAAGAAAAGCACTGAAGTCTGGGTCTGTTACAGCATTTTTACTCTCTGCTTTTGCTTCACGTTGCAAACTCTTCTGACTTGCAACATTCAGATCACCACAGACCGTCTGAGCTACTTTGAAGCTACAATCTGGGTTTGGTTCTTCTTCAATTTCATAATCCTTATCAATTGAGATTGTGTGACTATGGGTAATATCCATGTATCCAGTTTCCTCTCCGAGCAGCATTGTTCTATCCACACCATCATCTTGTAGGACTGGATCCGGGAAGAAGAAATTCTCCTACAATTTGAGAGAGAAAGGTCAATGTGGTGAGGTGCACGAATGAGTGATGCGTCAAAATAATCAGTGTGTGTCAAGTAGTGTTGGGCGATATGCTCCATTTTCATATCATCCTATCGTCAGCCTGTGAGATCTACAATATACGATAGTATTGTGTGGGGGTGGGGGTATGGAGCTTACTTGATTTGACCATTAACTTACTCATTAATTTGCTTATTTAATTACTTCATTTTATATATGAGAATATTTTTCTATTTTGCTAGAAAAGGTGGAGTGTTTATTAATAAATCAGATTATTTCCTGGTAGTGAGGTAAAAACATAGGCTAATCATTTGTGTATCAGACAGTATTCAATTTATGTCTGTTGTGATGTTAAATAAAGCTTTAAAGACTGAAGAGTATTTCAACATGTCTGCAGGACATTTACGGATACATACATGCCGTTACAGATGCAGCATTTGTACTGTACTTCTGCACAATATGAGAGCACTTATAATTTCTTGTGTCAAGAAAGAGTCAGAGTTTGCGATATAATTCCTCCTCCCTAGCTTTTGCAAAAATCTCAATGTCAGTGCACTCATATATGCGCACTCCAATAAGCCCAAAGAACGCAGGCTAATACGTTTACATGCCGTGAGAAATATGACTTATGACTTTACCCCGATTTGGGATGCACTGATACCAGTACTCGGGTGTCAGTCTGAGACTGTGCTCATGTACTCGTACTCATAAAACTACCCCAATACAATTGACCTATTGGTAAGCCACACCCCTCGAACGCAGATGATCCAATGGCAGTTGAGTATCACTTGCGTTGCGACTGGAACTCGGACATTTTTAGGTTTCAGCACCATAGAGAAACACTGGAAAATCCGAAGCTTTCATCGGTTTGATTGTGTTTATGCTGCAAAAATGGTCAAACGTCGTGCTTGAGGTATTGTAACACTGACTCCAGATATCCTGAGAGTATTTTCTGGTAGTCATACTCTCATTAAGTTACGATTAAAGTCCCTGCTAACGCACAAACCAAAACAAATAACTGTCATCACATCATGTAACGGTGTAGGTCAAAAACAAATACATGTCTATATTTCAGTGCCTCTCCATATTAAAGGGGTACGTAAACGCTGGAAAGATGAATCTGTATTTAAACTGGGTCATTAATGTAATAGAAATGTGAAATTATTTTTAAATTTGGTGCCTTCTAGACTGAGAAAACACAGAAAATGTATTTTTGTCTCATGGGGATGAAAGACAACAATTCCCAGAACGCACTGCTTCCCTGCCCTACTCTAGACACAGCTACTGGTTTACTGGATCACTTGCCCACTGCGTTCATTTTCATAAAATCAGTTCAGTTAGAGACACTACAATTAAAAATTGAACGAGTCTGTTCGATATAATGTGAGTGAGCCTGAGTGTCACGGCAGTCACGGCACAAAAGCAGCAGGAGTCGGATTACATTCATCACATGAGCTGAGCTGAGGTAATCGCGGGATTCACAGCACGTGAACAGTCTGGTGCATTTTCAGATCATACCTTTGGAAGCTTAACTTTCATAGGAAGTCCATTTGAAAAGTTGAAACACTCAATTTGGTCTCCACCGCTCCGTTTACATGAATCTCCGCAGCTCCCCGAGCTGAGTGCTGTGAGTGCGATGTTGAAAACGTGGAAATAGCGCCCTCTGCTGGCTGTAGTCTTCAGCCTCTGGACAAAAACTCCTCCGATGACGCAAAATGACGATATTTGTGTCATCAGAGGAATTTTTCCAGAAATAAAATACACAGTTCTCTCGTCTCAGGGTCATATGAGGGCGGAAAGTAGGATAATTTGAATATAATCCCAGGTTTCTACTGATACAAAGCTTAATGCTAATCGCTGAAGTAACCCTTTAAACTGGTTAAATGTAAATTAATAACATTTTACCCTGTGGTAAGTTAGTGTTGATCCTGGACGTAGTCATCTGCGCGATGATCGTAACATGAGGCTTGGCCGGAACATCGGTTCTGTGGTCACAGACGTATTGTGATTTATCGTTTAATTTGTTTTAGTATACATTTTTGGTATTTCTGTGAGTTTAGATACGTTTAAGGTCTGTAGGGAGGACCTAATAAAGGAGGACTCCTATTTTGATGGGTATTATAATTTACGGGTAAGTGAGTAAAAGTAAAAGCTTGCATGCAGTTTATTGGAGTTGTTTTGCAGATACAAAGTTTACCAGTTATTAACTGCACCCCCGAAAAGGCATAAGATCTGTATATGATTTTTTACAGTTAGTTTTATGAGTGCTTACGTGTAATTTGCTGTGCATGTTAATGATAACGCAACAGAGAGAGAGAGAGTTTGTGAATCAGACGTTAATGCGCACTTCTTGTGCTTTGCTTGTTAAACTCTTGCGGTGATTTTTTTTTTTTTTGTGAAAAACGATGTAATTAACTTCATAAACCATCAGTAAAGTTTGGCCATCATTCGGACAGGCTATGCGCTATATTCTGTGTCCAAAAACATCTTGGGATACGGTTTTCACAGCTGTTATTGTAAGACATAGCAACTCTGTTTGTTTGTCCGAGTTAGCAATAGTAACTAAGGGGGGATGGACTTACCGATAGGTCAATTGCACCCGATACCACTTTATTGCAACGGGTGTGGAGCCGCGCTAGAAGTTACAAAATTCGGCGTGCACACCACCAAGTAAAAAGGGGTATTGCGCTCTCAACGTGCACGACCGCGATTCATTTTTGTGGCAAGCAACTTCGCGCTAGTGTGGTCATTAGGGATGTCACAAGTACCAGTACTTTGGTACCAAGTCGGTATGGAAATTTTGAAAATGTGACGATACCAGCATTTCTGTAGTACCGGTAGCACCAAGTATATTTGATAGTACCACAATAAGCAGCTGCTTTCAGTCGCTTCTGTGATTATCTAATCGCAGGGCTCCAGACTGTATTTGAATATATACTAGTGTCTATTAAGCCGTAAAAGACTATTTAAATATTAATCCTGCATGTTCAGTGTGATGAATGGTACAGACGCGCTGGTCATTTGCCACATATGCATGGGTGACACTTACTGTCTTTTTAGCTTCTGCCGTGTCACTACATGAGGACATGAACGCATGAAGCAGAGCCACTCTGAGAGTCACTTCATGAGCATTTACCGTCATATCATAACCACAGACACACAAAGGTCTTTACAGCAATTTGTTAAAATAAAAGTTTGGTTTAACTTGAAGAAGTTGACAGAAATATATTAGGCTACAGTAGTACAGAAGATTTAGCTACATCTCTATGTATTAATAATACTAATAAATACTTGTACTATTAATAATAATAATAATAATTATTATTATTATTATTATTATGTGTGCCTAGAGTTTTTTTTTTTTAGATAAACAATGTTAATAAAGTAGCATGTAGCATGATGTGGGGTACTGAAATCCACTGAATGTGTTACAGGTAACATGAATGTGAAATGGGCAGCAGTGCCATGTTTGTTTAGGAAAACACCAAGTTTAATGTTAAAATGTTAGCAACAGCATTAAGTATTATAAGCCTTACATTAATGACAATGAAAAAATTACAAGAATCAATATTTCTTGCTAAGCTGATGTTTGATTTTCACAGGTTGTGCTGTGTTTGAAACTAAAGACTAATATTAGGCCTATAGCCTATAATTTTAGTGATATTAATTTGGAATTGTATTGTTTTTAAGAGTTTTTCGTGTCATTAAATGTTTTGTTAACGAGCTATGGAAACAAAATGCTGAGGAACAACAATGCCATTTTCATCTTAGCTCAAACAACTACAGTGAATGATGTGTCTTTCATAACAAGCACTCTTTACAATTAGTTAATAGATCATCTTCTCAATATATCAATTTCAATGTGGGATGTAGTTTTGTAGTCAGTTTTGATTACGTATTGAGTGCTCAATCCTCATGCGCATGCGTCAGTGATGTCGCAAAATAGACTGTAAAAAAATATGGACGTAGCGTCCGTGATGTCACACATAGGTTTCTTAAGAGAGTTTTTGAATCCTCAAACCCGCCCGTTGCCATCTAGGCAGCGCGTCACCAAGCGTCACTCCCGAATAACAGAAAATGGGCAAAGAGATGTGGCTGAAGCTGAGGTGGTGACTAACAGACAAACGGCAATCCACCTGTCACTCTAAATGGCCACGCCCCTTAATTATGCAGAACTTTAAGGCTATATATAATGTAAACAAATGAGTTTTAAAAAATAAAAATCACGCCCTCACAGTTGTCATGAAGGGCAAAATTAGCCTTATAGACCAAAACCACAAATTGTACCAGGCTGTAAACTTGGGCATTTTATCATGGCGCTCAATGAGATTCTGCTCTCATTTGGAGCCCGTCCCTAGAGGCCTTTCTTTAATTTATTTTTTCAAATAGAGAACATGATTTTCCCTCGATTCTGAACAGACGACTAAACAAATTAACAAGTAACTTACTAGAGTTTTTATTTTATTTCTTAAATCAGTTTGAATGTAGGCTTCAATGTATGACTCATAAATACGTTTTTGAATAAATCTCTTGAGTGAACGATTCTTTGACAATTACATTCTTTTAACAGTCACTTTTCACCACCTACTGGTGTAATGATGTAAAGATACAATCCCCAACTTCAATTACAATAGACATCAGTGTTTATATTTGTAAACTTTTATCCTAGTACTTCTGAATATTTATAAATAACTAAACTGTGGTGTTGAAAACCTATACATGATAACCTAGACATGACAAAAGCCTTAGATTAGTACTTACCTTATGCTGGGATAGATAAAGAGGAGTGGTCAACAAAGTTTCCAGGCCTGAAAAAAATGTTTTTTAAAGGTTTAGTGGTGCACTCTCTGACTAAGAGAATAATTTTCAGGAAACATGTAGATACAAGTATCCAATCAATAGATACTGTTACAGAACAACATTTATGCAATTATGCATAAAAAAAATGCTATTTACACGAAGATGAGATTGGTATTTACACTAAGTGCAAATAGTGATGGATGCTATTTAAGCCAAGTGTAAAATACCAACTAGATTATATTTACAAGTGAAAATATTTTTTTTTTGCCATGGATGATATTTACATGATGATATTTGCAAAAAGCTGTAGATGCCATTTACTAAGTGAAAACAGTTACACCATGTAAAAGTAGTTATTTTGAGTAAATAGTTTTTAGTAAAATTTTGACAGATACACTATTTGCACCTCAGTATTGTTGTACATTAACAGGATGCAATAATAACAGATTGTAAATTATTATATTTATGAAAATTATTAAATGGATGCAGCCTTCATTTGGTTAATAAAAGCCTTACCTACACCTACCCAATAAATTCTTATTATTATTAAACATTTCGTTAGGCACTTTATTTCCATTTTTTAGAACGTTTTCTTAATTTTTATTGAAAGTAAATGCCTTTTCCAAAAAGAGCGAAGAGCTAGCTCTGCAAAAGTCGGATTCAAACCCGGGTCAATCGCGTCAAAACCTAGATCTTTAAGCCTTATGTCTTACTGACTACGCCACTGAAAACGTTAAAACACCCGCTATTCTTTTTAATCTTGTTTTTCCCAGACAGGCATTTTTAGGCGAAGCTAACAAGGGACGCTATTTGCACTTGGTGTAAATACACACTCTGGAACAAAACTGGAGAACAATGGTCCCAAAATTCTTAAAAACATTACCTTTGATTTGGGGATTTCCCTCATCAACAAAACGCAGAATCCTGTCATTAGAGGGGAAAAAAATTAAAGATTTTCATATATCTTCATGTATTTTGTGCGGATACCCAAAATTAATCAAACTTAAACAACATGTCAGTTAGAAAACAAATGAAATAGTATAATATATTACTTACTTTTCATCTGGTCTATCTCCTGATAAATTTAACAGAATACAATAAAGCAAATAACAGTGTGTCAGTGTTTTATATATTCAAGTTGCAACAGAAATATTTAATACTTTTCATTTGACAAAACTGGTACACATAATACTTAAGTGCCAAGCCTACGGTCGGCCATCGGGCCGTTTTTGAGTGTTGGCCGACTTCGTTTTTCACTGTTGGCTCTAGTCGGACGCTGTCGTTTTTTATTCAAAACTGTAAACAAACGCTGCTTTGTTTATGGTTTGTATACCTGCAGTCTTAGTTTCACTTTCCCTTTTTGAATGATGACTATAGACGAATATATCTGCTTAAACAGACAGTTATCGCCTTCACATGCAGCCGCAGAACGCGATTGATAGTCGGCTGGTGTCCTTTTGGTATGTGTATAAGCACCCCAATGGAGGTGACGCGACACAACAGTCGGCTTTCATCAGCGCTTGTTTTTTGGCGTCGGTTTGGTGTGTCCCTACCCTTAACCATGTCCGTGACTCACCAATTACATCAGGTAAAAACTAGAACAAGTAAAAAACAAGAAATATTTAAACAAGTAAACTTTGCAGTGCTTACCAACATGTGTGTTTTGTATGGATGCCAGAACAGGAGATTCACTTTTCGCATCGCTGTGAAATTTAAAACATTGTGAATGAATTATCTTCTCATGTAAATTATGTTTGTATTCAGGTGCAATATTATTTTGGGTCAACATTATTACACTTACTTTGTAAAGACTCGAACATTATTTGTAGTGGCAAAACTCACTCTTCGCGAATTTCTCTTCTTCTCTACAGGTTTGGTAATTTCCTCCTGCACAAATATATACATATCGGAAAAATACATTTTTTTTAACAAGTATTTTTGAGTAAAAGGAGATAAAAAAGAAATTGTAACTTAATCACCTTTTGTTCTTCTTGCTCAGATCCAAGTATTTTCATAGATGTTCGAGGAGCTTTTAAAATCTGTTAGAGGACAATCAAGAGGCACTATTTACTGTTTTGAGACAATTGGCAATGTATGAAAATTATTAAGACACGTTTCGCAATAGTGTGTATACAGGTAAACTGGGACACCATTAATTTATGTGTATATTCTTCCATTACTAAAAATCAGCATTAAGTTCAACCTAAACTAGTATGTGATGAGAGTGAAGCCATTTGGATCATACTTTTAAAAACAACAGAAAGGAAAACAGAAAGTGTCACATTTTCACAACATACTGGATACATACCGAAGAAGGTCTCCTTCTCGAGGATTTCACTGCCTCATTGCTGGAAAAAGTAAAAGGATTAGTTACTTTTTTTGATAACATGGAATTTACCTGAAAAGAAACCCATTAACTTAGTAAGCATGTACATTTACAAATATTAAGGAGATGCTGTTATCCAATATGACTTGTGAATAGAACATCAAAAGCAATTTGTCATATTCAGTGCACAAAACCATGTTAAAAATTTGAGTTGGATTAGTATACAAGTTAATGGAGAAGTTTTTGCATTGTCACGGCATGCATGGCAGTGATTTTATGAATAAATAATTGTAAAGTCAAAGCAAAAGGCTACTCATATATATGCTTATTTACAGCATACACATTTACACAATCATTACAAAATATATTAAAAGAAAGACTGTGCCATTAAGAGTTTACTTTCACAACTTGCAAGCCAGCAGCTTATAATAAATGAAAAGCTGATGACAAGCAATCTGTGCTGCTTTCCTGAATCATTCAATCATAGCACCAAGAAGTGACAGAAGCTACTGAAACCTGAATACTTAGTCTGCTAAAATATCAGAATTCTTCAATATTTTTGTCATTTGCACGAGAGCAAAGCAATTGGAAATGTATTACTGGTCTATCAAAAACTTTAAATTTACTCTGTATTCAGTTTGAAGATGCTCACAACAGTAAAAAAAAAAAAAGAAAAGAAAAAAGAACAACAACGTCTGAACACGTTGGACATGCGCTGAGCCTACTAACGTTAACAGTTAAAGCTTTTTTTTTTTACAAAATCCTAAACTGGTCAAAATACATAAATAATACAGACAACACACATATTAACTTACCCTAAATTCAGCGGCTCCATCTTCAATGCATGTGCATAATACAGCAAACTAAATCTAAATTAAAAGTGCAAAACACTTTAAAATAACCTGAAATGAAACAGAAAAAACCATTTAAGGTTATTTGTTTTAATTACTTTGATTTAAACATAATCTACATTAGAGTAACAGCTCTGTAACGTTATTTCCTCAAGTCTTTGTTGAAGCCAGTGAAAAATAATGTAACGTTAACTTATGTGTTTTGATTGTCAGACGAAGCATTCATAAGCTCATAACGACAGCAGCAACATTATACTAAAGAAAACAAACAGCCCTCGACATTTCAACCAGTTTAAAACATGTTTTACGCGCATAAAAGCCAGCGCAAGACAGATTTTCAGCTGGAAAAAAAATAATAATAAAGCGCAATACCTATATGTAATTTCCCTCCGTTCGTTGCTTGTCTTTTTTCTCCGGAAAATTTGAAATCAACCGCCGCGTCTCTTCCTCACGGTCAATGACGTGACGTGCGACAGGACACGCTTCTCTCGCGTCCTCTAGTGGAGCGGAAGATACCCAATATAATATATATGTATATAATATATATACATATATATTTATTCTTTAGAAATATGTGTATTTATTAATTACCTGTGTAATGATCTTACAACCCTGTGTATTTGCATGTACATATAAATACACGTAGTTTCAACGTTTTGAATGAATTTCATTCTAAACGGGTTTGTAAAGGAAGCGGAAGTGACGTTGTTTATTTTGAAAATCGACGGCGCTGAATTGGGACTTTTAAAACGTTGTTTGCAGACCGATATTAGCTAAGTGTGGTAAGTTTATTACACTAGATTAACGATGTGCGATCTTCTAGTAAAAATCGCATATCGTTTACGGTAAGAAAAAGTTGACATGACTAAAGAGACGGAAGCGAAGTGTGAAATATAACTTAGTGCTTATTTCCAAAATACACTTTTTTGAGATCAACCAAACGTAATTTATTTTCGTATGTATGTGTATGTACACGGTCTTAATGTAATTCAGGCAGCCGATGTTTTAGTGTAATTGTATCTCATCGCCCTGAATATTCTTCTTAAATATTAAAAGCGGTAAATGCGATTCTCTGTTTCTCCTGAAAGCTGCTTTCAGACATGAAGAGAGTTCAGATGAGAGACGCGGCGATTTCTGTGACATCCAGAGCCGCACCTGTCAAGAACGACACGGACAATAAGTGGGCATCTTTGTTTAAACGATTTCCTGTACCTTACATAACTAGTGTAAATGAATAAATATATTATTATTATTTTCAGGAAGAGCCAGCACAGGACTCTGAAAGTGTAAGTACTGTGTTGTGAAATAATTGTCTACCTATCAAGTAAAAATGTAGTTACTACTCTACTAGTAAGATACTACTGTCCAGTCTGTACTGTCCAGAAAAAAGCATACTTTTTTATTTTCTTAGGCCAACCACAAGATATGGGCAACAAAACGATATAAGGGAGCACAATCGAGTCTTGACTTCAACCAATGAAGACTTGCAGAGACAGCTTGAAGAAATGAAGGTGTTTACCCTAATCATTAATTTAGTGTTTTGCCCAAATGCATGCAATACAAATGAATCAAAGGGAGTACAGTGATATTTTATAATATTCGCTGAAGTCAGTAGAGTCAAATACATCTTATACTCAAAACAATCATGTTTCTGCAGGAAACAGTGACTGAACTGGAGCTGCGATGCACAGACCTCCAAGGAGAGAATCGAGAAATTCAAAAGCAGCTGCGAGACTGCCACGTCCTCCTCGTTGCAGAAAACCTTGACCCAGGTGGTGATTCATTTTGTTGCTCTGTTGGACTGACACATTAAGAATAGCAATGTTTTGTGTTGAGTTGGAATCTAAACTGCCTCAAATTCAGTTTCAGGGGAAAAGTTGGGTCAGACAGCACAACAGAAGGAAGAACAACGAAAAGAAGTTATGGTAACTAATTTAGTTTTTTTTTTTGTCGTATTTATATATTTTTATAGTATTCATTTTATTTATAGCATTTTATATAAATGCTATCTGAATTATAAATATATTTTTGTATCCTATTCATTTTACACACACATATAAAAAATAAAAAAAAACAGTAATTGCTGTTTGCATTTCAATTGGCAAATGCTAAGAGTGATTGGATTATTATTGCAGTGATTATTATTATGTTTCTAGCATGTTATATGTTTGACAATAGTTCTTCTAACACTAATGGATGGAGTGTGTAGTTTTTCAATTCTTAAACAACCATGTAGGAAGACACATTATGGCCATATTCCAGGATGGCAATGTCAGGATTCATCAGGCTCAAACTGTGAAAGAAGGGTTTTAGAGGGAGCATGAAGAATCATTTTCACACATGAATTGGCACCTCTAGACATTTAAACTCACTGAAAGTCTTTGGAGGGTGCTGGAGGAGACTTTACAGAGTGCTGGACTCTTGCATTGTCAATACAAGATCTGGAAAAAAAATGTATGCAACTCTTGATGGAAATAACACCATAACATTTATTTCCATATTTCCAAGTCTATTCCAAAACAATGGAATTGGCACAGATTATGTGAATGCAAAAAGTTTGTTAGATCTTAGTAAGTAAACTTAGTCTAGTAGTAAAAAAAAAAAGAATAGTAAATTCATCACATTTGTAATATTTTTTTCTTAGATTCTTTGCCTTTTGGCGACATGAGATACTGATAAATGGACAATTGGTCACTGCAAACACATAATATGGATTGATTATATAATTATCCATATTGTACAATAAAGTGCAGTCACACCAGATTTTTTGCTTTTATGGTCTGATAACCATTCTGATGTAAAAGCAGACATATTAGACTCCATTCTTGAATACAGATTAAGTCTAATTCTAGTCTATGGCATGTTTTCCCTGGAGAATCAGTCCTGACAGTGCAGAGCTTGTGCTAAACCATTCGAGTCATAGACATTGGGCCTCAATTAATTATACTTTTTTGTGTTTTCTAATGGCAGACCGTTTCTCAAAATCTCCTGACTGAGCTGAAACTGTTCGGTGAGACGGCACAGGAGCATGCGGCAAATTTACTGGTGAGTTTCAGTTTACTTTGTTTTTAATATTCAAAAATTCTGGGTTATTTATCCTGATTTTAATGTCCTGCGGCACTGACCAGACATTAATACAAATGTTTCACTAAGACTGATTTATATGAGGGTGAAATTACACACATTTTGCTCTGCTGGGCTAGAGGCTGTATAATCAATCATAACGCTAGGTCCACAGCTGATAAAATATTCATTTGAAATGTTCTAATCCTTCTAAATGTTTTTGAATGCGCCTCTCCAAAACTAGTAGAATATGGCATGACCTAGAATGGGTTCAGTGAGGATATTGTCAATCTCTGTTTGCTTCCAGGAAGTGCAGAACACCATGAGGGACTTGACAGAAGCACATAAAAAGCTCCAGCAGGAGAGGGCATTGTTCACTTTGGATGTGGAGGAAATGGAAAGAGCTTTGGGAGAGGCAGAGAGACTCTTGATGGAATAAATGAAAGAAACGTTTTCATTGGCCTTAAATACTGCAAT
Organism: Gobiocypris rarus; assembly: GCA_023029165.1. Lineage (NCBI taxonomy): Eukaryota > Metazoa > Chordata > Actinopteri > Cypriniformes > Gobionidae > Gobiocypris > Gobiocypris rarus. The sequence continues at coordinate 6,660,946 of CM040914.1, read as the reverse complement.
GCCATATGGTGTTTTCTGAGATCTGTCAGTCTGAGAATGAGAACTGGTTGAAAAAAGCATTTGGATGAAAGTGTAACATATTGTTGCATTTAATGGAGTATCCACCACTTCACCACTCAACTACATTTTCAAAAAATATGATCTAAATGCTTTCTATGTTTGTCTGCTGACAAGTTGAGATATTATAAACTCCTTTCATGAACCTCTAAAACAGCATAGCAGTTCTTGAACGATGCTGACTGTATACTTTTAATCTGACTTATCTGTGCAAACATGACCTTAAACATGATAAAAATGCTTTACACACTTTTGTGCTGTTATTTACTCTCATCATAGTATCTGAGACCTAAAGAGCAATGTCAGTTTTGACTAATAGTTATAAGTGATAACATTCCTATACTTTTCAATAAATATACACCGATCGGGGCATAACATGCAGGAAAATGGGCAAGCGTAAGGATTTGAGCGATTTTGACAATAGCCAGATTTTGACGGCTAGATGACTGGGTCAGAGCATCTCCAAAACTGCAGCTCTTGTGGGGTGTTCCCGATCTGCGGTGGTCAGTATCTATCAAAAGTGGTCCAAAGAAGGAACAGTGGAGAACCGGCGACAGGGTCATGGGTGGCCAAGGCTTAGTAATGCTGAATGCTGTCCCAAACAGACTGTAGCTCAAATTGCAAAGAGGTGAAACCTATAATATGTAAAAAGGGAAATACGCTTCTATAAGAAAATAAAGAGAAAAAACAATAACCGACCAATTGAATGTGTAGTCCAAATAACCAGTGCTGAAACATCATACTTACAATTCAAGGAGTTACTTGTCATTTCCACAAATTACAGTTGTACACTTTGTTTTAAATGTGACCAGTGAACATGCATGTTACTCTGGAAATGTATCATGAAGATTAATAGCAAACACTTATCCACTATGCGCATCTACTTGATCTATTTTTTATTTTTTATCTGTATTTAATCTCCTACCCTATCTACCTTTATCCATTTTTATTAAGGTTTTTTCTATCTTTGATCTATTTTTTTTTTAATCGATCTATTTTAACTATTAGCTATATATCATTCAACAAATGTGTGGCCAAAGGACCTGGCAGCAAGTCAAGATTAAACAAGAACATTTTGTAGGCTGGTAAGTGACTTGATTGCTGAAAAAAAAGTTCAAATTAGGTGAGTAATGTCTGCTGACATTTTTATTATCTGTACTGATTTTACCATTAAAAAAGTCTAATTAATCTGGCACAGGGCCCTCAAACACAAGACTTCGCTACAGCAGAGGGGCTGACCCTGGAGTTGAATAAAGGGAAGCCAGTGTTGGAAGGGATCCAGGGAGGGACAGCCACTGACTGGGCCAGCGACAGAAACTGGCCTTTTCATACATTGTAGGCTACATTATTGCTGTACTACTGCATATGGAAAACAACCAAATAATTCGATTTTGTCATGTGGACTGTCTGACTTTGTCTTACCTTGCAGTGTCTGGTAACACACACTTCTGGAGCCACCAGACGATGCTCCACTGGTGAGTGCTTTTTATTAAAATCATGTCCTGTCAAAAAACAATCAAGACAAGTTCTATTGAATATGGCAGAGGGAAGGCATATCTGGAGTGCAATTCTGCTGATGATGAGACTGTGTCCCTGGACTCCTGAAGGCTTGAGGTATCATGGCAATTTTGTGGAAATTTTTAGCCGATAATGGATAAGAAGTCAGCGATGTGGTGCTAAAAGTTGTATCAGGATCCAGACACTGCAGCGTGATAAGGAGGCTGGTCACAGTGAGTATTGCCTATGGTAAATCTACATTATCTATATATCTATATATATATATATATATATATATATATATATATATATATATATATATATATATATGACTTAGTTTTAAAGTGAAGTGACTTTTTTAAAAACAAGTGGACATAAGATGGCAAATCTATCAAGTTCTTATGAAGATAAGAGTCTGGCAGCACTGCAGTGAGACGGCACAAGCCAGACAAACCCCATATATGTATATATATGTATATGTATATATATATATATGTATATATATTATATATATATGTGTATATATATATATGTGTATATATATATATGTGTATATATATATATATGTGTATATATGTATATATATATATATATATGTATATATATATATATATATATATATATATGTATATATATATATATATATATGTATATGTATATATATGTATATATATATATATATATATATATATATATATATATATATATATATATATATATATATATATATATATATATATATATATATATATGTATATATATATATATATATATATATATATATATATATATATATATATATATATATATATATATATATATATATATATATATATATATGCCTCACTTTAAAACTAAGTCACATGTGTTGATTCCTGGATTGCTATGGCAACCAATTCAAACATGTCAGAAAATTACACCAAACACACCTCAGTTGATCACTTCCGAAAATTAGTTCAAACAGTTTGTCCTACGGATCAGGTGTGAGAAACAAAAACTGCTTAACAGCATGAAAATGTATGGATAGTGTGGTAGAGATAAAAAAGTGAACATTTTCTGTAAAATGTGTATCTCATCCATTTAATCATAGTAATCAAAACAAGTGCATTACAAAGTTGAAGTCTCAATAGCAGGAAATTACAGTGAAACATGATTCTTACAGTAAGCCAAAAAAACACAAAACATCTGGGCCGGGGTTTCACTGACAGGACTTAGATTAAGCCAGGATTAAGGCCCGTTCACACCAAGGACGATAACTATAAAGACTACTATAGTAGTGTCCACACCAGAGGACGGAATTGTTCTGTTTATTCTAAGTGTGTGCTTGTCCGTCGCTTTAAATGCTCAAGCTTTTACAGTAAGATGGATTCTGATTGGCTGTCAATGTTTTTATCGTTCACCAGGTGGATAAAATCGTTCTGAATTCCAACTATATTGTTCTCTGTGCTGTTATCGTTATAGCTGTGGTGTGAACTCTGCTGTTCTTTAATTAAGAACGATTTTTAGAACTATATCTTTATCTTTATAGTTATCCTCTGTGTGAACGAGCCTTTAAGCTTTAGTTCAATTAGGATATTTAAGTAGATTTTATAAATGTGCTTTAGAAGAAACATTTGCATATTGAGATAAAACAGTGGCTCTGACATATTTTAAGATATGTCAGTGCAAGTTGCTTCAGTTAAAATAGCTCAAACATGCATTTTAGTCTGAGACTAGCTTAAGCCTTGTCTGTGAAACCATGGGTTGGACATGTAAAAATATATGAATGTCAATGCATTATATTATTATAGGTTCTGAGAAATCTGTAGTGTCATTTGTTTGCAATGTTTGTTTTTTTTCAAGGTTTGGTAATCTAATGCAAAACATTCACGCATTATTAAGTGTCCAAATATGTTTGGGGCCACTGCATATCTCATCAGTGAATGTGTCATAAGAGTACAGAAGAACCATTTCTGCAGTCTGCATACACACACACATACAACACAGTACGGACAATTTTTGGCTTTCAGTCACAAATAAGTTATAAATAAAGAGACCTGCCAGTGGGATAATGACAGCAAAATATGAACACAATATTACTCATGTCACTTGTTTAAAATAAATATGAGTCACATTTTAGAGCATGTGTGGCTTAATGTGGCCTATTTTGGATTTTTAGTTGAAGGTGAGTGGTACTTTCCAGTGCAAAATTGAAAAGATCCAGAAATGATGATGGCATATTACTATAATAAGAAATGTGAAAAAGAGGCAACATAATATTTTTCTTCTTCTTTACTTTTGAGTGCAAGTCACAATGCACAAACTTCAGATTTTGACCAAGATAATATCAGTTTAATTATGATGCCTTCATGTGCATATATAATGCAGTGTGGGTAATACAGCTGTAGGAGGCATAATGTTCCATTAACAACTTTTCAAAGCAAAGTGCATATTATTCTATCTGACTCATTCCAATCAATAACACCTTGCATAGCTCTTTCTGTCTTTGGATGGATGTTCAGCACAGTAAGAAGTCCGTCCTTGTCTTTTTCTCTGTTTTAAATTACAATTAATGCATAGAATAGAATTAGACTCTTCAGGTACCGAACCACACTCTACACAAGCCTGCAGATGTTTATGCAGTTACGATCGCAGTGTCACTGAGTGTGACTTAAAGTCACTGAAATCAAATTCGACAAATCTTTTTTTGGAATATTGCAGTATTTATTGTAAATGATTTATCCGTGCACTTTATTATGTTGTTTTTTAAATTCATGTGGCCTCATAATCTTTGATCAAAACAAATTCCCCTCCCTCTTTCAGTAACATTACTACTGCGTCCCCATTCAGAGGCTACATCCTTCGAAGGGCGATTTCATCAATGCGGCGCGGCCCAAGGCTGTCCCAATTCAAACGCTCCTTCAAATGTGGCATCCAAATGCATCCTTCGTTTCCCGTGAAATTAAGTATACAACAAATGGATCCATTGCGGCCTTGCCTCTCACATAATTAATTATTTTTTTCTTTTTGGAGAGAAATTGCTGAATTACACTTTTAAATGTAAGTATTGGGTTTCAGCTGACTCAAATATCTAATGATACGTAAAAATTTAATTAGAACTTTAAAACGTTTCAAATGTTTATTTGTATCTTACTAAGACGCAATTATATTTAGTTTATACTCTTTCTTATATACAAAAATTATCATGGTGAACATATTTAGACAGTTTGTGAACCTGTTTTGTTTTCAGTTTAATATAACTTTCAAAAAAAGTCTAGTAATGTTACCATCACTCATCACCGGCAGCCGTCACAGTTGCTGGGCGACAAGAACAATCCTCCATAGGATATACCGTCCCATTTAACAACCCTCAGTCCGACCTTCGTGGCCTTTAAAGTCAGAATCCTTCGAAGGATGCAGCCTTTGAATTGGGACACAGCCCTCATCTCTTCTCTGATGACGTGTCCCGTGAGTCACTCTAGCAATCAACAACCGTCCAATCAATTCCCCACGGACAAACTCAAGTCATTTCGCAACTTCCATTTCATGCTACCTTAAAATGTTTTTGCCATTAAACCAAATGTTTTCATTCAGGTTTCTAGCTATAAAAATGTCAAAAGTTGAACAAACTCGGTCAGCAAAATTCTCTTTAAAGCGTTGCTCCACCATGACAGTAGTTGATCTGACAAACACATCCGCTGCGTCCGAAATCAAATACTTCCCTACTATAGAGTAACTGGAAAAACAGTACGCCAAAAGAGAACTATGTCCGAATGGTATTTAAAAAAAAATAAATAAAAAAAAACCTGGATGACCTATACTTCTGAGATTCTGAAGTGCACAATTGATGGACACTTTACTATCCCATGTGGCCATGGGAGGGATGCTGAAATCGATACTGTGTAACTGGAAACATGTTCATATACTTGCGTAGAGTACGTTTCAGGCCATATTATGTGTTCAAGTCATGTCAGATTGATCATACCTACAAGTGGCACATAAATACCACCTTGAATTCAAGCTCCATAGATTAAAAGGCAAATTTCAAAATCATAATTATGACCAAATAATTGTTCGTCATAATGTTGACTTTTAGGCCCTGTTTACACCTGGTATTATGCGTTTTGGTTGATCGGATTCTGATAACAAGTAGACAAGTGATCACATACCCGTTTTCTTTGAGAGGAGTGTCTATGGGCGGGTAAATATATGAGCTCCTTTAGATCTTTCTATCTATTGGACAAAATAAGCTTTGCAATTGACATATGAACGCTCTCTGGGACATACGGAGAGCATCAGCTTTCGCTTCTGCTATGACAGTCACAAGGCGACGGCAAACACGGCGTCGGCGAGTGTGTGCTAGAAATCAGGAATGGTGAAAGAACATAGTGCTTAGTAATTTTTTTTGCCTTCAAACCAAAAGTCTTTTGTGGCTGTTTGAACATATTCGACCACATGTGTGTTTTCGAATATCTCTGGAAATGACTGAAAACATTTTAGACCCCGTTAACATCTGTATTTAGCGTTGTCCACTTGTGATCCGATCGACCAAAATTCTTCTTAATACCGGGTGTAAACATGGCCTTCTCATATCTTCGACTTTATATGTCATGATATTTTTTTTTTTAATTCAACAAACACCATGACATAGTTATGACTTCTAAACTCCTAAGTATACTCTCAGCAGGACTCGAATGCATCATTATAGCATAGTAACCTTTTGGTTACCAGCCTAGATCTTTAACTATCGACGCACGCCAACCAACAAAACCTCTACACACCCGTCTTACCATCACGTGCACTAATGCTCTTTCATACTGAAACAAATATTTGTTTAACAGATGAGAAATCTGTGTATATTTGGATTAGAGGGACGGAGTCACACATTTCTTATCATCTCTCTGGGTGACTGGATTGTACATACACTGAAAGCCAGTCAAACAAACAGTGTGGATTGTGACTTGCTGAAATGATCCGCTGTGGATATCACTAAAGAACTACATCGACTTGGCACAAATCTACTCTACAGTAAAAACTTTTCGTTTTTGTACAAAATGTATCCTAAAAATATACACACATACAGCATATTTTACATACAGTATTGCTAACCTAAGAAAACGGTCCGTTGTGAGCACACATTTTCTTTTTTTTCCCACTTAAAGCATCGCCCTTTTGGTTTAAGAGAGAGCAATACGAGTATAAAGGCAGTATTTTCATTGCTGCTTTTTGTCCAGAATGAAGCCGCCCATCCCGAGACGAAAATAAACCACACATAAAACACATTTTTGTTCCAGTCTACCACTCACTGTACATGTTTCCGGTGACGTTTCAACTTCAGTTAGAGTTTTGGAGATCAGAGTGAGATTCAATGAATCACTCAAGCGTGTGTTTGCCCACACATTACGACTAATCCCGGAAGGTTGCTATGGAACGGGAATTCATAACAAAGGAATTTCCTTCATCCGTCTTTGAGGGTCTTTGAGTCTTTAGAATTAATACCACCTCTTGCTAAAGAGTCTCACAGTGCAAAGTCTCCGCTTCTTCTGGGTCATGTTTAATCTGCGAAAATCCGCCCGAAAATCATTAACACGTTAACAATAAGATACTTCAATACCCCCTCCCTTCCTTGAAGAGAGGAGACCTAAAATACACGCTTCGGGGGAAATGAGAGACTTTTGTGAAAAAGCATTCTTTGTCGTTACTCCGACTGTTTGATTTGTCCCATTTAAGGGTTCTACTTCCTGTCATCAGCTCCTCCGTTTGTTTCATCGGTTCATTAGACAAATGAGGAGAAGCCGGTAACTGGAGTGCGTGTTCCTGCTGCGGGCTGCCCTGTCGGGGTGTAGACACCCCCTACGCTGTGCTGGGTCACCACAGTCTGATAATACCCCCCCTCTGCATCCGTCATGGCACATTCCTCGAACCCTCCTCCGGTCTTCACGCTTTTGGGCTGCCGCTTCCACGAGTTGAAATAGGTGGGGTCGCTCATGTAATGATTTACAAACGAGTGCTTGGGTTGCTCATCTTCGTAGTCGCTGTCGCTCACCTTCACATGAGGGGTGACGGGACGGGTCCAAACCAGAGAGAAAAAGAGCAGACAGTAAAGTTACAGCATGGACGTAATTGTATTCCCTGAATGTTTACAGGTGTACAAAGTAAGTTTTTGTTTGGCTAACTGATGCAATGGTAGTCAATATATAGTGACACCTACTGGCATGGATGAAGCATTACGCAATGTTGTTACAGATCCACTGTAGCAATACAATGGAGTCCCGTACATGACATACAGGAAAAAGAAACAATATCATGTCCACGGATTATTATTAATTTGTTCCCTCATGGCCACGTACACACCTGTACAGTTTCAGGAGTGACAGCCACATTTAAATATGGGAGTGACTAAATTATCAAAACAGAACTCAATCTCGAAATTGGGATAATTGACACTGTGGTAACCATAGCAACATTCTGGCATCTTGTGCATTTGGTATCCACTAATGGACAGTGAACTACACTTTTTGGCTTCAGTGTTGCATCTTCTGGCTTGTTGTTTGGGCTTGGCTCATAAAGTGATCAAGTTTATAGAGATAATAAAGTAGGCAGGTGCAGATTGGTCACAATATTTTGGTATGTGATTAACGGAGATTAATATGAGCTTGTCCTAATTTGCCTTTTTTTTTTCTTTTCTTTTTTTCTAGGAAGATCCACTAATGAGCCAAGACACCTCATTCCGTGTGATTTCCTGAGTCTGATAAGCATTTAAAAACTTCATGAACAAATAGTTGTTCAGTTCAGTTCTGTACACACTCCATAGAATATTTGCAAATAAGGTTGTCACTACCTGCATTTTTCGGGAGTTAATTTGGTTGAACCCGTAAATGACTGAAATTTAGCTGCAGTGTGTACATGGCCATTAATTCAGTGCCTCGTTTTAGGCTAATCATAGCTATGTTGTTCTCTTATTTTAATTTAGTTAAATCATGGCCATAATTAATAATTTGTGGGAACAAATTTATTCATGGTCACAATATCTACTACTTTTTCCTGCATTTATTTAAAAATAAAATTAATATATTATTATAATTTACAATTATTATTATTACATTATTTTACCTTTTTGTAAAGAAATTCATTTTTCTACAAAACTAATCTAAAGTATTTAAGCAAACACTTTTAAATCAAAAGTTTTTGACATTGAAACATGAAGCGCATCTAAACTTTGGACCAGTAGTGCAGAATAAAACAGCCACAAATAGGACGGCAGTATTCATCTCATGTGAATGTACATCAATTTAAATAATTACATATTTTAAATAATAAAAACATAAAATATTAAATAGTATTTATTAATGAAATTCATTTAATTAGGTTTAACATTTATACAGTTTATTAAGTTCCTTTTTAGAGCATGATCTTTTACATTAAGCAACACATTTAATTGTTCATAAGATGTAATGATACTTAAAGCACAAGATGTCTCTAAAACTCCATCATACCCCCATGGCAGTTGTTTATGTGTGTGTGTGTGTGTGTTATTGGTGTGGTGAGTTTACCTCTGACTCAGACAGCTCAGTGGGTTTCTCTGTTAGGGTGGTGCTCTCTGTTAAAACAGCCCCATTGTAGTTGTTGCAGATGTCTTCATCAGAATAGTGCAGCCCACCTGGACTGGGCCGTGGAGGAGACCTGAGACCAAAAACAGCAGTTAAAGAGGACCTATTATGATTTGTCTTTAGTGTGTATTGTTGCTTTTTGAGCATGAAAAAAGTCTGCAAAGTTACAGAAACAAAGTTCACTCCACACAGTAAGCACTGTTTCTGAACTCCCAGAAATGCTTCAACTACATTGAAACTCATGGTTATGATAAGGGGCATGACATTTCCAAAACACACTCCAAGCGGATGACCAATCACAACACACTGGTCCAGCCGCCCAATCAGAGCACATTGTGCTTTTGGAAGGAGGGGCTTCATAGAGACAGGAACTAGACAGAGCGTTACTAACAGACTAGGAAGAGAGGTGCTGCAATAACGTAAAATATGTGAAAATGATTGTGTTTTTTAACACCTATTCTAGTAGACTTCAAAAAACTAAATCAAGACTACTCTAATATAACCTCTTTAACATTACATTCAAATTTGTAGGCAACTAAACACTAAATATTTTCTGAAAAACGAATATATTTAACAGAATATACATTTCCCATATGGAGAAGTGAAAATAAATGAAAATAAACAAAGATGTATTTAAAGAAGAAATGTAAAGTATGTGGTGATAAATCAGAGCTAACTTCACTCTTTGGAACCATTTCTAAAAGTACTTCACAGCAACTGGTGTCAAAGTGGTTTTTAGTCACTGCATGGTGTCAGTTTTCTTCAAGTACTCTAATAGTAGCCTTTATTTGACCATAATCTGACATATTATAAACAGCAGTTCAGATGAAACCCCACCTTGTTCCATTCTTCTTTAAGAAAGAGCTCTTCACGTTAAGATGTCTGCTGTTCAACTCTAGGGCCGTGAAGCCGCCGTTGTCAAGGGTTACAGACTCTTCTACAGTAGTGATGTGCTTTCCTGTGGGAAGAATCACATTCAAGTAATTTCAACAAACACTGGGATGTGTTGACTGATTAACCACATTCCCTTTCATTTTACAGTTATCCCCCAAAGTTACACAAATTACCAAGTTGGAGCACCTACAAACACTTATAATCTTAAAGACTTCCAGAAACTGTCAAGGAAGCAAAAGAATGGTCATAACAATGATGTTATTTTTTAGTCTCACCTGTTCCACAGCTCCTGTACTTCTTGTTCTGTCCGAGCATGAGCAAACCAAACACAACCATCAGAATGAGAATGAGACTGATCAACGCCATGACGATCAGGAACCACCACTCCTCATAGAAAGGTGTTTCAGACAGAGCTACAACAACAGACAACAATACTGCATTATTGCTCATTTATTGTTGACATTTCATATATGAGGGAATCAATATATATACATTAGTGGCCAAAAGTGATGTCCGGAGGAAATATTTGAAAAATATTTGTGTTTAATGACAGTTCAGGTGCTATTAATCATATTAAAATATGATGAGTATCTTAAATTGGGAAGAAGAATACACTAAACTTGGTTAATGTATTAAAATGACAAAAAATATTTGTCAAGAAAGGCCAACTCCAGCATGTATTTAACTATGGGTTTATTGTATTATGCAAAAAGGTTTAGAAAAACAAAAGCTCACAGGAAATGCATACATTGACTAAAATCAGTTATTAATATTTTGTTGTCTCTCCCTTGTTTTTCAGCAGCCCTTCTCCTGGCCACTCAAAAAACCTGATGCATGTGTTGTGCTTAACTTCTTTCCAATCCTCCTTAAAAACTTTCCAAAGTTGAGCTTCATTGGACAACCTACATGACTTATCACAATTCAGGTTCATAGTTCACCCAAGAATGAAAATGATCCCATAATTTACTCATCCTCAAGCCATGTATATGACTTTCTTCTTTCAGCCAAACACAATCGGAGCTATATTAAAAATTATCCTGGCTCTTCTAAGCTTTTTAAAAGGAGTGAATGGTACTATTTTTTTGAAGCCCAAAAAAGAGCATTCATCCATCATAAAAGAAACCCATATGGCTCCAAGGGTTAATAAAGGCCTTCTGAAGCAAAGAGATGTGTTTTTGTAAGAAAAATATCCATTATTATAACTTCATTAATAACTAGCTTCCGGTAATGTCCGCCCGCACATTCACAAAAGAGTTGACCGAGGATTTAGGAGTAGCGCAAGCTTATGTGAGCAAACGCCTCTCGCTGTTCAAACAAATAGGGCTGGGCAACAAACTCAAGCTCCTTTGACATTGTTTTAGACTTTTAATTTGTGACGGTATTTTGCTCTATCCTCTGTGCTTCCACATTAGTCAATACGTCATGTGTCGGGTCAGAGGTCACTTTTCAGCCACAACTAGACTTGCGTACGGACGTTACCGGAAGCCAGTGATTATAGTTTATAAAGTTATAAATATGGATATTTTTCTCACAAAAAATGCATCACTTAGCTTCAGACGGCCTTTATTACACTGGAGCCGTATGACTTGAAGGTGAGCAAATTATGGGATCATTTTTCAGTTTTGGGTAAACTAACCCTTTAAGGTCAGAGAAGGCCACTTGAAGACAAAAGGCTGAGCATGGACATTTTCATTGAGTGCAACTTTGTTGCATTCACTGTGTTTTTCGTTATCATGTTAGAAAATAAATATATTTGATCTCTAAACATATCCCCCATACTTGGCTAGATTGTGTTCAGCAGGATTCCCTAGTATTGGTCTATTTTCAAAGTCCCAGCAACTTGGTCTACTCTGTAAACATCTGCTGCAGACATGCGTGCCCAATGCCAATATGTTTCCCCTGCCATGCTAAATGGCGCCACCCAAGCATTTGGCATTAAAACACTCCATCGTCTCCTACGAACATACACCATCCAATGCTAAGTTGTTAAATTGCAACCTTTCGGACTGCAGAATGTGGCTCCAATCTTTCATACTCCAGTCCTTATGTTCTTTGGCAAATGCATGGTGTTTTTGGAGCAGTTAAAACAAATAAATCGTCTCACTACTGGTACACAATCTCTCAATCCACCCTCTTATAGCCATTGGCTTACAGTTCAAGATGAAATTGGAGGTTGGAGTTCTCATCTATGTCTTTAAAAGCAGTGGTCTCACTGTGCTTTGAAATTATATTGTGGACATTTGACCATTCACATCCAGCACTATCCAAAACCGATTGACCAGATTTAGCCATTTAAAAAATCCTCCTTGTTTGCAGCGGACAGCTCCTTCCATCAGGCCATTTTCATAGAAACCCACAAAATAACATCTAATAATATAGCTAATACATGCTACATAGTGATTCATTGAATTATAGGCTGGGAATAGTGCAAGGTTGGTATGTCCACCAAAAATTACGTCTGCACAATTCGGTGTGTTTCACGACAAAAGATACAATTGAAACGTCGAATGCGTACAATAGTTTGACACTCCAGGCACAATTTCACAACATGCATAGAAAATATTTAATAAAAAGTTTGTAGAAAGTGTGAAGGAGCCCATTTTCATAGGTCCGACAAAATGTGGCCACTACTGCATTCATTTTTTCTGCAAGGATGCGTTAAATTGATCAAAAGTAACAGTAAAGACATTTATAATGTTAAAATATATCTCTATTTCAAATAATTGGTGCTCTTCTGATCTTTCTATTAAAAAATTTCCACAAAATATTAAGCAGAACTACTCTTTTCAACATTGATAATAATAAGCAAATCAGCATATTAGAATGATTTCTGAAGGGTCATGATGTGACTGAAGACTGGAGAGTAATGATGCTGAAAATTCAGCTTTATCATCACAGGAATAAATTGCATTTTATAATATATTAAAATAGAAAACAATTTAAATGTAATATTTAATAAGACTAAAAACCATTTTAAATGTTATATTCCACAATATTACTGTTATACTTTACATTTCAGCCTGGTTCCTTTACCTATAGATGAGTGAATGTTCAGCGATGTGACACTAGATGGCAGCAGAGGCCAGAAAGTGACTCTACAGCGTTCTAAAACTCAAACATCCTCTCAGACACTTCACACTGAAATGGTGTACTAATAATACTTTATAAAGCCCATATAATACTTTAAACAGTAAAATATATATTTTTTAATGAACTGATATGTTATGCAATGGATATTGGTCAGGGTAAATGTCATGTCTAATTTGATGTAAACAAAATGGTTTGTCATTTGCGACAATTGTTCAGTATACCGCAGTAGTGTGATATAATGAGGAAGATTACCAGACATAGCGGTGGAAGGCGGACTGGGGTCGCCATAGCCGAAGCGATTGACAGCGATGACACGGAATTCATAGGCCACACCTGAACGTAGGCGGTCCAGACTGATGGTGTACGATAAGCTTCCAGGTGGCAGATGCTTGACAAATGTGTCCCATAATCCTTCATCTGAAAATGTACGATTTCAAAAGCGGGAGGGAGAGTAATTGGTTGCCACAGAGGAGAAGAAAGATGGAAGAGGTGGAAGTGAGAAGAGGAAGGTTAATTGAGAATAAGCCTGGTATTACAAGACCATGTAGTGCATGAGACGAAGAACTGATAATGAAAAGCCAAGGGTAGATCTGAAGCAAGCAGATGGACAAAGAATTGCTGCTTACCTGATGGACGAGCCTCAATGACATATCCTGTGACGGGTCCCGCCCCTTCAACACCCTCTGACCAATGAAGCGTCAAAGCTGATGTGGACTTTGTGACTGAGGTCTGCAAGGGCGAACCAGGGGAGCCTATAAAATATAAAGCACATTATTCCTTTCTGAACGATCAATAACACACAAAGATCTTAACGGTTCTGGACATTTTTATCAATCATAACAGTTCAAAGTGAATAGAGGCTTTAAGCATCAGGCTGACGGATTTTTATAACTGAATAATTCTTAAAAATATTCTCTACAGCTTGCAACTAAGGAGTGTAAAACAGGCAGCTCTGCCATTTTAAAGTAGTTTAGACTGCATAAAGGTCACAATAAAGCCGTAGGGATACATCTTCTTCAAAACATGCTCTTTATTGGTTACTGTGACCTGACAACAGATTCAGTATAGTGTTATCACACTTCATTTCCCACAGATACTTTCACCTTTTAAATAAACTAGCTGATCCTAAATGTCAGGATTCAATTTACCCATTCCATGTAACACAGACATAGACTGTTTGTGTGTGTGTGGCAATGAACAATCGCCAACCAAAAAAGATACATCGCTAGAAATAATGTAGCATTGGGACAAGTTCAATAAACAAATACTTTGGTAAAACTATGTTTTCTTTAAGTACATTACATGTGTAGTTACAAGTTGACTTTTTTACCCAATCCTTAGTATTTTCCATTTTTAAGAATGATAATAAATAAAATAGTAAAGAAATGTATAAATAGAAAAATCTGTGTATGTGTAAAAATATGTTTTTTTTTTTTTTACATATATATATATATATATATATATATACATATACATATATATATATATATAATATATATATATATATATATATATATATATATACATATACATATTCATATATATATATATAAATATATACATATACATATACATATACATATACATATATATATATATATATATATATATATATATATATATATATATATATATATATATATATATATATATATATATATATATATTACATTTATAAATTTACAAAACTACAGTCAGTTAGTTAGTTAGTTAGTTAGGTGGATTTTTTTTTACTTACAACATGACTACATTTATTCAAATTATTATTAAAATCTCTTTCTTTCTTTCTTTCTTTTCTATTCTTTTCAATTTTTTTATTTTTAACAGATGAGTAGATAGAGTCAGATAGCAATATATATATATGTGTGTGTGTGTGTGTGTGTGTGTGTGTGTGTGTGTGTGTGTGTGTGTGTGTGTGTGTGTGTGTGTGTGTTTGCTATCTGACTCTATCTACTCATCTGCTAAAAATTTATAAGTATATATATATATATATATATATATATATATATATATATATATATATACATATATATATATGTATATGTATATGTATATATTTATATATATATATATATATATATATATATATATATGTATATGTATATATATGTATATGTATATGTATATATATATATATATATATATATATATATATATATATATATATATATATATATATATATATATATATATATATATATGTAATTAAAAATACATATTTTTACACATACACAGATTTTTCTATTTATACATTTCTTTACTATTTTATTTATTATCATTCTTAAAAATGGAAAATACTAAGGATTGGGTAAAAAGTCAACTTGTAACTACACATGTAATGTACTTAAAAAACATAGTTTTACCAAATTATATACACACACACACACACACACACACACACACACACACACACACACACACACACACACACACACACACACACACACATATATATATATATTGCTATCTGACTCTATCTACTCATCTGTTAAAAATAAAAAAATTGAAAAGAATAGAAAAGAAAGAAAGAAAGAAAGAGATTTTAATAATAATTTGAATAAATGTAGTCATGTTGTAAGTAAAAAAATCTACCTAACTAACTGACTGTAGTTTTGTAAATTCATAAGTGTAAAATCAACTGTACATCTACAAAACTACTTTCAACCATTTCATGTTTTTAAGATGATCAGAAACATACATTCACTCCAGTGTGTTCCGATTTTAGACTGGAAGTGTACCTTGGAGTACCATGTTAATACTATGGTATATGGATTAATCATTCAGTACATGCAAGCGCCACAGTCATTTTTATTTTTTGCTCACAATTCTGGTCAATTACACAAAAGTTTAATATACTACATCATAATCCATACTGGCCAATCAGAGTCCACCGTTACATAAATCAAATGCATCTCATCTGAAGAACATTCTAAACTGAAAGCTCTGAAAGCTGTCTGTGTGAGACCCAACATCCCACCGCAATGAAGGCGCTGTCTCGTGAGAATGTTCAAGTGCTCAAAGGCTACATAAAATCACATTCCCATTACAGTGCACTAATCAAACCATGAAGTTCACACAGCCTTATTTTAATTTCTATCTCAAACTCATTTTAAGAATTAAAATAATGAAATGCCATCTCTCTAGTGGGTCCCAGGGTTTAGAAAAGTGTTTTTTACAAAAGCACTAGTTAAATGCAGCCATTTCATATTCAACAATTCATTTAATCCAAAGAAAGCCTCTGGCTCTTTTGTCTGTGACTGCAGGGGATGTTTCTTTATTTATTATGAGTTATAATTCACAATTACTCATACCTTCCACTGGTCCTGCGGTGATATTGGCTTCCAGTTCGGGTCCATAACTAATGGTTCTGGCCTGAACTTTGAAGCGATATGTCACGGCCCTCATCAGGTCACGAACCTTCAGCCAGCGCTGCCAGTTCCCCTTGATCTCCACTGTAACTGTCTTACTGACACCTGTCAAATGAAGGGTCTTTATGAATATTGTATAATATATATCTGTACTCAAAACGAAAAATATTTAATTCAAGACTTTATTACAGTTTGAATAAAGATTAAATAGAGTGACAGCAGTGCGGCTCACCATGAACTGGTGCGGTGGGCTCATAGAGCACTCTGTAGCCTTCCACCACTCCATTGGGCTGCAGAGGAACTCCCCATGACACATTCACTGAGCTTCCCGTCACCTCCGAAAACACCACATAACTGGGTGCTCCAGGAGCTTGAGAGAGAATGAGATGTTAGTAAAGCCTAAATCTCAAAAACATACTTGTACAAACTTCTTTACAGTGATTTCCATAAAACTACACACACACACACACACACACACACACACACACACACACACACACACACACACATATATATATATATATATATATATATATATATATATATATATATATATATGTATGAATCCAAAAGGCAAACTGAATACGCTTTTAGTTTATATTTGAAATAAAACACATTTTTTCATTAAAAATAATATTATCAGACATACAATTTGAATGAAAAAATAACATGACTTACATCTGTACCACATAACCAGAATTCCATTGCCTAAAAAGTACAACCACCACTATAAGGAGATTTAATGTTTGAGTAATAATTATTACTTATTTTAAGTTCCCCTATTATGCATTTTTGAATATTACATTTCATGCAATCTGTCTCCTATATGGAAGAATCAATTCTGAACTGTCAAATGAGTCGTCAGCAATTCCAGTCCCACTTCCTATTATATACACACACGTAGCAATGTTACACATTGCACGCCTGTGGTTTCATTGGCTGCCCGTGAACAACATCTACATTGACCCGACCTGAGTTATGGCTGAGACTGGAAGAGTTTGGTTCACTTTGTCTACAAATCAGCTTTGCATGCATTTCAAAAAGATTAGGACAATGCCATCATTGTTGTTTGTATCACTTTGTGTATACAAGCATGGAGGATTTAGATATGGTAGTTTGTGTTTAGATTTCAACATACGCGGTAAGTAGACCAATCACAAAAGACTGGGTCATCTTACGAATCAGAGCAGAGCAGGCTCACGGAAAGGAGGTATTATTTCAGAATCTTTGAAAAATTAGGTAATATGCAATGTATATTATGAAAAAAAAAAAATGTAAGTGTTTTTTGAGCTTTTAATGCATGTAAATCTATTACAGGGGACATGCAAAACAAAATTAGGAATCTTTAGTAGTGTAATAGAGGCACTTTAAGTGCTTTAACAAAAATATGAGCTCTACATTTCTGCTTTTAAACCACAATGTCTTGGTCTTTAGACTTTCCTTAAGTGTATTACATGGTTTTTTTTTTTTTTTTACTAAAATTGTATTCAGTGATAATCAACACCAATGCTGCTAGAGTGGACAGAACTTGAGCTCAGAACATTACTTTAATTCAAAATGTCACAGTATGCCTGTACACATTTAATCTGCGTTACAGCAAATGTTAAATCAAAGGTTCAATCAAACAATTTGCCAAATTTAGCTTTAAGACCCTTAAACAGTGTTATAGAAACAACCGGCATTTACTTTCTTAATGGAAGCAGTAATACCAGAGGAATGACATGTCTAACAATGTTTTGTACGTCTCGGTTGGTTGGCTGGCCGGCGCGCATGCATCTGGATGAGCGTAACAGGATCTTAGCGGGACTCACCAGCCTGCAGGGTGCGTCCTTTACGGGCTGCACTGAGTGGCCCGTCCCCCGCTGTGTTAAACGCAGACAGTTGCACATGGTAAGTGGTGTAGGATGTCAGGTTCTTCAGGTGCACGGATGTATCTGGAACAAACAAAACTAGTTCCTTTTCCGTCTCATTCTGCCTGTCCTTTTCCCAGTAATGGATCTGTGGGAAGAAGTGAATGACACATACAAACTTAAAGGAATATTCGCCCAAAACTGAAAATGTCCAACTTATATTTTGAAGACTGGAGATTTATGACTTCTTCATAAAAGTCAATTAAGAAGCATCTTATCCTAATCAAAGCTGCATTTAAAAGTCGAAACTGTAATATTGTGTAATATAATTTAAAATAACATTTAATATATTTTAAAATGTAATTTATCCTGTGATGCAAAGCTGGATTTTCAGCATCATTGTTCCAGTTTTCAGTGTCACATGATCCTTCAGAAATCATTCTAATATGCTGATTTGCTGCTCAACACAATTCAAAAGAACAGCATTTATTTGAAAAAGAAATCTCTCATAACATTATAAAATGGTTTACTGTCACTTTTAAACAATTTAACACATCTTTGCTGAATAAATATTAATTTCTTTAAAGGTACACTACGTAATTTTTTGGGGTTCAAAATGAACAAGATTTAAATAGTAAGTCAATAAATCATCAGTCCTTCTTCCAAAACGTGTTTTTGTCTTACTCTGATTCACTATGGTAAGCCTGTTATAAGTGTTTATACTTTAGCCCTGTCGGGATGGTTTTCGCAGGGAAATTGTGTACATACACCACTCGCGTGTCTCGTCATATCCGTAAATAGAGAAAAGAGGCTCTAGCAACTTTGATGCATGTATGGTGTGGGAGTGGCTTAGGTTAGTCGTCACAAAGAGCGAGAAAGGTTGACATGGAACAGCTAAATCTCGAACCTTCGGTGAATCACAGAGCAAAGAGAACAAAAAGAGAACGCGACAGAGCTCGTAATATAACGAGAATCAACATTAGCGTGGCTTTTCGGAGGTGGCAAGAACTGAGGGATTTGAAATGTAGTAAAAGGTGAGCACGATATTTTATTGAGCAGATAAATTGCCATGTGTAGCTCTGTAACAGAGTTCATTGTAAAGCATTATCTATTGTGGAGTGTCATATTAATGTGCACAGTCACAAAGAACTGAAGCAAAACCAAATCAATGTTCTTCCGCAAAATGCATGCACCCTTATTGGTAACACTTTACAATAAGGTTGTATTAGTTAACATTAGTTAATGCATTAGTTACCATGAACTAACCATAAACAACACCTCTGTTCAGCATTAGTTAATCTTTGTTAATGTTAACACATGTTAATGCATCCATTCACATTAACTGCACAATTAGTTAACATTAGTCAATGCATTAGTTAACATAAACTAACCATGAACAATGCCTGTAGCTTTACTGTTTATGTAAGGTTATCTTACTGTACATATTTACATTAGTTTATATAGCAGTTGGAACTGTATGTTCTTAAATGTATGATATTTTTTATCATTTTATACAGTATGCACCATATTTTGGATGCTTGAATGCTACATTCATCTTTCATTGAGCAACTAAATACATTTTTAAGAATGTCTCCTTTTGTGTTCCAAGGCCGAGAAAGTCATACAGATTTTGAATGACATTAGGGCAAGAAAATGACAAATTTATCATTTTTAGGTGAACTAATTCTTTAAATACTCAAGCACACACTGAAACAGGAACGAAATATGAAATGTGAATTGATACTTTGTGTATTTGTGGACAGAACAGAAGGATTCATAACCAATTCCCGTTCAAATGTCTGTGAGAGACAGATGTACAGATGGCGTAAATAGGAAAACAACGGTGGAAGCTAATGCGGTGAAATCAACAGATGACAGTGAGATAAGGGAAGACAGACTGCAGATGAACGACAGTTTATTTATGCCGGTAAACAGATGGACTGCCTGAATGATTTTGGAAATACTTTTCATAAAATTCAGGGCTCACAACTGACTAAACAATTGCGCATTACGTATTCATGCATTTAAACTTTTGGCACATAGTGTACAATGTGAAAACACATAATGTGCATGGGAATTATAGGTCATTTCTAGGGGTGAAAATATGCATTTGACAATTAAAAACACTGAATATAATAATAACCAATTATACTTGTATAATTATAATTATAATCACTGAATGGATTCTTGTGAATGACAGAAGTATTTATTCATTTTTGTTGGTCAGACAAACATGTTTGAACATGTGCATCTTGTGCCTTTTTTTTAAATCTACGTTATAAAACTATAATCTAATTATGATTGTATTTTGTGCATTATTATAAAATGTGGGTAAAAAAAAGTTATTGTCACCTTGTATCCCTGAATATTTCCATTTTGTGTCTCGACGGGTGGAGGCTGCCACTCTACGTCCAGCTGACTGGAGGACACAGACTTCACCTGAATATTCTGAGGAGCCACTGAAGGAGCTGTGAACACACACACAACATTATGATTTTAAATTGAGTAACAAACAAATCAAACTTGCATGTGTCTAGACTACCACAGTGGGAAAACCATTTACTTCATAGACAGTCTCATACAGATGACATTTCTCTGCGGCATAATAGACGGTGAATAAACTGAAAGGAAACAGAGATTTAGTGATTTATTGACACACTAAAATGTGTAAAATGTAATGTCTCTGTATACAGGCCAGCTGTCACAGTCAAAGATCAAAGGCTGGAGGGACAAATTACATTTACAGTTATTTCAAATATTTGATAATATTACAGTTTTTACAGTATTCACATACATGCAGCCTTGGTTAGCATGGATATAAACAAAATAACATACAGGTCCTTCTAAAAAAGTTAGCATATTGTGATAAAAGTTCATTATTTTCCATAATTTAATGCAAAAAATGTAACTTTCATATATTTTAGATTCATTGCACACCAACTGAAATATTTCAGGTCTTTTATTGTTTTAATACTGATGATTTTGGCATACAGCTCATAAAAACCCACAATTCCTATCTCAAAAAATTAGCATATTTCATCCGACCAATAAAAGAAAAGTGTTTTTAATACAAAAAAAGTTATGTTCAGTTATGCATTCAATACTTGGTGGGGAATCCTTTTGCAGAAATGCTTCAATGCGGCGTGGCATGGAGGCAATCAGCCTGTGGCACTGCTGAGGTGTTATGGAGGCCCAGGCCCCCGAGGCTTTGCATTGCACTTAGTGATGTAAGGCTTGAATGCAGCTGCTCGGCCATGGAAACCCATTCCATGAAACCCTTGATGTGCTGTTCTTGAGCTAATCTGAAGGCCACACAAAGTTTGGAGGTCTGTAGCTATTGACTCTGCACAAAGTTGGCGTGTTCTGCACACTGTGAGCCTTAGCATGCGCTAACCTGTGATTTTATGTGGCCTACCACTTTGTTGCTGAGTTGCTGTTGTTCCCAACTGCTTCCACTTTGTTATAATACCAATAACAGTTGACCGTGGAATATTAAGTAGTGAGGACATTTCATGAAATGACTTCACGGTACGACTTTCACGGTGCGACACTTGAATTCACTGAGTTCCTGACAGCGAGCCATTGTTTCATAAATGTTTGTAGGAGCAGTCTGCATGCCCATTTTGCTTGATTTTGGCCATGGAAGTGATTGGAAATCCTGAATTCAGTGATTTGGAGGGGTGTCCCTATACTTTTGGCAATATAGTGGATATATAAAAATATATGCCATTTCTTTGTATAATCATACTTCTTCCCTAGTCCATACAGACATATATTTTGTAGATCTGTTGTTTACTTTGGCTTCATGTCTTATTCTGCCTGTGACAATGGGCTGTATGTGTCAAATTCCCATATCAGCTCATTCTACACTCCTATAAAGAGAGATTTGTAATTAAGATGGCCTTGTTGTCTTTGTGTGTTAAAGTCATGCCAGAGGGACGTTGTATTTAATGATGTACCGTCCCTCTCATTCGGATCTTTCGAAGAGGTCAGATGTGCACACTAATCTGATTTTTGCACATGGCTCATTTTTTAAATTAGCTTAGGTAATGGGCTTTCATAATTCTCTACATAGATGAGTTTATAGTTAAATTAGCTGTGACATGCACTGCGATACATGTTAACACACACAAACAGCCTATAGACTGAACGAAGGTCATATCTACTCATTTGACTTGTATACAGCATTCGTGAAAGAGCTTGTATATGGGGAGTATATAAATAAAGCAACTTCATTTGCACAGTGAGGTAATATACAGATTCGATATTATACAACATTTCTGATGCATGTTTACTTTCAGTGAAGACATAACCGGCAGTTTTTTATATAAATACCCCGCCAGGCAGCACATCACTGGCTAAATTGATTTGCGCTGCATAGTGGAAACTGGTCTATGGCATGTATCAATAGGTCACGCAAATGGATCCACTCTGCGT
>CM040914.1:6288164-6630664 GCA_023029165.1 Gobiocypris rarus | reverse complement strand
TCAAAACTCTCAGTTCATGCAATTATGAAGAATGTGTGTGTGTGTGTGTGTGTGTGTGTGTGTGTGTGTGTGTGTGTGTGTGTGTGTGTGTGTGTGTGTGTGTGTGTGTGTGTGTGTGTGCGTGTGACAGAGAAAGAAACCAAGACAAACTGAAGCAAAGCACTGTACCAACATATAAACTACACTGGAAATAAACAGGCACATATCAATAGAGATCTTTACATTGTAACTATATTCAAACATAAGGTTTGAATGTAATCAATGTAATATTCAAGTTTTTATCAATTCATAATTAATAATTTTTAACTGAACAATTAACAAACTTAGCAAAATTTGAGAAAAAAACTTTGTGGGTTATAATAAGGTCCATGGTTATAACAATGGTCCATAAAACAAACGTATATATATATATATATATAAATTTATAAATATATATATATATATATATATGTATATATATATATATATATATATATTATCAAATTTATTAAATACATTTATAAATACCATTCAAATTTATAAAATTACTGTTGAATGCTGTTCTTTTTAACTTTCTATTAATCAAAGAATTCTGAAAAAAGTATCATGTTTCCACCAAATTATGAAGCAACACAATTGTTTTCAAAATTGACAAAAATAAGAAATGTTGCTTGAACACAAATTTAGCATATTAGAATAATTTCTGAAGGAATATGTGACACTGAAGACTGGAACATTCAGCTTTGCCATCAGAGGAATAAATTACATTTTAAAATTAGGATTTTAAAAATTCAAATGGAAATTATTTAAAACTGTCATAATATTTAAAAAATTTCTAAAATATCATATAAATGCAGCATGGTGAGCATAAGCATAACAAATAAGTTAAATTAATAATGCAACAATAATACATTTATTATAAACTGCTCTAAAATATAAAATACTACTTAAATTCAAATGATCAAATTTTGTGTAAAAATGTCATCAATCAAATAATAAGCCAAGAATGAGTACTACTTTGTACTAAAATGAAAGGTCAAGTCAAGTGGGTTGCATCATGGGATACAGTACCCAGTGCATGTTCTCTGTTTTACATTTTAACTGCAAAACTGCATACCGTGCACAGCATGCAAACTATATATTGCAGAAATACTAGTAAGAATAGTATTTCGAACATATTGATGGTTTTCCACGATTGTGATTTCTGGGTAAATAGATTAACATACCGCTCTGTGCCAAATGTAAAAGTCTGTGCAGTCTCTTTTTTATATCATACATGCCACTCCACCTTTGCAGTAAGAAGATGGCTTATGATGAGTCGCTGAATGTCAGAGAAAGGCATATGTGGGTAATTAAATGGACAGGCATGTGGGCTGAGGTACTGAATGCAGAAATGCTCCCATGGTTCCATTACAAAACGGGTTGAGAAAGATGGTGCTACGACGAGGCAAGTCCTTTGACTCAATATATATTTCGCTTTAATGCAAGTGGACGTTTAGAGACATGATCGAAGGTGACAGCTTGAATCAGACAGGTGATGATGAGAAGAACGAACAGGCAGGGTGAAAGAATATGAGCTAGTACTGCAGTACTGGGGAAACGGAGAGCAGAAAACAGGTTAGTGAGCGGGTGCAGCTGAATGGATGTGTGATTAGACATCGGGCCACCTGACGGTCAGTCTGATTATAATTGCAGTCTCTCTCTTTCTTTCTCTCGCACTCTATCTGTCAATCGATTTCTCTCTCTTTTTATTCTTAATGATGTCTCATCAGTGTCACTGCATGTCTATAATATAAAATGTACTACATGTTTTGTGTAATTTCATTCTTTTAAATTGAAGAGCTTTGTTTGATTCAGTCCAATTGCGGGTGTTTCATTTTCACCCCTTGTCTCATCCTGACACTCTAACCCAGTGGCAGTACTGTGGAGTAAGTGATGGCATAATGGGACTTTGACATTTACCACAGAACTAAATAGGGGCTTTCACACTGCACACTGGGTAATTATAAGAACTCCGTTATAGGAACTGTACTACTAGGTGCATTCACACCACCAGGAACTTTGAAGTGACGTAAGCCGACCTCCAGTGACGTCATTTAAGAGCAGCATTCAACAACGTCAACAACTGGAGGATGGAAGACGTCGTGATCGGTTGAAAAGTGCATGGATTTAAGAAGGCGGGCCGTTAAAAGAATGTGACACGCACATCTCCAGGACATCCTTTAGAATTCAACCAATCAGAGGACAACTTTGAAAATCCTGATGTGTTTCCAGTTAAGGTTGCCACATGCATCAGACGTTCAGCCAGCGGTTCTGAGGCTGAGATTAGGTTAGATCCTACTCTGAAGGGAGGAGCTAATTTAGTCCCCCAAAAGTACTATAGTAATATAGCTAAAGTACTATAGCTAAAATCATTCCTTCCAGTAATAGACGATCATAATTCTGGTATTTATATGGTACTTCATATCCAATCAAAAACAATCCTTCTTTCGGGTCATTTTTACACTAAATTAAAATAGTTTCAATATTTAAAAATCTAGTGTTTATCGGAGTGGTCCAAAACCCTTGGACCTTTTGTCGCACTTGAACCAGGAATGCACTTTTTTTTTTTTACTGGATTCAGATTTAAAAAAGTAACAAATCCTTCCCTCGCGAGTCTATTTGATCCCCATTGTAATGAATGGAATGCAAGGAATGCTTCAGTACACAGAAAAACCTAAAAATGCTGAATTCAAACTGAAAATGCTTTAAAATGTCTCCGTTTGTCTCTGAATGCATACTGAAGAGAAATGACTTTAGGACCCAGCGGAACAGCTCATAGATAGAATAAAATATCATTATATCCATTGTTTTTTTTGTTTTTTTTTCACAAGAGGTCGGCAAAGACACCCAATGTAAAATATTCTGAGCATGGTATAAGTCCAACATCTGGTAATACCATAATAAATGTAAAAAAAAAACTAACAAACAAAGCAAAAAACAAAACAAAACAAAACATGGGGCTAACATGACATTACCCTTTGCAACTATGTCCAAAAAAGTTTTTGTAACTTTTTTGTTGTGCACTATAAAAGATTTCCTTGCTGAATTATAACCTCAATTATTTCTATATTTCCATGTTTGCATACTCTGAAATCCAAACAATGACCTTAAGCGTAGCTCCATCCTGTGTATTTTAATGTCTTCTGTCTGTCAGAGCTAAAGCACATTTTGCTATAAATAGTGACTGTTCTTGTACCAGCCGTTGCCCGCACAGGCAGTTATGACTAATCAGAGAGAGATATGTGCGCGTGTTACCTATCCACCTCCCAGGAGGTGTTATTATGACCGATGGAGGATGTGTGGGTCTTCCACTCGCCATCCGGCAGCTCTAATGTCTGCAGGGTGAAGTAGCGCACTGGGGAAGAGCCGTCTCCTCCCGCCGTCCAATGAAGTCGAAGCTTATGAGACTCCACCCCTTTCTGAGGCACCGCAAGTCGACGAGGGGGCTGTGGACGCTCTGTGGGACATGTGTAATGAGTCACTGCCGGGCATATGCATGTTACAGACCCGGCTTCCGGCTAATTTTGAGCTCGGGTTTAAATGCAGTAAAGCTCTAAAGGGCCACGTACTGTTTTGACAGTATGCTTTATCAGCTTTATGACTGACATTCTATTTGGACAGACTGACTCCTCGAAACATGAGCATTTCAGTGAATTACATTCAGTGAGTAGTTTTTATCCATAGTCACATTCGATTCATCACTGTTTATGTAAATGATTCAACAATAAAACAAATTGAGGTTACACTTTATTTCAAGGTGTCATTGTTACGTTGTAATTATATATTTAAGTACTGAGTAATATTAATTAACTACATGTACTTACTATAAAGTTAGGGTAGGATTAGGGTTTGGTTGAGGGTTAGTTGCATGTAATTATGCATAATTTACTGTTATTATTATAGTAAGTACATGTAACATATGGAACAAGGACACTGTCAAATAAAGTGTTACCCAAATTGATAACACAAATATTTATTGAACCTTTAGACAAAATATATTAAAGAAATCTTGATTATGTGTGTTTTGTTGAGTATCATATCAGATACATCAGGTTTTTATGGCTCGTATAGTATGATATAGGAGAACTTGGAGCTCACAATTGAAGAAATAAAACGTTTTTTTACAGAGGCACAAACTGAGCAAAAATAAGTAATTTGGTGCATTTGCTGATATTTATATGGCCAAAAAGTAATGAGATTCTGATAGCTTGTAATGTACATCTATGGTATATTTATAACAGTATAGCAGACTTCTTACATACTGTAAAATGGATGTAAATATCAAATGTATATAAGATGATATCTAAATGCTTCGTTTTTTCGGTTTTATTGCGGGGGGTAAAACATTATGCAATTGCAATGATGACTGAGAAATGCACCAAAAAAAAAAAGCCTGATGTATCATATTTGATGCCTATACTTTAACATGATTTTCCTAAAAAATGATGTATGGATAATCAAGTACACCTAAGTTGCCTCGCTAAGTTGAAATATTACCATTTAGTTTTTCTTACATTTTACTCAAACTATTGACTTTTACTTTCTAAAAAAAATATATGTAAACTATCAGTCGATGACAGAATGTTCTAGGAAGGTGGTAGATTGTGTACAACAGTTTCAACAGTTTTGATCATGATCAAGCTTAGATATTTGCATATCAAATATCTTGGACCAGAAATAAACCGCCTACAGGAATAGCAGCTGGTGGACCTGGTTTCGACTTGTTAGAGCATCCTTAATATGATATGACCTTCAAAAGTACCTCTTTTTTCTGTCGTTACGACGATGGCCTCCTCCGGCGGTCCCCAGCCCTGTTGAGTGCGCGCTGTGATTTGGAACACGTACGCCGACTCTGGGATCAGTCCCGTCACTGTGAACTGACGTGCGTTTGACCCCACCTCAACCGTGGTGAACTTGTTGGGGTCGTTGATATCCAGACGGTAAGAAATCTGATAACCTGCAGTAAGAAAGCCAAAATTAAAATTGCTGGAGTACATTACATATGATCTCGATGTATATAATATGATAATACTAGTATTGATCTTAGAGGAAATGAGTGTAGTGCTGCGGACTAAACGTCAAATGTGCATATTCATATATATATATATATAAATTATGAATTACATTAACTGAAGTAAATATCATACAATATAATAATAATACTTTTTATTATAATTTGTATTAGCATAATTATGTAAAATAAATATTGTTAATATTAATAAAATATCATACTATAATTACTACTATTAATTACTATTATTAGTAATACTAATTACAGTTATTATTAATAATACATATAAATATTAGCAAATTATAAATAATAATAATACTATATTAACAATTAATTAACATGTTAATAATATTAACAGTTGATATATTACTATTAGTAATTACAATTTGTACTAATTTTAGTTAATATTAATTATTTAACAACAACAACAACTCATTAATGTAATAATATTTACAATTTTAAAAAACATTAACACTATCACATTATTATTATTAATATACAAATATGCAGACATGCAAATAAGAATCAGGGGAAGGTTTTTAATTATGTTTTTTTTAATTGTCAGTCTATTCCTCACCTAAAGCTAGTAAGGCTTCAGAAGACACAAACTAAATGGATTATTTCTATGGTGCTTTATGGTGATGCTTGTGAAAAGAACAGCATCAACATCCTGACATAGCCATATCATACAAATCATGCAGCACATTTCAAAACAGCTTAGAACAATTCATCCCATAATGTGTATCATTACAACGGTCTAAACATATGAGGCGTCCCATTTCAGCTAAATACGTAAGGTCATTATACAAGTTTGCAACAGCAGCCATCCTTCATAAGAGTTAATAATCCTCTCCTAACTGCAGACATGGCTCATTTCATTTTAATGCAGATGCTAAGACTAAAGTGTCCCGTGAAAGATTTCCAAAGTACATGTTTTAACCTGGAAGCATTTATTCCAGTTGTTTTTGACACGAGGTGGTGGAGAGATTGAGAGAGTTAAGTGCCTTGTAAATGGGGGAATGTACAGAACGGCCGAGAGAGAGGTTTTTATCTCTGTCACATGGGACGCTTGGTGTTAGCGTGCTCCGTTTGGAGGATTAGCACGGCGCTACAGAGCTGAGGTTTTAATTCAATGTTTTTTTCCCCTTTGCCTTGTCTTCTCAGATTCTTATTCGCCCTTTCTTTCCGTTTCTCTCTTCCCCTCTCCGCTTGCTAAGATCCTCCTTTATTAAGAGGCCATCGCCAACCCAACCCAAAAAGCCCAGAGGGGCCTATGCAAAATCCTCTGCTTTTCCCGCTTGTTCCTGAGCTCTCTCTTTTGATGGTTTTTCTTTTCTTTTTTCCTTTTTTTGCATTGCGCTGGAGGCAGAAATCAAGTCGAACACTTTTTTCCCTCTTTTCTTCGCTGTTTGAGAGAAGCTTTTGCCCTGGAAATGGAGAGAAGAAGGCAAAAGGACAAAACACAGGCAACAATCAACTGTTCAGGCTTTGTATTTTCCCTCATCTATCATGGTAGATCTGTGACCCATGCCAGGTGGTTCGGTACTCATTTTTTAATGTCTGGGTTGCCGTGGTGAGAGCAGTAAGCCGTGTAATTGGTCAGATTGTTGCCCTCTCGGTCAGGCACATTTTATTTGTACGCCCTGTTACCACAGCAATCACTGATCCCTAACCACAGGACACATTACAGTGGACACTCAACACTATGAGAGAAGGAGATCAGGAAAGAGACCATTACAAAAAGAACTATGGTTCTACCATGTTTTTGGGACACCTTCATGGTGGCGATAATAGTCATAGTACCTAAAGGCCTCATTTAAATATCATGGTACATGAATGTGGTAATAAAAAAGTACTGTGGTATTTACGTTTCATTGTGTAATATTACTACAATTTAAAATAACAGTTTTTAAATGTAATATATATGTATTATTTATTCGATTGAAAATCAGAATTTTCAGCAGGCATTATTTCAGTCTTCAGTGTCACATGATCCTTCTGAAATCATTCTAATATTCTAATATTTGCCAAATGAACAGTAGCTATGTTTTTATCTCAGTTACAGATACAACTATTTTTATTGTACATGTATCTGTCGTCAAGGTAATGTTTATAAAATTATAGATATGGCTGTGATTTCCGAATAAAAATATTGGTCACACTTTAGATTAGGATCCAATTCTTTCTATTAACTATGACTTTTAGCGTATACTTTCTAATTAATGCTTATTAATAATTAGTAAGGTAGTTTTTAAGTTTACGCATTGGTTAGGATCAAGGGATGTAGAATATGGTCATGCAGAATAAGGCAATATGTGCTTTATAAATACTGATAAACAGACAATATCCTAGTAATATGCATGTTAATAAGCAACTAGTTAAAGGGTAACTCAACCCCAGTTCAGAGCCTAACTCCACCCACTGGCAATGTTTGAAAAATGCTGGAAAAGTGGACAGAGGGGCTGGGCGTCAATAATCGTAATTCCAACTCCTGACTCGCTACAGTGGTTTAGACGGAACAAGTTGTTTTTTATACCAGGGGTTGAGCCCAAGTGAAGGGCGTGGTGAGCTCGTGCCAGGGCGTGGTATTGAGCCGTTGGAAAAGACAATCTACGACTCAATGACCAATAGGAAAATTCAGTAGCCACCATTCAACCTTAAGATGTTTTTACACCACATATTATAGAATTAAAACACTTTATACCCAAATGTCAAAACATTTACTCGAATCAAGGAACAGCACTAATGAAGCCCCAGTCTTGCAGATCAGTAACTAAAAAAAGTTGGTTTTGGGTTTAGTTACCCTTTAATAGTGAGAATTGGACCCTAAACTTAAGTGTTACCAAAATATCCAAGTTACATATTTACATTGACACTGCCTTTTAAATGTCTTCAATGTATTCAACTACCTTTATACCTTTTAGAACAATAATAAAGATTAGCTTGACTGTTTAAAGTAGCTTCCCCAAAACTAAGCAAGCCAACCCTACATGAGTCTCTGAAAGAGGATAGTGATAAGATGAAAGCAGGTATGTCACGCTGCCAATATCTCATTAATACAAGAAGAGCTGCGTACACAGCTTAAACTATATCTGTTTTTACAAAAGCAACAAAGAGATTAAAGGTATGCAATTTTTTCAAATGGTAAAAATTGTTCTCCTATCCCAGCTTAAAGGATTAGTTCATAATTTACTCATCCTCATATCACTCCAAACATTTATGAGTTTCTTTCTGTCGTACGTGAAACATTTTTGAATAATGTACCGCTTGCTTTTTCCATGCAATTACAATGTATAGGAAGTTTTAAGGTGCAAAAAGGATTCAAACGCACCATAAAAGTATCATAAAAGCAGTCCAAAAGACTGTGTTCCACTGAAGTTTTAAAGGCATTACTGAAGTGACAGAATATTAAGTGAACTCATCATTAATGTGGCTTGATGTCTATAAGTAAGTCATTCTTACATTGATTTCCCCAAATGTAATGGTTTGAACATATAGACCAACTGCAGGACCTTTGAGCAAATCAGGCTGTGCCGACTTCATCAAAACAAAGCAAGAAGCAGAATTGTGTTTCAATCGCTCATTGTTTATGCCATTTTGAGTAACTACTAAATAGTTAATAGGAGGTATGTGAAGTTTGGCATGTGTGTGAATGTGAATTAAATTCCCAAATATTGATATTAATAAAGTCTGAGCAAAATTTATCATATTCCCATTAAATAAATCATGATTAATTTATACTCTGCAGGGGTGGGAAAATTAGGAACCATGTGACCTAGAAGACGATGTCTTGATTAATGTGAATGGAGGAAAACAGTTATGCCTGAACTAAAGACAATGTCAAATTGGTCAGAATCCCTTTTAGGGGTTGGTTTAAAAAATCATGACAAACAAATTTATGCTCCGTTCTTATCTAGTATAAGATGAAAAGACAAGTTTTCTAGTCCTAGGGCCCTATGGTAATGATCTGAATCTCATGGCGCAGTTGCACTTAGGGCATGTCCGAATCAACTTTTGCTAGTTCAATGACGGAAAAATGGATGGCGTGTCAGGCACATGGTCCAAAAAGGTTGTACATAGAATCTCTTAATGAATCATGGGTGTGTTTTGGGCGTAATGTGCAATAAACCAATCCGACTCTCATCTCCCATTCCTTTTAAAAGCCAGTTGTGCTTGCACCATGGTGGATTCGCTATTTACATGGCACAGACCGTTCCTACGCTTTGCGTTCAAGGGGAAGGCATATCAGTACAAAGTCTTGCCCTTCAGGCTGTCCCTGTCACCCCACGTCTTCACGAAAGTCGCGGAGGCAGCCATTGTTCCACTCCGAGAACGCGGCGTTCGCATTCTCAACTATCTCGACAAGATGGGTTAGAGCGAAGGCTGTCTCCCTCCACCCTGAAAGTGTACAAGGCCAGCAGAAGGGAAAGGCTGTCTCCAAGCAGAGGTTAGCCCACTGGATAGTGGATGCTATCGTCTTAGCGTAACAATCGCAAGACGTGCCTTGCCGGTTTGGGTTGCGAGCGCACTCCACAAGAAGTGTAGCTTCCTCCTGGGCGCTGGCTCAAGGCGCCTCGCTGACCGACATCTGACGGGATGGGCGACACCTAACACGTTTGCTAGATTCTATAGCCTCCGTGTGGAGCTGGTTTCTTCCCGTGTACTCGCCTCCAACGGCCGGTAGACGCGAAGTGTCGTTCCTGTGTGGGCTTGCTATGCCACTCCCGCCTATGGCCGGATACGTGCATTATTTTTTCTCCAGTTGTGTTCCCCAGAATGGTGAACCCTGTCGAGCTCCTCCGTTACCCCTTCGGTGTCAGATGTGGAGGCCGTCTGACGCCAGGCCTGCTCCCGTATGCTTGTGGAACGTGTGGGTTAGGCTGGGTCCATATGTAGCGATTCCCTCACGGTGACCCCGTATGTGTATTCCACGGTACCTGCTACCCTACTCGGCTAGCCCCGTGTCTTTCCCTTGACAGAGCCCGCTCTGTCGTCACTGGCGGTGTTCTCCCACCCCTGGAACCAGGTTGGAACCACCCCAGAGACTGCCATATGTTGTTACTACCCAGATAGGTTAGTCCGTATGAGTATTTCCACCCTCCTACTCTGGAGGATGTGGCTCCGCAGCGTACCATCTCCCGAGACGGGCACGCTTTCCCAGCGTTATCCAATAGTCACGCTGAGTGGGTCTTGCAGAAACAGCAGTGTCGGACCTCCCTGCTTGAGCCCTGACTGCTGATCCAACTAGGAGTGACCAGTGAGCTTAAGCAGGGCGCTGGAAGGGCCAGCACCTGGCGTTTTTGTAGGGATCCCAATTCGTCGGTCAGTCCGACGTACGTCGAACGTGACCGACTGAAAGGGAACGTCTCGGTTACGTATGTAACCCTTGTTCCCTGAAGGAGGGAACGGAGACGTACGTCCCCGTCGCCAGCTGCTGTGCTTCAGCTGCCGGCCCGAGTTACATCTCGGCTCCTCAGTTGTAAAAGCGGTATGCGTTGTTCACGTCTGTGTTTTATACCCGCGCTGCGGGGCGGTGCGTGAACCGCATGCCAATGTTTATTGGCTCGTTTCTATACAATCGTAGATTGGTCTCCGAAAATAGATCCCAATTCGTCGGTCAGTCCGACGTACGTCTCCGTTCCCTCCTTCAGGGAACTAGGGTTACATGTGTAACCGAGACAATTTCATTCTTTCACTTAGTTAAAAGTCATTCTTTCCTTTCTTTCTGCAATTCATTTGAATATGTGAGTGTGTATGTTTATGTTTTAGTTTCTGTGAATTATAATAGTTTGATAAAGTCTTGTTTGTATTTAAAAGAATGTATCTTGTATTTTGGGCTTACAAGTTAATGTCTTAAACTCCTAATATCTAATAAATGAATATCTGTTGACAGTTACAGCTTATCAATTGATTGCAGGTTTATTAATTTGATCTTCTGTAAAACAGTGATTCACAACAACACTGGCATAATCAATGACACAAGTTTGATGTGGGATGTGGGTGTCTGTTTATCCAAATAATGGCAGATGGGCGGTGTCTTGAAGTCTATAAATCAATGCAAATATGAAACAGAGAAAAAATATGAGAGAAATGAGAGCGAAAGAGAGCCTGACAGAGAACAAGAGAAAGAGAGCGATGAATAAACGAGAATGATAATGTGTGAGAGAGATGCAGACAAAGAGAGAGAGAAAAAAAGACATTAAATGCCAGAGGAAAAAAGACACCAGAGAGACCTCATTCCACCAATCAATATTCGCCAACAGGCTTTCAATACATTATCACTGAAACTCATTTAGGAGCTATAATAAAAGTTACACTGCAATAAAACAACAGCGACATAAACAGATTATGATGTATGACTCGTTTAACATACGCAGAAAAAAAAAACTTAATCATATATTTTTGTATTGTTTTACAATAAAATATCGAAACATTATTAAACTTGGGGAGCATATGACTTAAGTACTTCACTTCATTACTGGATGAATCAGCGTTTTCTTTTTTGCATAAATCTCTTGAATGAATGATTCAGAGGGTGCTTTACTTTTTTTTTTTTTTGCATCCGTTTATATCCAAACTATAAACTTTTATCCCAGTACTTCTGTGATAATACAAATATTTGTAACAGAAATAATGATATTCTGTATTTCATACCTATAAGTAAATGATAACTGAAGGTTCTAGTGTGATTTTGTCAAAGGTTTAATAGACACAGGAGAATCGTTGTCATTTAGGAATAAGATCGCGTAAATGTTTGAATCGAGATATTTTACGATATTTGAACGATTAATCCTGCTGCTTTTTTTAATGTTTTTGAAAGTCATTACAGTCTACAGTGTCACATAATCCTTCAGAAATCATTCTAATATACTTAGTTGGTGCTTAAGAAATATTTCTTCTTATAATTAATGTTAAAAACAGCAGTGCTGCTTATTATTTTTGTGGAAACCGTAATATATTTGTTTCTTTGATGAATAGAAAGTTGAGAAGAACAGCAACATACATACATACACTAAAATGTATCGTATGACTGCAGATACCTTGCAATATGAACCACTTACATGACACTTTTTAATGCTATCATTTTTATTATTCTTCAAAATTATTCTTTCCTTCTTTAAATTAAAGAAAATTATTATTTCTTTCACATAAAAAGGTCATACAGGTGATAAAATGATGAGTTCCATAAGAAAAAAGACTGTGCAGTGCACTGATTTCATCTAATGATCTGTTCTTGAGCCTTTTATAGGTTTGCTACCTGAAATGCCTCCAAGGTCACTTATATGCATCGATGCCTCATTCACACCGTACAGTAAGACGTGCAGTAATTGCGAGCGCAACTGACTGCTGTAGAGGAAAATCAACACATAAGACCCCTTGAAAGTAATGTATGAAAGTCACTTTATCTGCGTATCCTCACGTATGAAATATATTAAAAAGATCTGGGAAGATAAAATGAGTGCTGGAACACTGACAGCTCTGCTCTGATTGAAGATCTTTGGTTTATATCGCTCAATCCTATAGGGAATGATTGATCCAATCAGCAGAGAGCTCTGTGTGCGAGTATGTGTAGAAAAAGAGACAGAAGGCAAGAGATCATCCGAGTTAAAGAGGCTTCACATTTCTATCACTATTAAGGGATTATATGATCCATCACGGGTGGTTAAGTGTCCATAATCCAGTCATCTATAGCTGCGCATCAGGCCCGTAATCTTGATAACGGCAAAACTGAGGTGGTTTAATCTCAATACACGGGTGAAATCCCAATACATAAAATCTCATAATGCACAAAGATACAAACTGACTCCAATGCAATACACAGCATGTCCTTGTAATAATACAATTTCAAACGGCTCAGAGCATAATGGGAGTAAAATGACCTTTGTTAAATTCTCAAACGTAATTTTTCCTGGAGACAAAATTACATTCTTGCAACCTTTTCAAAGATATGAGTACTTAAATAGCTTGTATAAAAACAAAAGAACTAAGATATCCTCAGTGATATCCTAAATGTAATTATTTTTTTATTTAAAATAGTATATTGAATGTATTAAAACAACAGAGAAGTCCTCATTTATATAGCTAGGTAAGTGTTTTGGTGGCTGGCTGTGTAACATTTATGTTCTCTTACCCATAATGATACCGTTTGGCTCTGAGGGAGGTTGCCAGACAACCCTGACAGACGTGAGACGCACTTCTGGAAACACCAACCTGACAGGCGGACCAGGAACTGCAGAGAAGAGAGGGAGGGTGAGCGAGGATACACAGTCGAACAAGGTATTTAAAACAGATTACTGTAGTCCACACTCTGATGTCTGCAAATGTAGAACATATTTCAAACACTTCAAAACCTGATTGTGTGACCAAGCTTTTATCTCGGCCATGATAAATATGACATTTTAATCTCTTCACACACACACACATACAAAGTCTCGCTGTAAACTTCTAATTCCTTAAATCCATAAATATAAATATTAGTGATTCATAATCCCTCATCAAACACATTTAACTCTGCCAGTGGACACTAGGCCAACAGCACTGGTAATCCACTAGTTCGGATGTGTGTGTGTGTGTGTGAGTGAGTCAGTGTGTATAGAGAATAATCACATAGACATTCCAGTATCTGGTATCCCTGGTCTCCCTGTACATTTCCGAATGAATGTTGGTCCATTGAGCCGATTAAGAAAAATGACAGAAAGAGGGCATTTGTCATTCCGCTGGCAAGACTCCACAGTCCACATATGAACACACTCACTCATTTCAAAAGGGAAGATGGAAGCTCTTACTTCCCTGTGCTGTGGATATATAAATGCAAACATGCGAGTACATATTTCTGAAGAGAAGCTTCCCGAAGGAAATTTTATTGCTCAGAAGTTGCTCTTTTATAGCTCAGGAGACTTAATGAGGTCCCCCACTTGGTTGAGTCTCATGAAAACTGTCAAGTAACGCCAGTGCCATATTTCACTCCAGATTCAAATGAAGTCTATTTTTCCGTCTATTAAGTCTTTTTTCATTATGCTATTAACTTCAAGATAACTAAGCACATTTCCTTCCATAATTTGAAAAATATCTTATTCTCATTACGGCAATGTAAAAAATAATAATTTAGTAATAATTTCACAGTAAATTTGTAAAACACAATTATAGTAATACTTACTGTAGTACAATATATAAAATAATAATATTGAATCCACAGAATTTATAATTTTATTGTACTGAATATTTAATATTTAATTATAAATACATATAAATAATAATAAAATAAATAATTACAAAGTAATTATGAATACAATAATTAAAATAACTATAGTAGTTGAATATTGAATAATGCAAGTTATTATTTTTTATAAAAGAACAAGCCATTGCTTTACTTTAGTAAGGACATTTTTTATAATTGATAATTACAGAACTGAGAAGGCTTTTAAGGGTATGTTCACACGACACCATTTTCAACTAAAAAAGTTGTATGTGTTTTGGCCATTTATTGACACAACAATTTCTTTTGAGGCCTGAAAAAGCGTTTTAAAACGGGTTTCATAGTACAAGGTTTTGAAAACGATGCCTTACCGTCTCCATGTTAACGACAAAAACGCGAATCTGTGAAAACGGTGTCGCCATGGGCATGTGTATTACGTGTTCGTGGGGTGTTTCTTGACAAAGAGACATCTCCAACTACTGGCCTGGCATGCATAATTCAGCCATTAGTCATTTTCGTACATCAATGTCCTGTAAACATACTCTAAATGGGCCATAAAATGAATTTGCCCATAGCTTGGAATCTCTGACTTTTATTTGTCAACTTTGTCAAATGCAAGCACAATTTGAGTCTCTAATGAGAAACAGAGAGATGGACGTGAGAATACCGGGGTCTTTTTCTCAGAAAAATATCTGAAATGCAGCCACCATCTAATGTCATTGCTGTCTGGGAACAAATTGAGATCTCATTAGTGATTTTTCTTTTCTACTAGTGAGTGAGAGTTGGTTCAGACAGGTGACTCAAGCGATACAGTGATGCAGGAGGAGGTTTCATGCAGTGGGGGCACCAGGAGGCCAGGCGAGTGTGTGAGCGAATATGTGTGTGTGTTTGTCTGTGTCTAGAGCCACGTGGGAGGTAATGCCAGTCTGAATGTCGGGCACAGCTGGAAACCACCAGAGCATGAAGCAAGACATAAATTAGAGCTAACGTTATGAATGTGTGTGCGTGTGTACTGGTGTGTGAGTGTGTGAAGGAACATCTGCTAAATGGGTAGCTTTCACTCAAAGTCTAATTTTGACCCAATGTGTGTGCGAACATTAATTTTTGCTTTTATTATGCGTGCACGATTTGTCATAACCAGTGGGAACATCTGAAGATTTAGATGATGCATGTTGCTCAGTGGGCGACGCGTTGATTTTATTGGTTGCTTACCATCATCCTTGGTTCTCTCAACTGTGGGGGGGAGGCTTGGTGGTCCATCTCCGACACGTGTAAATGTGAGCACCTGGATTTCATACAGAATGAACTTGCCAAGGTTCCTTAAAAGAAGCAAGTGGGTCTGGTTCCCGTTCACCAGTTGGACCTGGGGAGCCTGCTCAGAATCTTTTTCTCTGTATAATACCTAGAGATAGAAGGGAATATAGGTCTCACAGAAATGTGTTGGAACCCCCTAAAATCTAAAAACAACCGTACAGTGTGTAGTAGTGCTTGCTAACTGCTAATTACTATTACTTAAGGTTAGGGATTTGAGCAAACCCCTGGTGGAGGATAAAGTAGATCAGAATACCATAGAGATGTAGAGATGAACTTGGGTCAGTGGATAACCACACAGCAACCACCCACAAAACCTTAGCATCTCGGCAAATTTTGCATGTCTAAACATCACTGTTTCTTCAGATATCAGTTCCAGTTTTTCCTAACTTGGGTCCTGACTTCAGAAGAGATCAATAATTAATTGTGTTATTTCATTTTCCCCCACTTTTTACAGTCTAAGCATTTTATCAATCGGCTTCTTCCGAAAGTGTGTAAAAGGAAAAACTGTTTCAGCAATTTCATGATCTTGCATCATGTCACTCGACACAGCCTAAGCAGAAATTTGAGAAAGCCTTATACAAGCAACAGTGCACATGGGTTTCAATAGCTTAACACAGTTTATAGATGTGTTCAAAATGAACTCAATATGAACTATGTATGTGCATTAAAGCATGAGGAAGAACTTTTGTAGATATGCGTATAAGCAGCTCTTTGTGGCGTAAAGTGCCTTTGGCGCATGATACAAACATTACATTAGATGTAGAAGTGTACTTTTTTTTTTTTTTTGCTATGGTGCATCAGAGCTGCTTCTGAGTGGTTCTGCTATGTGGTTGTTAGGGTATTCTGGATGGTTTCTTACTTTCCCAGATCAAAAGAGCCAAGGTACCTACATGGGGATATGGCTCAGGTGCCTATTTCAAAGGAAGCCCATGGGATTTTTTTGCACATTTTAAGACCAATCTTTTCTTCCATACTGTGTTCCATACATCTGAGTGTAACGGATTATCTGAAAAAATGTAGGAAGTGGACTTGGCAGTGGTTTCCATTGGTTGTTGATTGGATGGAGGCAAATCTGAATGTGAGCTGGCTGTCATTTTTGCAGGGGCAGAGTTTAAGCCGGGGAAATGTTTGAAGAGGTCCGGCGTACGACACTAGAGAGAAGTGAGTGATTTCGCTAAAAGATCAAGTGATAATATTTTGATTAAACATCGCAAAGTCCAAAAAAAAAAGGAAAAAAAAAGTGTACATTAAAAAGTATACACATGGATGAATTATCTACAATAAGAAATATAACTTGCATAGATATGGTGAACTCTCATTTCATTAATACAATTCACTCAAAAATTATAATTTTATCATTTAGATAAGAATGGTATGTTGTTTGAAACCTGTGTTCTTCTGGCTCTGTGTCTTTTGGACCCCATTGACTTTTATTATATGAAGTAAAAAAATAAAATAAAAAATAAACAGCTTAGGCATTTTTCATTGTGTTAAACAGGAGAAAGAAAGTGATATAGGTTTGGAACAAAATGTGGGTGAGTAGATTATGATTGAATTTACATTTCTGGGTGAATTTTAATAATAATGGTAATTGCCTAAACAAGCAATTTAAAATTATTCATACTATTTTCATTAGGCCGGGACACACCAAGCCAACGGTTGGCTGTCGGCCAGTTGGACAGCATCTGTTGGGCTAGTTTTTGCAGTGTGTTCCACGCGTCATCGGCAGTTTGCCCGATTCAGCATGTTGCATCGGCGTCAGGGCCGTTGGTGAGTGGGAACTCACCCTTCGCCAGGAGTTTGATTGACAGGTGATCTGACCAATCATAATCCGCCATTCTCCAAAGCTGCCCATTTGTCCGACAAAGCAGTCAGGAGAGTTAGTAGGTTTAAAGTCGGTTAAATTTCTCAATAAATGAATAAATGTTTTCATTTCAAAAGTACCCTGCTCTGTCCTGTCTGTCAGTGCGTTGTCAGTATCCTCTTTGCGCCGCGATGTATTTTTCTAAGTGAGAACATGATGTGTGGCTTGACAGCGGCATGGCTTGCCGGACATAGCAACAGTAACTAAAGGGGGCAGGTCTTTGCGAACGCTAACGAATCAGTGCACAAGAATTAAAACAAAAGTGATTAAACTAATGTTATGTTATCCTACCCGAGTATTCCAATACGCAAATATTTCCATAACAACATGAGCCTGATATTAAAAATGGTAAGCAAGCACTGCTTTGTTTAAGTTTTCAATATCTGCGTGTATCTTGTATATGTTTGTTTTAGTTTCTTCTTTTGAATGACGAATAGAGAATCTCCACAGGGTCTCACGCCCAGGGTGTAATTCAATGTAGAACCGGCACTGCTGTTGATATAGACAGTTAATTCCTTACACACAGGTGCAGAACGCACATGCTAGTTTGCGGTCGCTGTAGTCTGTGCTATGTGTTCAAGCGCAGCTTTTTGGTCCAGACACAGACGTTTTCTTCACTGCTAGTACTTTGAAGCTGGCTTAGTGTGTCCCAGGCTATACACACAGTACAAATTCACCCTGCTACAGTGTGTCGGCAGATAGAACTCTCCAGCTAAGTCTGTGGGGAATTTTAAGGGTCTTAAATCATTTCCTTTGATATAGTAACCGTACCTTGTAACCAAGGATGTGTCCATTCTTCTGGTGCTCAGGGACTGAACCCCAGGTGACCAGTACACTCGTGGAGCTCATTGCTTCTGTGGTCACATTTTCTGGGGCACCAGAGGGAACTGAAAACACCCATACAAAAAAACATTTTAGTAAAGCAAAAACCTACTCAAGGCTGTGCGTTACAGTTATTTTACATCACTTAAAAGCTATTCTTCCTTATATTAGAACAACAATATGATAAAAGACACCACTAGTGAAATGTATCATTAATAATAATAAGAATAAACAATTCTAGCAAGTAATACAGTTCATTAGCCTAAGGCCAACGTCTCAACAGGCGACTCAAAACAATTCATTTCGGTCAGGGTTTCGCATCTACTGACTGTTTTTGCTGAAATCTCTTCTATAGGAGTTTGTCACATTCACTGATTAAAAACCGAAGAGGGCTGACAGCTTAAACAACAGTCTCAGACTTTTCTCTCTGATTCCCTGTCATATGAAGCTCACCGAAATAAGAACAGGAGAACTGCGTGAGCATAAACACTTGTAATGGACTGATTAAGGATACAATTCGAAGCTTTACCCTGTGAATGTGTGTAATGTGTATATGTTCCTTCGGGGCTTGCCAGCATATGTTCATGCACAGCTTCAGTGAGAAAAAAAGATTTGAATTTGATAAACGAAGCGACAAGACACTTTCTTATTCTGTTAGTGAAGTGTAGTAGAATTGCAGGGAAAAAAAAGTTTGCTTCTTTTAGGTCTGCTGAGGAAAATGATCCAAGTGTGTCGGTTTTTCAGAGTGTGGTTTCTAAAGTGTGATATTCTAGGGCTGGAAATTTCTATAGACAATAAAAAATTTTGTCCAGGAACACAACTGTTCAAAAGTTTGGGAATGGTAAGATAATGTAATTAATGTTTCTGAAAGAAGTCTCTAATGCTCATCAAGGCTGCATATGCAGTATATGATCAACAATAAAACCTATTTAAGCAATTTAA
This sequence comes from Gobiocypris rarus, assembly GCA_023029165.1. NCBI lineage: Eukaryota > Metazoa > Chordata > Actinopteri > Cypriniformes > Gobionidae > Gobiocypris > Gobiocypris rarus. The sequence continues at coordinate 6,611,494 of CM040914.1, read as the reverse complement.
AATAACTTTTCTACTTTAATATATAATAATGGCGAAGCTGAATTTTCAGCATCATTACTCCAGGCTTCAATGTCACACGATCCTTCTGAAATCACAAATATGTTTTTTTTATTTTTATAAATAAATATTTTTTTCTGATCAATTTAATACCCTACTGGATAAAAGTATTAATTTCTCTCTCAAACTATAAATAAATCAATAAATAATCGTACTAACCACGAGACCAGTTCTTCCACAAGAAATGACTCTTTATGAGTGTGATCTCTATAACATGATGTTTTAGAATGCTTATCGAGTCACAAACAACAGAAACAGTCATGGACAAACAGATGTTTAAGACCTGTTAATGGTCACTGCCAATGCCACATCATTTCAAACTTTCTAGATGTTATATAATGGTCGGCAGGATCATTAACTCAGCAGGGAGTCGCTGGGGCTGCTGACGGCCACCCGCTGAGAGACGTGGCCTCGGGCAAGTACTCCATCTGAGTCTCCAACGAATATGTAAATGAAGCTTGCAACTAAAAATCGGCTAGTGAGATGTTGGCAAAACCGTGGCTTGTTTAGAGTTCCTGAACAATGCAGCAACTCGTGGCATCAATATAAAAAACATCTGACATATCTTAATAAGAATTGTATGTAAATACCTGTCTTATATTTGATTTATTTCTTATAAAACACAAATGAAACGGAAAATGATCAAAATGGAAATGTGACTATGATGCATCAACACAATGCTTAAATTAACATAACTTTGGTTACATGTAAAACAGCAACTATAGTTTGTCTCTTTTCATCAAATGCAGGAACAAATGACATTAAACTTTGAAGTAAACTTTGATGATCATTTATTTGTATCATTACTTCTTGTAAAATCAAAAGTGGAGATGCTACATCTAAAGTGTGTCACCTGACTCTTTAGTTTTGCCCAGCACAGGGCTGCTCCAGGGTCCGGGGCCGATTCCGTTAAAGGCCTGAACGCTCAGCTCGTACTCCGTCCACTCATCAAGTCCCTCCACTGACACCTCCCGAGACAGACGCTCAGAAACCGTCTCCATCCGGGGCTGCCCAAGACCGTCTGCTCTCTGTGCACATACACGGTAACCCACACTTTCAGGATTTCCGTTATAAGCTGGCTCTGGAAGAGGCTACAAAAGATGAAGAGGAAAATATTGAAGCAGGAGAGACTCTGATACACCTACAACAATAAGAAGACCCAAAAAATATGTAAATGAAATTGTAAATAGAATGGCTAACTGTGTGACAGGATACAACATTCTGAACACTTCAGGCACTCAATATAGGAATTTCATCCCATGACAAGATATCAAATCAAGTGATATTTGTACAAAAAAATGCAGTATATATTTATTATTTAAGCACACTTTTCAAGCATAGTAATAGTAATAGTAATTTTTATTTTATTATATCATGCATATTTTATTGTCTAATGCAATTACATTAGACTAGATACAGCACAATTCAAAAGTTTAAATTTCATTAAATTGTTTAAAAGTGATAGTAAAAACATTACATTATTACAAAATATTTATATTTCAAATACATGCTGTTCTTTTTAAATTTATGGAAGCTTGAATCCTTTTTTTCTCTCAAAATTGTGTGATATAAAGTCAAAATTGTGAGACATAAATTTAGAATTACATGATTCATGGAAAGCAACTTTATGGAAGCTTGTTTCCTTTTTTTTTCATAAAATTGCGAGATGTAAAATTCACAGAATTGTGAGATATAAACATGCAATTTTGAGAAAAAAAAAAGTCAGAATTGTGAGATAAATATGTGGCGGAAACTAGCTTTGGTCCCACTTTATATCAGGTGGCCTTAACTACTATGTACTTACATCAAAAAATTAATACAATGTACTTATTGTGTTCATATTGTATTGCAAAACCCTTTTGCTGATATTGAGGTGGGATACGGGTAAAGTTAGGGACAAGTGTGGTGCTATGGGTAAGTTTAAGGGTAGGGTTAGGTGTGAGGGAAGTGTCAGCAGTGTAATCACAAATGTAACTACAGAAAATAATTACAGATGTAATTACATGCAGGTAATTTTTCAAATGTAAGTACAATGTAAAAACATGTATGTATCAAATTGTTAATTTAAATGTTAGTACATAGTAGTTAAGGCCACTTAATATAAATTGAGTCCCAAGCTTCCATATAACTTATTATTACTATTGATGAAAGAATCCTGAAAAAAAGCATCACAGTTTCCACAAAAATATTAAGCAGCACAACTGATTTTAACATTGACAATAAAAATAAATGTTTCTTGAGAGCCAAATCAGTAGAATGATTTCTGAAGGATCATGTGACACTGAAGAATATTTAAAAATACCTTATATCTTAATATATTTTAAATCATAATAGTATTTCTGTATAATACTATAATACATTTATTTTAAGAATAATAATGTATCCAAATAAATGTAGCCTTGGAATGCATAAGAAGTTTCTTTCAAAAAAGTAAAATATCCTACCGACCCCAAATTTTTGAATGGTAGTGTATAAAATCAGACTTAAAAACTTTAAACTTAAGTTGTTCAAACACATTTTGGGCTGTTATTTTGATTTAGTACTGAAATTTAAGAGCTGAAATAGTTGCTAATTTTCTGCATATTAATCTTACTCAACAGGAACTGGAAATGAATGTCACAGAGCTCATCCCAGTGGCTAAGTTCTATGATGATTTGGATGAATGAAAACCTTCACAAGCGTCAAATTGTGTGCAGCAAACAGAAAGGAAGTTCCTTAATCTCTTCATAAACATAAATTAAATGACATTTCAAATTGGCTGTAAAGCAGCTCAGTCCCTCGCCTGCTTCAGCTGTGCATTGCACATTGGCACATGGCTCTGAGACATTTTCCAGAATCAGATGCCAAGAGTTCGCACATGGTTGCTTGCCTAGTACTTTAATGCACACTCGAAACCTTACGATGTTCACAGCTTCAGTACATTGACTGCTTGAAGCATTTCAATTAAAATTATTTGGCTAGTCGACGAATGCAAGTGACTTCATAAACAGAAAACAGCGGCCAAATCAATGTTTCAGTCCTCATGGCCTTCACAATAAGCTGCTAATCTTTAGTTGGTTGCAATATCATGTTTTGATATATGATGTGATATAAAAAAAAAAAAAAACTAGCTCTCTCATTCATGTAATTTTTTTTACTTCTACACAGAAAAAAAGGTACAGTGCTGTCACTGGGGCGGTACCCTAAGGTACAAAACCGAAAAGGTACTAATATGTACCTTTAAGGTATTAATACGCACTCTTAAAGTACTGATATGTACCTTTTAAGGTACTAATATGTACCTTTTAGGGGTGAGTAAAATGTACTTTTTCACTTTTGTACCTTAGGGTACCGCCCCAGTGACAGCACTGTACCTTTTTTTCTGACAGTGTAGCTAGCCATGGTTACAACAAGCAATAAGCGTGTTGATTAGGTTTTTTCACATTGTTTTATTTTCAGTCAAGTTAAAGGTGCCCTAAAATGAAAAATTTAATTAACCTTGTCATAGTGAAATAAGAGTTCAGCACATGGAAATCACATATAGTGAGTTTCAGACACAATTAGATATCAGAGAACAATTTAAAATATTGTTTCAAATCATTCTAGGGCACCTTAACTCTTTCCCCACCACTGACAGAATTGTTATACTTTAAGATGGTAGGGGGCACTGTTACGCATCTTATGGGGGCACCATTACGTTTAGAGTACAGAATCTCTGGATCATAAGAAGAAAAAAGGAGCAAAAACAAGCGATAAAAGCACCGTGAATGCACGTTGTAGTGTTTGAATAAATTAGATTTTCTCAGCTTTTGGTTCAAAATTTTCAAAAGTGTTGATAAAAGAATGCATGAAGCTATATATATATACATACACAGTATGTAAATATGACTTTATTTTGTTATTTTGTATGTTCAGATATTCACATAAAATATTCAAGCTGGGAGCCATTACATTTGTGTGAAAAATATCACAAAAGCTTTTAGTGGCTGGCAACTTTTTTTTTTTTTTAAATGCTGGTGGGTAAAGAGTTAAACTACACTGTAAACCCTAACGCTCGATATACTTAATTGGTTCGAGTAGAACAAACTTAAATTAAACAAATTAGTTCCGTTAAATTTACTATTATGAGTTTTTAGAACTTTATTTTTTTAAGTTCACAGCACTAATATATTTCAAGTAAAAAGTGTCATTGTTTTGAGCTGTATGAACTCATTTCCTTTCATTTAGACTAACTTAAGTTTAACTGAAACAATAGGCTGAGATGTTGTATTTCCCAGCATGGCATTTGAAAGGGAAAGTAAATGCTAAAATGAAGTGTTATATAATGTTTTTTTGTGCAAGAATAATGGTAAGGGAGATTTAGCATGTTTTGTTCGTTTAGAAGGGTTTCTGTAAATGTGGGTTTTTAGAGATTTACCATCATGACAAGTGACGCATGCTGATTTTGGTTTGAGAGCAGGTAAATTATTTGTTGCAAGTTGCTGTACTCATTCAGTAAGTGTTATCCCGTGCTATTGTTAACATGTTCGCAAATTATCAAGTTAACATTTTCTGAATTAGTTTGTTATAGTTAACAAAATATTTATGTTGAGATAACCTAATAATTTTAAGTTAAAGGGACCACTGTAGTCACATGGACTATTTTAATGTTGTCTTTTCTGGGACTTGAAAGTGTTAATTAAATATCTGTCTATGGAAAGGGACAGGGATCTCTCGGATTTCAAAAAGATCTTCATTTGTGTTCCGAAGATGAATGAAGGTCTTACGGGTTTGGAACGACATGAGTCATTAATGACAGAATTTTCATTTTTGGGTGAACTAACACTTTAAATGTATAAATTAGTGTACTCAAATATTTAAAGTTAAGAAAAATAAAATAAGTACAAAATAAAAATCTTACTTAAACTTTGAGTTTCTTAACTTAAAACAGTTATCATTCAACTTTTTTTGAGTTCTGACAACTTATTAGGGTTTACAATGATGTAAATAACTAATTTGATTAGCAAGAATTCAAAATAAAAAAGTTAATTATCGTTTATGTTAATTGCTATTAAAATGTCTAAGTTAGCTAACTCAGTCATCAAGTTAGGAGCAATTAACATGCATGAGTACTACAAACTCAAAACTTGATAGTCCTGCTTACTTAAAAATGGGAACATCATAATTAAACATTTTTATTAGTTTGATTTGATATGCGTTAGCCCAACTTATTTGTGTTTACAGTGTAAATTATGTGTGGGTATGAATAAGACTGCAAAATGTACAGGCAGAATGACTTAGTTCATCAATTAATAAGCGTAGCTGTCTAAATACTTCTGAAGCTCAATGCATTTCCACAGCAACCCCTCATGAAACACATCTTGCAGTGTAAATTCTCCTCATTAAAGACATTAAAACTCAAGAAACTTTGGTTACTTGGTAAATGACAGAGGAGTGTTAAATGTATAACCTTTTCTTCAATGGCAGCTACATGCAAGTTTTAGTACGAGCAGTACTGCATTAAGCTCTATTATGTCCTGAGGGTCATTTTTTCGGCACCAGCACCCCACAAATGTGTTACTACGAGCAGAGGCTTTACAGAAGCTGTTTTTTAGATTAAATGGAGTCATGTCTTATGAAATGACAGCTGCATGTTATGTGCCTCTACAACTCAAATTTTTCGATCGCTCTTCAGGCTTTGAAAAGGTGAGAGGGGAAAAAAAGGAGAAGTGAAGGGGAAAATAACAGCAATTACATTTGATACTGACAGACACTATGGCTCGTGATAGCAAAAAAACAGAGAGGAAAAATAAGCTGTCAACCTGTTCCAGCATATCCCTCACCTATAAAGTGTGCAGCACACAGTATTTGTGTCCATCTCTGCACGTGTTTGAGTGTGCGGAAATCGCTATATATGCACGAGTGCTCCAGTTTTCATGATAATCGCACAAAAATCCATAACCACCTCCATTTGATCCTTCAAGAAAACCTTTTAAAGCTTCTTATAAATGGCATATGAATGTTAGAGGGAACGATATAAGAAAAAAACAATAATCAATTTGTCTGGCACTAATGATATAAGCTTTTATCAATTTGATAGAAAAGTAATTTAAAAACTACCAAAAAATGGTATGTATATATGTATGTGTGATGTAGACTTCAATAAAATGGCATTTAAGTTTAATTTTTTTAATGTTTTTGAAAGAAGTCTCTTATGCTCAACAAGGCTGCATTTATTTGATAAAAAAATAAAGAAATATTGTGAAATATAAATTACTTATTCAAATTTAAAAAATGTATTTTATTCCTGTGATGGAAAAATGGCATTTAAGTTAAATTTTTTTAATGTTTTTGAAAGAAGTCTCTTATGCTCAACAAGGCTGCATTTATTTGATAAAAAAATAAAGTAATATTGTGAAATATAAATTACTTATTCAAATTTAAAAAATGTATTTTATTCCTGTGATGGAAAAGCAGAATTTTCAGCAGCTATTACTCTTCATTATTAGTTTTCAGTGTCACATGATCCTTCAGTAATCTAATCCATCACTGCTGAATAACAGTCATATTTTTTCTCAAAAATAAAAAAATTCTTAATACCCCAAACTTTTTAACAGGATAGTGCAGAACACAAAATCACATTTACATGCAAAAAACCAAGACTTGGTGTGACCTTGACTGTAACTGGTCGAGGAATGACCTAGTGTGACCCAGTGAACCTTACATTATGGGGACAAAATGTCCCCACAAAGATGGCAATATCCAAAATCATTGTCCCTGTGCATGTGTGTTTGAGAGATTGTCCCTTTCTCACCTCCCAGCGAATCCTCAGGCTGGTTTCACTTGCAGAAAACACTATGAGATCTACCGGGGCCACATCTGGACTGGACTGCAGGGTCTGCATCATACGAGAGGGCTGGCTGAAGGGACTCGAACCCACAATGTTCACCTGCTTCATCCTGAACCTGAAAGGCATATATAAGTGGGGGAGAAGAAAAAACAGTGTTTTTAATACCCTGATCTTGCTCTTGAGTAGTGGGAGGACGAGGGATTTCGGACAGGATAACAGATCTCTACAGCCTCTGATCATCTGTAATCCCTTTAGGACAAGATAGTGTGCCGAGAATCAGAAGACAATCTTTCCACAAGACCTTGAGAAAATCAATTAAGTAGAGAAATAGAAAAGGGGAACGAGAGAAAGAGAGAGAATAAACAAGAAATAAAACCAACACAAAAGATATCTGGAGATACATAAATGCAGGGAATGCTGGGATTGCAATGAGTGTTTAAATATTGAAAGGTCATAAACAGCTGAGATTTAAACACCAAAACTGAAACACTCAACAGGTTTGTGAAGGTGCTTTCACACTAGAGCTTTTGGGCCCATTTGCCACAACATTTTGGAGAATTTGATTGATGTGAAAGTGGTTTTCTGTTCAAAAATGGAGCGAAATGCTTACCTGTATTGAGTGAAGGGAATGAGATTGGGAATCTCCAGAGTGTCTGTGGCTGGCGGACTGTCCCTCTCGTACAGAACCTTCCATTCCTCTTCCTCACCCACCGCCCCCACCTGTGGCCACACAGAGGATGTGTTTGAAGTGAAGAATGTACTGCAAATTGCATACTACACTGAATATAATTTCTATTTAAAAAATAAAAATAAAAAACACACACACACACGAAGTGCAGTATGTCAAACAAACATTTCAAACTGTATATGCTTCATTCCAGTTGCATGGGCTCATTATTATGTTGCATGTTTATAGCAGCTAGAGATGTCTAGTTATCATTCTGAAAATAAATATGGTGCAACAACTGTTTTCTACAATACAGAGATGACACAGAAACAGTAGCATTATTCCATGATAAAAGTTCCTTACAGTAGTACATTTTGTTGCATGACCTCCTCAATGATGCATGTTTAATCCAGAGAGTGGTTTTCAGTCATCATTTGAAAATAAATTAATTTATTATACATTTGAGCAATTTTGTGCTTTTCTTTATTGATGTTTAATTTTTATAATAATAATAATAATAAAAAGAATGTGCAAATCTGATAAGGTTTATCGCAACTGGCTCACTTTTACAGGTATAGTATGTTTATTATTATTATAATATACTCAATTTATATTTTACAGTACAATAGTATTATAGTAATCAATTTATTTCCTGGTTTTATTTAATTTTTAACAATAATAATAATAATAAGTAGTATTATTATATACTTTTTATTTTACAATACAATAGTATTACTAATGCATTTATTTATTGGTTTATTTAATTTGTATTAAAATATTTAATAAAAATTAAATGTATTTACAAAAATAAATAAATATAATTGGTTATTTTTTATGTTACAATACAATGGTATTACTAAAGTAATACATTTCTTTAATGGTTTATTTAATTTGTATAAAATATTTAATAAAAAAATTAATTTAAACAAACAATCAAACAAATACATAAATGTGGTTATTTTCCACTTGGCATCAATCATACAGGAAATGGAAGATAACATGGAGATTTTTCTATAGGTCAGTATAATAAATGTATTATTATTATCCAATTCTTGATTTTTCATTTTACAGTATAATAGTAGTACTATAGCAATGCTATATTGCAAGCAAGTCAAAGCAAGTCAAAGCCCAGAGATATTTTCACATTTTTAATCCAGTTCTGTGTAAAAATGCCCTAACTTTTGGTCGTCAACTGACATCAAATATGACAGTCAACAAATGAGTCACAAATTAGATTTAGAGTTGAGATTGCTTCTAATTCATATTAGGTTTCATATTATGTATACTGCAAATATGGGCAAATCTAGGTACCCCGTACTGTGTATATTACACATCCTGCATTCCTCATTCCTCCCGTGTCATTCCAAATATACTGAGAGTCAGAATCAGCAGTCAGATCTGATGATAGAAAAACTTTAGACAGACAGTGAAAAGCAACAGCAAACCGAACCAAGCTGTGCAGTGAAGAATCCATATCAGAGCTGTTGCCTTTGTTTTCCTGTGCTTTATGTTTTCAATTTTTTCCATTAATCAAAAGCATGTTGCCATGGAGTCTCCACAATGACATGTGAGAGCCATAAAAGGCTCGTTTTTGTAACCACCTTGATCTTAATAAGGCAGTAATGAGCTAATTAAAAAGTAGATCCACAACAAGAAAAAAAAAATTGCTACAAAGAGACACTGGGTAATGTAACTAGTCATTATTTGCAAACAAACAGCTTATCATTTCAAACCTGTCATGTGACTCACATTTCCTCTAGGACCACACTGAGAGCTGCTTCCATTTATTCACAGAGCAACCTGTGATTAATATCATGCGGTTAGCTCTTTCCATATCATTATCATGTACACACTGTCAAAATACTTAAAAGGGGCCATATTCTACACTCTTAAAGCATTTCAATTCCCCCCTGAAGTTCACTTGTAATGTTAGTCAAGGGTTCTTACACAGTAAAACGTCGTAATTTAACATTTACAGCCTCTCGCTGACATTGTTTTTGGCTACTGCACCTTTCAAATTTCCATATGTAAATGATCTCTGGCATGATTGGCCAACCTCACTGTTTTCACATCATTCATCAGGTTGGACTAGGGAGTTTAAAGGGATAGTTCACCCAAAAATGTAAACACAAACTGGTATACTGTATACGCATACATGTATATATAATATAATATAAACATAAAATTATGTTAGATGAGATTAATAGATTTGATAGCACTATTATTATTATTTTTCTTTTTTAAATCTATAGGTTTAGGACATCAGTAATAATGACAGAATTCCTTTATCACTTTAGGACTGAACAGATGTTCTCTTCATATATAAATAAGGGTATGCTAATGAGCTCCTGTTGGTGACGTCATTTTTTGCAGCTCAATATTCATAAATGATCTGGGACAACTGTGGAGAGTGGAAGAAAAAAGCAGTTTTCCAAGATATGTCCCTTTCAATATCATAAAGCATATGTTGAAATAACTAGCACTTGGTCTCCATGAAAACAGCATATCTTCACATCGTGTTTTGTGCAGCCCTGCTCGAGCAGAGGAAAGGTGAAAAGATCACAAAGGGAATTTGAAATCAGCAACCGACCTGGTCCGGGATACAGCTGTGAAGAAGTCAGCTGTAAAAAAAAACATCCCAACACAAGCTGATTTTTAACCCATAGACTTAAGACCCCATTAGTGCCACCTCAGTACCCCTAATCTTCTCCTCTCTCTTCTCTCATCCCTCCTTCTGACTCCCTCCCTCCTGCTCTCCCTCGATTAAACAGTATTAAAGACAGGAACGGAGAACACAGAGGGAGAAAAGGGAGGGATCTCATTAGGAGGAGTTTTTCTCTTCACGCTGCACAGCACTGGACGCCATCCAAGAGGGGCTTAACACATATGCTCGCACACACAAACACACACCACACCTAAAGGGCTGGGAGACACGGTGCATGACATCTCCTTAGCCTTCTCGTACTATGTCACCTACAGGGTGTGCGTGTGTGCTCGTGCGCGTGCATGTGTGTGTGTGTGTGTTTGTGTGTTTTCTCCGGGGGAAGATGTTTTAGTGCAAGAGCAAGCCTGTTTTTCCCTGGAGATAAAGTACCTGCCAGACAACAGCATCTTCACTGGAGCACAGCCTACCAGACAAGGGCATAACACACACTCACAAATACACACAAACTTACACACACACACGTTATGAGCACATACACTGAAGAGTCATATTCCACAGAGCAGTCTTGGCAGAAAGAAAATTGCAGTTCGTGGAAACTTTAACCATTCCGCAAAAGGAATATTGCCATTCGTCGCAAAGTTACTTATTTTGCAGGGAAAACAGCCATTTGTGGCAAAGGTAACATTACTTCCGAGAGAAAAACGACCTTCAATGCAAAATTAATGAATTTGCAGAGGGGAAATTGCCATTTGTGGCAAAGTTTACCATTCGACAGCCTGAATATTGACATTAATGGCAAAGTTAACCATGTTACAGAGACAAAAGTGCCACTTATAGCAGAGAGAAAGTAATACAAATGTAATTTACCGCAAAGTCAAAGGGTTAGTTCACCCAAAAATGAAAATTAGCCCATGATTTACTCACCCTCAAGTCATCCTAGGTGTAAAAACAGACACAGACAGAAACGACCATTCACTGCCACTAAAGCCTGGAAGAGCAGGACATTTTTTATATAACTCCGATTGTATTCGTCTGAAAGAAGAATGTGATATACACCTAGGGTGACTTGAGGGCAAGTAAATTGGATTACCATGGCATACCATTGGTGGGAAAGTTAACCATTTTGGAGAGAGAAAATTGTACATGAACTATACATGAAAAAGTGTCACGGTGCCATTTATAGCAAAGTTAACCATTGGGCAGACAAAATATTAACATTTGTGGGAAATAAAACCATTTTTGAGAGAGAAAATAATATTTTCTGAGAGAAAAGTCCAGAATACTGAAATTACCTATTTTGTGGATAGAAAAGTGTATTTTCGTGGCAAAGTAAACTATTTTGCAGCAAGAAAAGTGCCAGAGCGACACGCGTCATAATCTGAAAGCCACACCCACGGTGTGGGGACAAACCAACCGTCTCCATTTACTTTGTATTGTGTGAAGCGGCCTCCTTGGTTTAAAAGGAGTGTCTAAAAACAAACAATGTCTAAAAGCTGATATGTGACAAGGTGTACAGAAAACGAGCATTTAAGGACTCAAAAGTGGATACAGGCAATTGAGACAGAGCGCGACATGCTATATAACACTGAAAACTAAGCCCACTGGAGGGGAACGTAATCAGCGACAGGAAACCTAATATATAAAACTGACATTTGGATATTTGACTAAATGTTTACTGCACATGTAGGCATACTGAGGCATTCTGAGTGTCAGGATCCCAAAATGTACCCATTCTTCCTGCTGAAGCTTCACATCTTATTGCCTGAATCCACTTTTGTCTCCTTAAACGCTGGTTTTTTTGGGGGGTCGACAGCTTATAAAAACTTAGTTATGAGTTTTTTAGCTTGTTTGCTGTACACCTTGTCACATTACAGCTTTTAGACATTGTTCTGTTTTTTGTAATAAGCTGAAATGACAAGGAGGCAGCCTCAAACAACACAAAGTCAATGGAGATTGTTGGATTGCCCCCCCCGGTGTGGGCGTGGTCTACATACGCATTTTGGAGAGAGAAAACTACTGAAAAATGCAACACTTTTTCATAGAGAAAAGTGCCATTTGTGGCAAAGTTAACCATGCGACAGGCACAATATTGACATTTTGTCCAGAAAATAATGCTATGTGTGACAAAGTTAATTCTAGGGAGAAGAAAACAAATATATAGGTGGCAAAGTGAGCCATTTTGGAGAGAGAAAACTACCCCATTCATGAAAAATGAACCATTTTTCTGAGAAAAGTGCAATTTGTGGCACCGTTAACCATGCAGTTGACATAATACTGACATCTGTGGCAATGTCAAATTTTGGGTAACACTTTGTTTTAGTGTCATTGTTACATTGTAGTTGTAGTAATAACTATAAATTATGCTAATTACATGTAACTAACCCCGAACCAAACCCTAATCCTAATCCTATAGTAAATACATGTTCTTATTATTACTCAGTACTTACATGTATAAATACAGTGTAACAAACTTTACACCTTAAAATAAAGTGTAACCCTAGTTTTTACAGAGCTAATGATGGGAAAGTTAACTGTTTGTGGCTAACTTGGCTAACAAGTGGCTAACTTTCCCACAAATGGCTGGGAAAGTTAGCCACTTGCAAACAAACATTTGACAATAGAGGGTTTGCTACATTTGACAAACACACACACACACACACACACACACACACAAACGACAACATACGCCTACACACCTGTCCTTCTATGATCCATTTGGAGATGGCAGTTTTGCCGTCACTGCCGGGGTGGAACATTATGGTGGCGGAGCGAGGACTGATGTTAGAGATGACCAGATTGGAGGGAGCACCAGGTAGCTCTGTTTACCAACACAACAAAACATATTTATGTAACTCACATGCTGCTCTAATAGAAACATTTCCACATTTTCTGTTCTGTTCTCTGTCTGTTTTCTCCATCCAGTGTCTTCATTATCCTTCAAAGAAAACTCCTGTAAATGGGCCCATAACTCACTTCAGAGTCGATTAGGTTTTGTGTACAGCAGTGCTCATTGTGTTTGGGTATATGATTAATTGGTAATTAAATGGATTGATAATGATATTTGGGTGGTTCACGGTGGCTCATTCAACAGTAGATAAAGCTCGTTCTTTCCTGACTCCACAGCATATCAGTGGGAGATAATGAGTGTAGCTTGGCTTTTGGTCATCATCATTTATTTCATGTTCCCTCTAACACACGCGCACACACACAGCGGCCCCAAGAGCTTCATACTGACTCTGTGTGATGTATTACAGTCTTACTGACTGTGTCTCGGATTGCTGGTCTATGTGAAATATGCGCCCCACTGCGGCATCCTGTTTCATGTGCTGAATTTCCTTTAGAGTTTGAACGTGGTGACTATCACTGATTCCCAAGGGAGAATTTGATGCATTAAAGTGATGCTAGCACTGAAGTGTGTGTTTGTTTTTGAGTGTGGAGACCTGGTGGAAGTCCTGTTGAGATGGTAGATGAGGTGGCAGTACCGGTGCCGGCCTGTGTTACCGCAGCCACCTGCAGAGTGTATGCGGTGAGTGAAGTGAGCCCGGTCACTTTATACGCCAGCGTGGAGTTGGACAGAGTCTGAGATACGCGGGTTTCGTTCTGACTGGCCTCCTCCCAATACAAGACGTAACCTTTGGAGAGATGGAAAAGAGAAGAGGAGAAAGAGAAATGTAAGCTCTGTTCCACAAATTAGTGAACCGCCTCATTGCTTCATGTCTAAAATGGGCAGGAACCTTATCTTATAAGTGGCTGATTTGAAACTTTCTTTACGGTTCCTCACATTGATCACAAATAGTGCAAAGTGCGTAAGTAGCTCACAGCTAATTACAACAGGGGCCAGTTGCCTAAACTTAGCCACTATGTTTTGGCAGTTAGTCAAAGGATTCAGATTCAAATTAGACCAATTTACCTTTTTATGTAACTAACTTAAAGTTATGACAAGTCTTGAAGAAAAAATATAGATGACTAACTAGTGTAAGACTAGTGTAAGCAGTTTATCCAACCGAATCCAGAGCATTGTTGTGGAGAAACTAACTAAAAGTACTAAAACGCTATGATACTAACTTAACTATTTTTACTAATACATAACAGTATTTCAGGTATTAATAATAATATTAATAATAATAACAATAATAATATTAATTCAACAACTTTCACACTTGCAGACTTTTTTTAATTTTTGCAATAATATGTAGAGAAATGAATTGTAATTTTTGTAATTTGCATCACAGCTCAAGTTAAGTACTGTATTTCAAAGCATTCTGTAATGGAATGACAGTAGTGGAAATAAGATTTTACGTAATTTGACAAAATTACATCAGGTTTTTTATATTAAAGGTCAAAAAACACTTTCATTTCTCATAATACACATTAGCCAACACCACATTTTCCAATGACTCTCAAATGACTCGATGGATGATTCAGTCTCTCTAAATCCCTCCTTTCCGCGAGCCAACTCTGCTCTGATTGGTCAGATGGCCCCGTCTGTTGTGATTGGTCTAGTGCGTACAGCGCGTGTTTTGGAAGCTAAACGGCCATTACCATGTACTTCAGCTAACTGTACTTCAGCTCCGTCCGGATGCCTTCTAAAGCTCAGCGATTGTACACACTGTAAAGACAGTAAAGATGATGTAGATTTTACCGTATCAATCCGAGTGCAAGTCTGATGATGAAACTGTAGCAAGCAGGACAAGGCTGAGGTAACGTGGGACCGGTCTCATGTCTCACAGAGGAGTTTGGCGTATAAAAGGAGGAGCGACGACAGTGAAGGACGAGAGAGGACCAGGCTTGGAATTTATGTTGGGTATAATTTACATTTTGTTATGTATGTGTGGACGACTGCCGCCTTTACTTTCAGTTTGTTTATGTATTTATTAAAGTCTTTTAAATGTTTGCCAGTTCCTGCCTCCTTCTTCATTACAAACTTTGCTACAGAAACATTGGAAGAACTAGTTACTAATGATTCATGTAACATTAAAGTTTGCAAAACAAATCTTGCTCCATCCTTTATCTTTACTCTAAGTAGTGAGAACGACAGACAATCTGCATTAATAGACACAGTTTGAGGTAACAGTGGCCCACAGCTGATTAGCATAAGTATTTCAGTAAGACATTAATAATGTGAGTTAGCCGGTTAGCTGGAAACAAAGCTACGTATTTTGAACACCCGATAGAAAATGTACAACAATAATTATTCATACTTGCAGGTTGTACTGTACTGGGTACTGACCAAGGGGCAACCTCCCCCAGTTTCTCTTGAAGCCTATACAGAGTGACTTGCAACTGCAACTCATCGACTGGCCGCTAGAGACAGGCTCCAGAATGGAGCAGAATGTCATTGAGCCTCATGATAAAATGCCCAACTTTACAGCAGAAAAAAAAACATGTTTACAGCTGAGTACAAATTGTGGTTTTGGTCTATATATATCATTTTACCCTTCATGACAACTGTGAGGGGGTGAATTTTTCTTATAACTCATTCATTTACATTATATAAAGCCTTAAAGTTCTGCATAATTAAGGGCGTGGCCACTTTGAGTGACAGGTGGATTGCCAGTTGTCTGTTAGTCATCACATCACCTCAGCTCCGCCCACGTCCCACCTCTTTGCCCATTGTCCGTTATCCGGGAGTAACGCACGATGACGCGCTGCCAAGATGGCAACGGCCAGCTCGACTCTACTTTACGCTTCAGAACTGCTCTTCAGAATCCTATGGGTCATATCACGAACACTATGTCCATATTTTTATACAGTCTATGGTACTGACCCATCTTTCAAGAGCAAGCGTTTTGCGAATCCCTCGTTGAACTCCATGATTTGAGAAACAGTTGTCTGTAAAATGACATGTTTGTGGGCGGATCAAGTTGTTTGCGGGCAGACAACGTAAAACATTATGCACATGTATTTCTAGTGCTGTAGAACCGCCATGCAGTGAGATTATAGGGGCACTTTAAACATTTTTTTATTAAATATTCAAAACATTTTATGACTTTTTAAAATATTGTAATTTTGACATTCTAGGACTTGGGTAAATAATTAAAATAATATATAGTTTTAAAAAGTTTTAATAAAAGTCAATCCCTGGGACACCCTCACATGCAGCGTTGGAAAGATTAGTGAGAGTTCCAGTGAAATGGTGGGTGAGCTGTAGCTGTGATTGGATGATTGAGTCTGTTCACCTGTGATAATGCCATTCTTGTCTTCTGGTTCCTGCCAGCTGATCCTCAGAGATGTGTCCAAGATCTCAGTGAAGCTCATTTGAGTCACGGGGCCCGGTTCTACAACACACATACGCAAAGTTAAAGGTGCATTCAGCAATGCTACTGCAGGTTAGCTGACACACTCGTTCTCTGGAAAATGTAAATATTTTATTATATTATATTTGTAACATGTATACTCTGTTCTGGTTTAGTTTCCACTGTGTTTCCTGTGTTTTGCCTGAGTTTCCCTGGTTGTTATTAGTTCCTGCACCTGTTCTGTTTTACGTTGATTGCTCTCCCTATGTATTTAAGCCCTCAGGTCATTATTCTCGTCAGTGTTTAAATGTAGTATAGATTGTTTTTTTTATCCTGTATGTTCTGAGTTATAAAGAATGTTCCCTTAAATCTCCTGTGCTGTGTGCATTATAAAGGCACACTATAACGTGATCAATTATATTATATTATATTATATTATACTATATTGTATTGTATAATAGTTAGCCTCATAGTATAATTGCCCAGATCATATTAGGCCAAAAAATGACTTAGGCAATTATGCTATGAGGCTAACGTATATTACAGGGCTGTTAAATGCTTGAATCTGATTGGCTGGCGAATGTTCTAAGGTGTGCAATTATTTTCAGGGAAACACATGGCTAAAGTAGTACTAGGCAGGTTTTGATGACATTACAGTTCAATATCAGTTCAGTTATTTCAAATGTCTTTACAGCCTACAAAAGCAAAAGAAACAAAACCCACAGCGACACTGACTAAGCAAAGTAATATAGTAAACAATAGGAGAACAATGACAAATTATTTCCATGTTTTTCCCACAAAATTACATTTAATTAGGTACGAAATGCACATACTCTCTTTCTCCCGCTCTCTCTGCTTTCCCACTCAAACACACACACATACACTACACTGCTCTGGCAATTATCAGTAAAATAGTTAAGCAATTTTAAAGCTACATAACATTTCTCACCAGTGAGGTTATAACAGCGCTGTTCCTACAGTTCTGTATTAGTAGACGCAGTTGCTGAACCCTTGTGTGTCCATAGTGTATGTGTGTGTGTGTGTGTTATAAAAAACTGAAAATAATTGCACACCTTAGAATGTCCGTCAGGCAATCAGATTCAAGCATTCAACAGCCCCGCACTGTATTATATTATAACCCCTAAAAAGAAGAATTTTACTTTTTACTCTAATGTTTTACCTTTAAAACCAGCAAAATGATTTTTAGCTGTGAAGTCATTATGCTTTAGACCCCCAAGTAGATCTCAAACATGTTTTATGGATGTAGGCATTTGCTAGTTCTACGTAAGCATACAAAGTGCATTTTTATTAGAAGTTGAAGGTCAACTACAGAGACAGACATAAGACAATTGAAATCTTTAAACAACACAGACTTGTGATTTCTTTGTCTTTCCATGAATACACAGCAGGTTTGTCGATGCTCTGACCACAAACGTGTGTGTGTGTGTGTGTGTGTGTGTGTGTGTGTGTGTGTGTGTGTGTATACGTGACTGGATTAAAGCTTATTATTTATTGGGCAGGACTTTATGGACACTTTAAGACCTGCTCATGGTAAAAGATTACCCAGCAACCTGAGTCTGCAAGACCATAATATTCCCAACGAAGGGCTGTGGAACCACTGTATCACAAATGCAAATAGGCGAAAGCAAATTATGTGTTTGTTGGCAATTACCCTCACGAGTTAGCAGTCATTTAGTGATTAATCAATCATGCATACACACCCGGCAAGACAATCCATCTGACAGGCGAACATGACAGTTGCCTGAAAAGCTCAGTGGTTAATGTGTGCGGATAAAGCTTCAATCTCATTAGATCTAACATGCGTGTGGCAAACGCTCATGACCTGTACTGTCAAGCGGACCTTATCAGAGGAAGTCGTCACACTGGACTGACATGTTAATCAATCACATGCTTATGAGAACATATTCAACTCACTGCACTGCAGTTCAATTACTTTTCAATTTTTATGTTTAAGTGTCGCTCCTTCTGACCAAGAGGTCAAGGTTTCGCTGGTTAGCATAGTCTCTGCTAGCAGATGCTATACATATACCATATGGATTTAATAAATGAATCTATAAATGGATTTTTAAAAATAGGAGTTGATTCTGATTCTGATTTGTTCATTTAAATAAAGCTGAAATAAAATAAAATGGAAATATAAGATTCAGAAATTAACAATTAAAATGACTAAAAATTGAAATAAAAAATAACTTAAAAATAATAATAAAAAAAAAAAATAACAAAATACTTATAACAAAATTAAGTACTTTAAATAAAATGAAAACTTAAAAAAAATATCCAAGACAAGCTCAAATATTTTGTCAATAAAATACAATTATTAAATTTTTTAAATAAAATAATGGCATTTTTTAATCATTAAAAATATACTATTTTTGAGTTTGACAACAAAAACATTGCTAAATACAATTCAGCTATAAAGCATAGTTCAGACATAATAATAATGAATAATTTCTGAACATTGATTCTCAGTCCTTATTCACCCTTTTCTCATGGTTTCTCAAAATAATTCATAAAAGTATAGAATATAATAGCGTAGTTCTAATAGGGGCTCATTGTAACGCAGTGTTACAACACACCCCATCTGCACAACTGCAGCTCATGTCTTCTGCTGTTAGATCAGCATTAAAGAACCATCTCAACTGTTAAATAACAGATATAAGATTACAATAATATCAGATTTGTCTTATTTTAAATAAACATAAAAAACAGAGAAGAAAACTAAACGTAAGTAAGACATTTACTTTTGCTATGGTTAAATGAATGTTCAGTGATATCTTTAGATGGATGGACGGACGCTTTTTTTGAGCTTCAAAAACTCAGACTCAACTCACTCCATTATAGAGCTTGGAAGAGCGAGGATATTTTTAATATAACTCCGATTGTGTTTGGCTGAAAGAAGAATGTCATATACACCTAGGATGGCTTGAGGGTGAGTAAATTATGAAATAATTTTCATTTTGGGGTGAACTAACCCTTTAAGCATTGCTTTGACTTCTACCATTGAGGAGGGCTAGTATCAACAAGCAGTCCAGTAATTCCTCTTTGAAATAGTTTATTTTCTTCTTGCTTTGAGCGGCGTACACACAGCAGCACATTTACATTGCTGTTGAAACCTGGTTCGCTCCCCAGGTGCCATTTCCTATCACTAGTTAAATATGTGTCACCACAGGGGGAAAAAAGGGAAAAGTAGCCATAACACTTGATGTTAACTAATTTAGCTAAGACAACGGATATCTTTCGGCAGGTATCTCAGACCTCCTTGGTTTTAACAACTTTTATTCATTTTGTTTCCATGCCATTCTTTGGAAAATTAAACCGGAATGTTTTAAAACAACCAGGGAACCTCAATCAAAAGATCCAGTCAAACGACCAAACGAAGCGATGTTCCCACATAAAGCTTGCACGAGCGTGGTGCTAAATATTTTCGGTACACATAAAAAGCTGAGAGATGAGAGAGCGAGTGTGCACAAGGGTTTGCGTGTCTAACCTGTTTGTGTAATTGAGCTATTCATGGGAAACAAGCTCCTGTGGCTTAACAGTGCTGAGAAGACCACATGCTGTTATCATCTGATTAAAATTACATTGTCTGTTAACAGCTGCATGTACATTCACACACATATCCAAGCGTACGGGTGCATGGTGGGACAATCAATAGCGAGCACATGTGCACTGACTAAAAGGAGTGATCCTGCTTCAATAATTGCAGGTTAGTCAAGGCTGATTCTACGTGCCTGCGGCGTGACGTGAAAACAGCGCTTGGGTGGCCAATATATATTCAGCAAAAAGACTAATCAATGGCGATGTAAAAAGCACAATTACGTGGCAAATTGCGTCGTGCATAGTGAAAGGGCCAAATTTCTCCTCCATATCGATTTTGGTGACTGAAATGTCAAACAAACAGGCTTGTTTTTGCCGAGAGATCTCTTTCTCAAAGCCTGCTGGACAGTTTTCAAGTAAAGAGCATACTGTTAGTCGATTGTCTCCAATTAAATACAGACAGACTGTCTGTAAGAGTGTGTGGGTATCTGCAAGAGTGTGAAATATGATTTTGCATGTCAGGAGTGCAAGCAAAACATTATATCCCAGAGGACACATTTATTGCTTAGAGGTTGCTCTTCATTGCTCAGGAGACTTAATGGAGCTCTCATTTCTTTAAATTTTTTTAAGATCTTTTCTGAAGCTTTAGAGGAGGCATATGTGAGATGACTAGGGTCTTTTCTGAGGAGAAATATCAGACTTAAATTCATATGGACAATGGATTCATACGGATTACTTTTGTAATTTATATACTTTTTGAAGCTTGAAAATGTTGCATATACTTTCAGTGGATGGACAAAAAGCTATGAGACCATATAAAAAATATCTTAATGAACGAAAGTCTTAAAGGTAAACAAAAAATATATATATTCTTTACTCACCCTCAAGTTGTTCCAAACCTGTATGATTTTCTTTCTTATGCTGAAGAATATGGGGAACCAAACAGGTGATGGGCCCCACTGACTTCCATAGAGGGAAAAAAATATAGAAGTCACTGTTTGGTTACCCATATTCTGTACCGCAGAGCCCCCGGAACGCGATTTCTAATTTCTACTCGTAGGTGATTTCAACCGAGAGGGACCTCCCGTCCCCGGATCGTGATTTTGCACCTGTCCCCGGAGATCTGTGCACGCCACTGGTTCAGCAGATGAAAGAAATTCATACAGGTTTTCGAACAACTTGAGGATGAGAAAATGACAGAATTTTCTTCTTTTTTTTTTACTATCCCAAAAACTCTGGGATAGTAAATTTTATTTGCTCTGCATATAATCTCATTACTGATTTGGAAAAACAATAAAGATAATAATTAAAGGTCCTATTTTTGAATTTTCATTCTTATGGAATCCAAACAATCACAAGGCAATTAAATACTAGTAGTACTATTTTACAATAGTAATTTTTTTTAACATTATCAAAAAACGGAGCTATATATATGATTTCATATGATTTTACCTTTGTAACTTAATAAAATGCAATTGCTTATTGTTTGTTCATGTTAGTTCAGAGTACATTAACTAATGTTAACAGATACACCTTTTGATTTCACAAATGTATTACTAAATGTTGAAATTAACAATAACTGACATCCCACCGCTAATATAACATAATGTAGCGTACCCTAATGTAGCATAGCGTAACGTAACGTATAGATGCTGTAGAAGTATTGTTCATTGTTAGTTCATGTTAACTAATGTTAAGAAATAAGTTACTAAAATACTCATCTTTAGATGTTACACGTGGTCACATGAACCTGTTTTAGTCAAGAAGTGTTGGTATCCATGTGTTTGTGTGTGTACTCACTGTCAGCATGCGTCTGGATGAGCTGTGGTGTGCTAGCTGGCCCATCGCCAGGCGTGGTAAAGCACAGCACCGCCGTCTCATACCACGTGAACTTTCTTAAATTGTTAACGTAACCATAGTGACGTGACCCGTGGAACTCGGGGGCAATGGTCACCATGGTGATGCATTCCGGACAGTGTCCTGGCCACACCAGCAGCTGTGAGAGAGATACAAAATAACAACAAATCATCAACAAAACGTGATTAACATACGCTGTTAGGTTTTAATTACTTTTTTTTAAATTTATTCTAATTTAAAGCTGCTGTTTTTGCAGGCATTTAGCCAATCAATCAGGCATACACTCCCCAGAAGACAATAAACATGCCAGGCAAATTTAATTGAATTTCTTCCCTCCAACAGAACATGTGAAGCAGTGTCTCTCTTTCTCTCATATACTCTGACATCGTTCTCCCTCTACACTATTACCTTGTATCCCTGGTTGATGCCGTTGATGAACTGCTGGGGTGGTGGTGTCCAGGTGAATTTGATGGTGGTGGAGTTGAGTGCAACGGCATCAACGTCTTGTGGGGGCGCTGTGGGGACTGCACAGTTAGAGATAATTTGTTAATGAAATCATTTTGAAAATTTACAAACATCCCCTTTACCTGTAAACAGCACTATTCGAGGGGACATCAAATTGTAGTGATGTTCAAAACCATAGTGGACGTTAGACTGCACTCATTCAATCCCACAATGCACCACAATAACGAGTATACAACTGATGTACGCTCAATGAATACCCATAATGCACTATGAGAGTCACATGCCGAATGAATTCCCTCATCTGACCAGAAGATGGCGTCCGCAGCTGAATCATCCACCCATCCATTTTCCAAACCACTGGTCCAATGTGGGTACAGCGTAAAACCATACAGGTATAACTTCCTTTTTAATTGATTATTAAATTGTTTAATTAAGGTTTATACATGCTAGCTTCCATGACAGAGTTCAAAGGTGCGTTCCATTCGACTATTAGTAGAATGCGACATGGATTTTACAGGGTATTCGGCCATCTTAAGTGAGATTCCAATCCAAAGGGAGCGAATATGTTCCGTTCAAAGGGCACTACAAACAGCATAGGGAACATCGATACATTACTTCACAGGAAGTTGAGAGCGAAAATTGCCCAACTGTCATTGCGCGCCGTGTCACCAGTCTGAACTATCGATGAAGCAGAGCCGTTAGAAGAGCTACTGTACAGCTTTAAATCTGTTAATACACAACTAAATAATATTACAAGTAGTCTAATTAAAACAAATAGACTAATGCAGTATTTTGATTATATTTATTAGAGATAATGTGTTTTGTACATATAAAGGCCTGTGATAAAATATATATATATATATGATTTTAAATTTAAAAGTAAATTAGAACATTTATTTATCTTATATCAAAATACTGTGTAGGGACCCTGTCGAAGGGAACATTTTTTCATTACTAAGTTTCAAATAATTATCAAACAGCAAGCAAAAACTATGCGGAAGCGGAAGCTTGTTTTCATACCTCAAGAAAAATATATAAGTGGACTAATGTAGGTATGGGGTGATTTTGGACACAGCCTTATTTTTGGTATTGTGTGGCGGTGCTGCATTTAACCTATTCAAAATGCTCTAAATTATTGATGTCATGATGTGGAATAAAAAAAAAAAACATGTATTTATTTTTTTCTTTGTTCGTTTGTGGTAATTTATTCACAAAAAAATATTTATCTGAAATTGCACTAATTAAATCCATTTTAAAAAGAAATTCCAGCAAAGGGAGTGTGCACAGAATTGTTTAACAAACTTGACACTATGAGACTTTCTGAAGAAGGCTTAACCTTAGTGTTGTTACTAGTACAATTATTCAAAATAATTTGTGTTAATATAAATAACGCTGAATACAATATAAATATAAAATATAAATATATTAGATGAAAAAAAAAACTTTAAACAAAGCAAAGCAAAAATGTTAAATGTTGCTTGGGCAATGAACAGAAATAAGTTGAAGTAATACAATTATAATACAAAAAAAAATTAAGGTATTATAAAATATTAAAATCACAAAACAAGACTTAAACTAAAATTAAAATATAAAAATAAAAGCAAAATATGTATACACACTATAAAAGTACATAAATAACCTGCTCTGGATAAGCCAATGTTTACGGGGTTAGTGTTTAGATACTCTTTTTAACACTTTATAACTAGCAAGTAAACTTAATACTGATGACCAGAACTGAATATTCGGCACTGTTTTATTTTTATTTTTTAAATATCGTGTACTAAATTGCTTTTGGACAGAAAATGATGAATGATCAAAAGTCTGGGTCTGTGAGACGATCTGTCCTGCATTCTGAATTTAAACGCCTACCCAAAGCCCCCATTTCTATACGAACTCTATATTTCAAATGATCATTCATAGCAGCACCGATACTCACATACAAATACACATGAACTACACAAGCCTTTTTGTAGCCTATCGGTGCTTTGCAGCAGGCCTGAGCGGGAAGTGGAAAGAACGAGATCATATTTCCATAAAGACTCAATGCCGCTTACACTTAATGTGCTTAAGATGGCCCCTTTAAGGTCAGGCCTGGCGAGTTGAGTACAGATTAGATATTGCTCAATTGGATTGGGCACTCCAATTCGTCCTGCTGCCCTTTTCATTTTAAACACAATCACACAAGGTTACATTAGTGTGTCCAGTAATCTGAACCGGGACATAAAAACCGCCTCTAACCACACAAAAGCGCTTGTTCCAGTCTCTATGAGAAGAAGGCTCTTTTACTGCAGACACTGGGTCTCTATTAATCTCTGCAGGAGTATCATTACACTGACGTTAAATTATATGAATAATCATGTCCCAAGGATCTCAGAACACCCCCACACTTCCGCGCACACACAGACACACAAATTCACGCACATAAAGCAAATTAGATTAATTAATGGGCTACGGTCACTGTTTGCCCAGAGTCCATAAATTTACTCTTCTTAGAAATAATCTTTCAGATGGCCGATCTGTGCAGTAAAGCCGGCTAATGGATTTTACGGTTCCCATGGTTACTCTAGATCCTTTATGATATCGGTAGCTTAATGAGAACAAGGGTCTCTTGGACCCAAAAACACATGTGCACCCTAAAAGATTTGAGATATCAAGGGTTTGCTCAGACTGATGAGGCATTGTTTGTGTGTGCATGTGATTGTCTAACCTCCTTGCAGTGTGTATTCAGTGACAGACAGGCTGTACACCCCCAGGCCCGCTCCAGTGTAGGCAGCCACTTGGATCTCATACTGCGTCCAGATGATGAGCTCTCCAATCAGACAGTAATTAATCTCTGCACTGGTGATGTTCTTCAGCTGAAACTCACCAGGCAGACCCGCCAATCTATACCTAAATGGGAGGAGAGAAAGAGAATGGAGTTGATTGTGAACCTTTAACACAAACACATGCACTCGTAATTTCAACTAAATTTGTGCATTGCATCTGTAGAATATGTGAGTGACGCTTACCCGTGCACAAACCATCATAATGCTAGAATGGTATTGGTGGTTTTCAGCAAATTGCTATGGTTGCTAGGGCATTCTGAGTGTTTTTGTTCAAATTCCTAAAAGCAGTACTGAAGCTTGCCTTAGATCTCATAGCATCTTTTATAGAGTGCAAAAGTCGGGTTCTGGAAGTAAGAACTCCATTCATTTTCTCCATAGAAAACCTTTAAAGACCGATCTACTGTGAGCTACAATGTTGTTAACCGATGGTATTTGCTTCTACTGAAGCCGTCAGCCCACATTATTTCATCAAATTTTAAAAAATCGTGTTTAACAGTGGAATTCCTGGTGAAAAACTACATTACCCATGATGCTGTCATGCCGTAAAAAAAAAAAAATTAAAAAAAAATTGTCCACCCAAGGCCGTCTGACTGACATGTAAAGCAACCACCAGTTGTTCATGTTTAGGGGCGTAAAAAAATGTAACGTCGATGTCCCTACATAACACTCTGGTTTTGCAAAACTCTTGGATGTATTTTAAAGAGTCTATGCCTGACTTTACATACTTCACATACTTTTGAAAATCCAGTGTTTAGTTGATCCTGAAAAGCACTCATTATCAAAATCATTCTTCTTCCATGAGGGGTTTAGCATCACGGCATCTTGGTTTCAAGGTGGACTGTTAAAGAATGCAACACACACATCCCCCGGACAACCTGTAGAATTCAACCAATCAGATGCCGACTTAAAAAATCCTTAAGTATTTCCAGATAAGTGTGCCATATCGCACGCACTTAGCCAACAGTTACGTAGAAAATGTGAGTCTCGCTTATTCATGCACAACTCACCGCCATAATGCTAGAAGGTTTTCATCAAATTGCTATAGGGTTGCTAGAGTATTCTGGGAGTTTTCGTTCAAATTCTTAACTCTATATTAGGTTGAGACTAGGTCAATTACGACAGAATTTTCATTTTTGGGAGGGCTATTCCTTTAAAGTAGGGCGGGGACTTGGTTCTATACATCAGATGGTGATTAGATGGAGGCAGATCTGAATGTGATCGTGCAGTCAATTGTGAAAAAGTGGCGAGTTTAAGCATCCAAATGCTCAAAGACGGCATAATTTATGATATTTGGAATGCAGTATGCTTATATATTCAATACAAAAAACTTACTGAAATGCTCACATGCGCTTTGTGAAGAGGTTAAATGCACTTGCATCTGAAGTGAAATTAATGTAAACAGTCAGTTATGTCTTAAGGCATTAAACAGAGAGGAGGAAACATTTGATAAGTCAAATGAGATCTGTACATTCCAGCTCCTAGTAAAATCATTGAGCACACACACACACACACACGGACACACACGCGCGCGCACACGCACGCACACAGGCGTAATTTTGTAAAAAATCAATTGCCTATTGTTAAAAGTGAATTGTAGCTATTTATGAAGCACAACTCGTACAAAATTTAATTTCAAACCAAACAGCTTTCTGTTTGTCATCATAGTGAATATGCATGACCCACTTGAACCTGTTGTGAAATCTGCATGGGAACTCTTTTGCCCTCACACAGAAATGTCCCATTGGAAAATTTGCCAAACAACGTAAAGTGTGGTAACCTTACCTTACAGCTGAAAAAATATTTAAATGTTGACATTTTTATTGCATTATAATTCAATATACAGGTAGTGTGTAAAAAAAGTGTGAAAGAAAGATTTATTTTCACCAAAATATTACAATTTTGAATCCATATATGAAGCATACCTGAGCACATAGCCTCTCAGAACTCCATTGAGCTGCGGTTCTGGGGGCGGCTGCCACTGGACCATGATGCTCTGGTTGGTACGGCCGCTAGCCACAATGTTTTTTGGAGGTGCACTGGGCGGTTCCTCTCGCAGCATCAGCCTGAGAGATAACATCATGAGAATCGACCATAAAAAGAGAAATATTGAGTCTTATCTGGGAGTTTTCTCAGAGGCATCAATAGTTACTAAAAGTTTCCTTCAAAGCATATCCAGCAGTCTAGGAGAAATTTCAATTGATCTTTCTGGTTTGTCCGAAAGGTCTTAAATAGTGCAGGAGTAACCTAGAATTGACCCTGCTGGGGAAAACAGGGTTCACGGGAATAACCTGAACTTGACTCGGTTCTGTAACAGTCAATCACAACACCGGGAAAAAAAACCCTATTAGACCAACACAAATAAAAGCAAACTGAAGAGAATCCTCACCAAATACATGTTCACCTTGAGCCTGTTGCATGTACTTCTCTTCAAAGGTTTTTGTTAGTTAAAAAAAAAAAATGCATACAATTTATTCAGCAAGGACAGGTTAAATTGACCGAAATTGCAGTGAAGACTTTTACATTATTAAAGAAATTGTATTTCAAATAAATGCTGTTCGTATTTATCAAAATTCTATCAAAAAGTATTACAAATAAATATTATTATTAAATATAATAAATTATTAAATATTAAGCAACTGTTTTAAGGCAAGGCAAGTTTATTTATATAGCACATTTCATACACAATTGCAATTCAAAGTGCTTTACATAAGAAATAAGAATACCATGTGTAATAATTAAAAATAAAAACAAGGAAAGTTAAAACGTGGATAAATAGATCCCTATCTGCCTGATTAGAGTCACCCCTATCTGAGATGGAAGAGATGGAGCAAGTTCGCAATGTCTCCTGGACCTTACAAGTCGGTCCAGGACCGACTTTAAACCGAAAATATATTAATACATGTTTTTTGATCACCAAAGCAGCATATCAGAAAAGCCTAATAGGCAAACACTGATAAAAATTATTATGTGGTGAAGTAAATACTACAGATATAACAAATGTAATTTCTCGCAAAAATAAGTAAATTCTATATTAATACTCAATTCAAGCTTAAATTCAAGCTTAAAGCGTAAATATCAACGCTATAAACTTCAGTAAAACTACTCAACTTTGCTGATACTGATGTTCCCATCATGCACTGGGGTTTGATTAATAAATGAGGTTGATTTACTGGCTAGTTAATATTACTTATTTTCTTTGTTCATTTTATACTTAACTTAGTTAAGTAGAGTTTACTTAATTTCATATGTGAAATTTGCTTTATAAATATGCATGCAAAAACTAGACAAAGAAAAATTAAGAAAATGTTACTTTTTTGTGCTTCTGCCCCGAATCTAGTAACAAAGAGTTAAACAGGTGGAACTGTGAACCATGAGAAACCATGGATGGCGTTGACAAATTCCTAAATATTACCATCAACACCTCTGTTTCCTGTGATGTGGATAATTATTCATAAACCAAATGGGAGAAAATGATTTCATGACAACATATTTCAGCTCATATCATATCAAAACGATATACTGTATATCGGCAGTTAGATGCTACAGAAACAGAAACCTCTGTTTTTAGCTTGACCCCATTAGTGTAAATCAGTGAACCCTTTAATTTCTCAGTTTGATCAATACTTTGGGCTTTAGCTCTCAAAGTCTGTCTGCAGGATTCTAGAGACAGTAGATCCCCAGAGCAGGCGATAAACAATCCTTCGCTTTAATCTGCGGTTTAAAGGTTATTAGCTTGATTAAGTGAGCAAGGCCTACAGTGCCTCAAGCAAGCAATCTCGTAGGAAAGTTGCTAAGTCTGATTGATGTTTTGTCAAATAAACAATAATCATCCTAAACCAATTTAAAAGGCTTAGAAGCGGTTATTTTAGTCTATCACGTTATTTCTTTCGTACTGGAGGAGTGGGGTTGGTTTGAGGGGATTTCTATTATATTGTTTTGTCATTTATTTGAATGGTATTAATTGATGCTTATTAATTGTGCTGAGATTGCTCTTGTTAATTAAACACATTATTCAATAAAAAGTAAGCTGGAATGTTTACGGTGTGCGAAATATGAATGTAATTCTAGATACTTTTAGTACATATTCTTGGTTATTATACTGTTCCTCTGATGGTACTTTGCCCGAAAATGAATAAAAAGAATAAAAGAAATAGAGATTTAAATTTTTCATATAACTGATGGTGATCCTGACATTAATTGGAAACGAGGCCAAAGCAGATAGGTGCTCAAATTTTAATAAGTGCCCTCTCCATCAATATTTGATTTTTTGTGTTTCTGTTCGTTTTCATCTTCTCAGTCTCGCTCTCCTCCGTCGTTTCCTCTTGTTTTAACTGAGCATTTTAAATGAAACATTCAGTTTGAAAGATACGTGGTTAAGGCTGGTGATTTTAATTACATTTAAATACAGCTTTGGAATCAGCTAACATATGTAAACCCCTACAGTACAAGGAGTTTTGCCAGCTATTTCTCTTTAAGTTAAAACAACAATAAAACATGTTTTTTTTCTATAGCAGACCTGGGTCAAAAATCACTGTTTTACACATCAGGGCTTTAATAGGGTTTTATTCACATTTAAACATTCATCAACTCATACATCAGTTGTGGTAAACGGAAGCTCAAGCATGTTCGCTTGATGTGCAAGAACCAATGAGGTTCATTCTTGTGTGTTATGCAGCACATTTGAACTTCTTCAAGAACCAATGAGGTTCATTTTCGTGTGATACACAGCACGGTTGAGCTTCTTCAAGTACCAGTGAGGTTCGTTCTTGTGTTACACAGCACGTTTGAGCTTCAAGTATCGATGAGGTTCATTCTCGTGTTACACAGCACGTTTGAACTTCTTCAAGAACCAATGAGGTTCACTCTTGTGTGTTATGCAGCACGTTTGAGCTTCAGCAAGTACCACAGAGGTTTGTTCTTGCTCGTCAAGCAGGTTCAGTTGATCTTCTGTTGTCCACTAATCAATGTTTATATGTGAATAAAAGCCACAATCAAGATGTTCATCATATAAAGCGAATGTGTCTCTTCAGAAAATCTGGACTAAACCGCTCGATTCATTTGGACTTTTTGAAGCGTCAAAGTGGTAGTTGCGCAGCTGTCAATAGAGGGACAGAAATCGCTCAGATATAATAAAAATATCTTCATTTGGGTAACAAAGATGAACAAAAGTCTTACAGATTTGGAGCAACATGAAGGTGAGTAAATTATGTATTAATATGAATTTATGGGTGAATTAACCCTTTAAGTTGAATGCCATCTCACATTGGTTGTCAGACATTAGTTGGACAGAATTGTTGTAATTGTGCTGGTAACTTTTCCTCATGGATTTTGCATGTTGCAAATCTATTTTCAGTGTTGCTAATAGGCTCAGACATGGTTGACTTACTTACAGGGATATTGCATATTGAGTTGTTGTCAATAGTTTTACAGATTGCATTGCATCTGTCCAAAAGAGCAGGAAAAAAGACTGTGAAAGAATGAATACAGTCATCAGATCTGACAAGTCACAAGTGACAACATTTCAAAGTGAAGTCTCAAGTACTGTAATTAGGTCTGTCAATTGATGATAAAAAAAAAATATATATACACAATACAGATACATGATCCTTCAGAAATCATTATAATATGCTGATTTGCTGCTCAAGAAACAGTTCTTCTCATTATCAATGTTGAAAGCTATTTTTGTGAAAACCATGATACATTTTTTTCAGGATTTTTGATAAATAGAAATTTCAACAGAACAGCATTTATTTAAAATATATATTTTTTTACGATACAAAAGCTTTACTGTCACTTTCGGTCAATTGAATGTGTCCTTGTTGAAAATATACATTTCTTTCAAAAAAGTTCAAAAGAACAGCATTTATTTTAAAAATAAAAGCGTCCTTGCTGAATAAAAGTAGCAGTAGCATTAAAAACAAACTACATATCGATTTATAATTAATCAACGTAAATCACAATTAAATATTTGATTATATAAATTGATTCGAAAAATTTAATATGAATTTAAAATATTTAAATAGAATACACTTTTGAGCATTTATGGTCAAAGTGAGCAAACTACAAATTAATACCTGAAACAAAATTATAGTGTTATGTTTTTATTCTCTATCAGAACTGTCAACTTATCCTTAAAGACAGCACTGAACATTGAATGAATAAAAAATATTGAGTGAATAAAAAACATTCGACTTCACATTCTACTAATTGCACCTATCAAACCTGAGCAGTTGAGCATTTCACATATGAGAGCAGAGGGAGTTTTTGGCTCAAATGGTAAACTAGCGGTGTCAGTGTAATAAAGCCTGGCTTCAAATGAAAGCTAAGAACTAGAAAACAGCATGACGAGCTTTTTCAACGTGTCCTTGGTGATTGAGCAGGCCCTTCTTCCTGCCGTTTAGCAAAGAGTGCTTGGCATGTGCCTTAGTGCTTGAAAAATAGCCATTTGAACTTTTCAGGACTTTTAAGTTCTTTGAGTGATTTGATTCAATTTGGAATGCAGTCATTGTGATGTGTGCCAATTTATGAGCGAATAAAAATCCACAAAACAAAATAGAGCGCATAAAACTCAGTAGCCTCTGTGTGTACTGAAGTGTCCTTCCCTCCAGCCAAGCTTGTTTTTGACATTCTTTCACCGTGTGGAATTGGCTTTGAGAAATGCTATTTCTCACACCTTCACAGTGTTCCTGGATATGGGAGCGTTTTTTTTTCTGCCCATGTGTCATAATGGCTCACAATCAGAGCCAGTGATGAAAGCTCTCATGTAATTCAATTACAATCAGCCTTTCTTTTGATAGGGTTCAAATCTTGTCCTCACATTTAATAACATTCTCTCTAACTGACCGAGGACGTACGTGTGTGTGTGTGTGTGTGTGTGTGTGTGTGTGTGTGTGTGTGTGTGTGTGTGTGTGTGTCACACAAAATGGCAAGAGTTGGAGAAAATTACAAGTTCCAATCTGCTTGACTGGCTATGTTAGTTACAAGAGGATTCAAAGGATTTTGGGTTTGCCTGGAAACGGGATTGCTACAATCAAGGAATCAGGGTTTAGCTCATTAGCATGGCCCAGTTAGCTCCTGCAGTTCTATGCCACTGTCATGCAAGATCCGTTTCCCCTTCCTCAATTCCTGATCAAAAACATTGATCTTGTTCTAGCTATAATAGAGCTTTACTTGTTACCAGTTAGTGATATGCTAAGCAAGTAGGCTGTGGACTTGCTCAGCAAATGTCGATTTGCTAAGCAAGATGTTAGCTTGTGACTGCTTACCTGTTCGTCTCAGCGCTGTACTGCCCACGTCCCACCTGATTGACAGCACAAACTCTGAACTGGTACGTTCTTGCAGGCGTTAGACCAATTACTAGCAAACTAGTAAGTGTAGGGCTTACATCA
The DNA here is from genome assembly GCA_023029165.1 of Gobiocypris rarus. Lineage (NCBI taxonomy): Eukaryota > Metazoa > Chordata > Actinopteri > Cypriniformes > Gobionidae > Gobiocypris > Gobiocypris rarus. The sequence continues at coordinate 6,578,968 of CM040914.1, read as the reverse complement.
GCCATGTAGACTTTCCATGGAGAGTCTGTCAAGAACAGCAATCAGATCAAATTAAGTTTCCTTCATCCATCTTAACCTACTATTGAATAAGTCATGCAAACTGTACAGTGCAGTACAAATGATCAAAAACAACAATTAACAGGCACTGTGACCGACACTGATACAACTTCAGTTTTCCCGGAACATACAATGACGGAACAACTATAAGAGCATCATTCATTCGTCACTGTAGTCACTACATAGTAGGTCGTAATTAGTGATGCATTTTATGACTATATTCAGAGTAAAAAATATGATTGATTACGTCTCAGACACACAATAATGTTGTGATTAGTAATTTCTCAGTTATTTATAAGTTCTTAATGAGGCCAATCTCATTCAGTAATTATTGATTACCAAATAAGGAACAATCTAATCTGAAATGTTATATTACTTACTGATTAGTTAAGCCTGTTTCCATATTAGTTAATAGTAACTAATTAGTTAGTAGTAACTAGTAGCTGTTAATAGTTAATAGTTAATAGTAACTAGTAGCTGAAGTGTTAATGTAGTACTAATTATTTGTCCTGCATTACTATAAATGCAATGAGAAAGTAAGGACAAAATGGCTGCTTTTACCAGATTTATTTATTCTTACTAGATTATTTCTCACTCCTAAAAACAACAGGTAAAATTGAGTGTCAAAGGGGAGTATTGTTTTTATTTTATGTTTTTTACTTGATTTATTATCAGTTTGAATTATCTCTTTCTTTACAGCACTTGGGTAAATGATGAACTTGACAGCGCTGTTGTTTATTCTGGAGGCGTTACCACCCACAACACCCAATATATGAGAGTGTGTGTTTGTGTGTGCGCTTGCAGTACATTAAAAATGATGGGAATCAGATCAATGAACAATTTAGATTGTGAAACCACTCAAGCAGACCCAAGAGAAAAGGAGACAGAAACTATGAGCAACTGCAGAAATAAATCACACATTCAACAAGAAAAGTAAATATTAAGCCACAGGGACACATATGAACACACACACACACACTTGGATTTACTGAAAATCAACTGTGTGTCTGGGTGTATTTGGGGGGAAAGAGGTCTTGGTGTTTATTAGTTATCCAGCATCTCCGCCACACCCACATTTTTGATTGGTTTTACTTTGATGATACACAAATCAATCTCTCTCTGTGTTTCCACTCGCTATCTCTTCCAGCATTCATCTTCCACCAATAACAGAGTCTTGGCATAATACAGTGAAAACAAACCTCATCCCACTACCCTCCTTTACAATCAGCTTCCATTTCTCTTTTCTTCACACTCACTTCAGCCTGTCTGTCTGTTTTTAGAGCTCAGGGAGGAAGACAGCGAGAGGTAAAGGAGAAAGAACTTCCTCGATGGAATCCACTGGCTGCAAACCAGCTTAACTGAAAGCTGCAGCTAAGGTGCATTAGTTTTAATAAACCATATGCCAAATCTCACAGAAATAGCACACACACACACACACACACACACGCACACACTTACTGTTCTCAGAGAGCTCAATGATGTAATGCAGGAGAGGGCTGTTCCCATCAAAGGGCCGAACCCATGACAGAAGAACTGTCCTGCTGTCAGTCTCATTCAGAGACACCTGCAGGTTACGTGGAGAATGGGGAAGTTCTCTAAAAAGACAGAGATAACCAAATAAAGAGTCAAAATATGCACATACATGCAAACAAAATTCTAATACAAAACTTACACATTTGTTTTTTGCCCAGGCCCTGTGAATTGAACAGGTTAAAGGGATAGTTCAACCCAAAAAATGTAACTGCCATTTATTCATTTCTTACCCTCATATAATTCCAAACCAATAAACCAGACTTTCATTAATCTTCGGAGCACTGAAGATATTTTTGATGAAATCTGAGAGCTTTCTGTCCCTCCATTGAAAGCTATGCACCTACCCCTTTCAAGCTCCAGAAAGGTAGTAAAGACATCATTAAAGTAATCCATGTGACTCCAGTGGTTTAACCTCAATTTTATGAATCCACATGAGTGCTTTGCTTGAAAATACATTATTTACCACCTTATTTACAAAATATCAAAATATCAATCTCCAAAGTGTATTCATGCAACGTCTGCTCTTGCTTCAACACAACACACGTGTCGTGGTGCTCTTGTGATCACACATTAGAGATGAATATCTAAGTGTTAAATTATGATTTTTTTTTGTCACTTAAAAAAATTGTGATTAAACCACTAGAGTCACATTGATTACTTGTATGATGTCTACTACCTTGAGCTTGAAGATAAAGATCAACAAAAGTCTAAAGGGTGTCAAACGACATGAGGGCGAGTAATTAATGACAAAATTTAAATGTTTGGGTGAACTAATCCTTTAACTGGTAACATGTTAAATTGTAAACATGTGAATATGAACAATACCATTGAAAAGTTTAGGGTCAGTAAGATGCTCATCAAGGCTGCATTTATTTGATTAAAAATACATTCATTCAAATTCAAATCAGTACACAATTTCATTTGTCCAGTTTCTCCTAATACATGTTAATGATACGTTCTCATTTAAACGGCTCGTTCTCTTGCGTTGACATTTATGCATTTAGCAGACACTTTTATCCAAAGTGACTTACAACTGAGGAGTACAGGAAGCGATCAGTCATGAAGAGGTGAAGAAATGCAAAGTGCCTTAAATACCAAGTTTTGGACTATTTATAACGGAGTTCGTAGAATAAGGAGGAAGGAGGCAGGAACCAGCAAACGTTAACAAAGACTTGAATTAATAAATAAACAAAATGAAAGTAACATGGGCAGCCCCTCACGGACGGCTGCTACGCACACACACACACACACACACACACACACACACACACACACACACACACACACACACACACACACACACACACACACACACACACACACACACACACACACACACACACACACACAATAAAACAAACAAAACAAAGTCCAGGGCTGGTCCTCTCTTGTCCTTGAATCATGCTCATGAAGACTTCAGAAGTCTTGAAATATTGATTTTTTTAGTCCGTTTTCAAATTAATCAAGTTTGAGGTATCATTCATGTCTGTTGCACAAACAGGGCAGGAAGAGTTACGTTTATTAGGGTTATGAGTTCAAATCCCTCACCCAAACTATGAGCAATAGTAATAGAGAAGCTTGACTTAAATAGCATAAACTGCCTTTAGGCTTATATGTTCAAATACACGCAAGTCACTTTGTAGATTTGTGTCTTTGTTGCAGTTTGCACTTTCAAACCGGTGCTTCTGGGGCTCCGTGGAGGACAAATGGTGGGTAGATAGAAGCATTATCACTCAAAAAAAAAAAAACCTTCTCGGAGCAAAAAGCATTCTTCATGGCTGCAAGGGGTTTGCAGGATCTCAAAAAGATCTGGGTATTAAAAGATTCTTTGACAAAAATTTTTTTTTTAGTTACCAAGTAATTTTTTTAATTTCAATTTCTTGTGTTAAACAGTTAATGTATCACAAAAATAATGTTTTATTGTGTTAACAGCTAAAATACAATCACGAATATTGTAATTTTAAAGGAATAGTGATAAAAGTCTTAATTTACTACCCCTCATGTCATTCAAAACCTGTATTATTTTATATATTGCATGGAACACAAAAGAAGATATTTTGAATAATGTCAGAGGCTTTTATTGTGCTTTTTTTGTTGTTGTAATTTTTGGAGCATGTAATATTAAAGAGCAGCATGGACATTCAACACCTTTTGTTTATCTACAAAATATAGTAAGTGATGAGGAACATGAGGTTGAGTAAATTATGACAGAAGTTTCATTTTTGTAACGCCTTTAACGTTACTTTCCACTATGTTACAAGATCAAAAGTTCCACTGTTTCTTCAACAACATTACATTTATGAAAACTACATTACAATATCACATAATACAATTTCATCCTTTGCAGATGCTTGTAATATGTGTGTGAGAGCTTTTTTGCCCATCTGTCACAGCAGCCTAAATATGCAATAACATCTAATATTGTTTAAAGCGAGGAACTGCTCAGCCATCGTCTAACATGTGGTAATAAGAGGACCTGTCCACTGCATGAGATTAACTTGAACGCCTGTGAAATCACATTAGCATGTGAAGCATTGCCTCTCCTTCAACCGTCTGATGAGTTTTCTTTCAACAGAGTTTGCAGGCTGTAATATTAAAGGCAGGAGTGTATTGTGGTGCTCTGTTATCTTAATGTGACTGTCAAAGGTATTATTGTTATTATTCAAATCGCATGTGTTTTCAATTTGTATCTCATAATTTAAATGTCAGCTGTTAGGAGTCTTTTTCCAAAGTCTGCCGAAACACGTTTTTTCTCTCACACTAGCATGTCTTAAATTAAATATTGCTTTATTATGAGTTCCGTTAAGTAGTACTTAAAGAATTGCGTTACAGTGCAGTGCTGTAAGCACATTTGCAAATCATAGTTTATTACAGTTATGCTTTGTTTGATTGATGATTTGTAATAGTTCTCATTTTTTTCTGATGTGGTTTCGCAAGCTGCACTCACAATTTTTATGCAGATAAATAATTTCGGTCACACTTTAGATTAGAGTCCAATTCTCACTATTAGCTATGACTTTTGCCTCAATAAACTCCTAATTGCTGCTTATTAATAGTTAAGTTTAGGATGAAGAATATGGTCATGCAGAATAAGGCATTGATATGTGCTTTATAAATACTAATAAACAGCAAATATCTTAGTGACATGCATTCTAATAAGCAACTAGTTAATGGTGAGAATTGGACCCTAAACTAAAGTGTTACCATAATTTCTTATAATCACAAGATTTAAGCTTGTAGGTTGATTTCCCTGGAAAGTAGCAACACGGCAGCATTTGGTTCAACCAATGGCATGGGACTATCTTCTTGGCTGACTAATGACAGATGGGGGAGTGTTTGCGGTAACTGACCATTCAGAAATCATCCTAATATGCTGATTTGGTTTTATAATCAATGTTGAAATGTTTCCACCACAGGATAAAACATTTTAAAATATATATTTTTTTATAATCTTTTTTTCCTCACAATTGCGAGTTTACATTTCACAATTATGAATTGTTTTAGATATAAACTTGCAATTGCGAGTTATAGAGTCCGAATTTTGTGATATAAAGTCGCAACTGTGTGTTAGAAAGTTGGAATTGCGAGTTTGATATAAACTCCAATTAATTAAGTCCAATTACGAGGGGAAAAAAGACTGACTTTTTTAGTTTATCTCTCACAATTCTGACTTTATAATTCACAATTGTGTTAAGTCAGAATTGCGTGATATAAAGTTGCAGTTGCGTGTTATAAAATCAGAATTTGCAAGATGGTCTGTTCTTCCCTATAGTGATGTATATCCATGTGAAACAACTTCTCAAACAAAGAAAAATATATGACAGGACAGGATTTTTTTCCATTGGGAATTGATTGGATCGTTTGCTATTGCAGCGAACTCATGTTCTTACTGACCCCAAACCTTTAAACGGCACTGCATATGCAAGGCTTTTGAACCAAAAGACATGTTTTTAGACCTTTTGGGTCTCTGGGTTTGTATCTTTCTGATTGTGAATAATATTTTCAAACGCATCCAATTAAACAAGCTGTCATTCCTGTTACTCTGTGCATTTCATCTACTTCAAAGATCGATGAGATTTCCTTTGCATCCATCCATATGACAATCCGTGGGAGTACAACATTCAGCCATCTAGAAGCAGTAATTATTATCTTAGCGCATGTGTGTGTGTGTGTGTGTGTGTGTGTGTGTTTAATTAGTTCCTGATGCCACAGAAGTATAGCAACATTGGCTAGTCGTCAAAGGAGATGATCTTGGCCTTGGGCATCAGGCCTATCTTATTCCACTCTCCCTTTATCTTCCTCCCGCCACACACACACGCACACAATCACAGATGCTTCATCCTCTGTCCTATCATTACAGCCCATTTTTGGATGGTTCTCTTGGCTTCAGAACCGCAGCTGGGATCCAAGCATCTTCCTCCTACAATAGCACTCCAATACCTACTGAGTGCACATGTACTGTACAAGTGTAGTCAGTTCTGAGCGTTTCATATCGAACGTGCATGTTGGCGAGGATCTGTGTGCTTGTGTATTTCCACTTACATGACTTCCAGTCGGGCGGCTTTCGAGTCATTTCCAGCTGGTGAGATGACCCTGCAGGTGTAATCTCCGATGTCTCCGGACCACGTCTGGCTGATGTGGAGTGAACCTTCCTTCATTGACACTCGCCCACCAGTCGACACGCTCAACAGCTTGGTTCCTTTATTCCATGTATATCTGAGGAAAATAAGACTCATGATGACTCATAATCCACTAAAAATATCACACTCCAAAGACCTGCAGAAAACACACTTTGCCTCCTGAAACAGAACAACATCAGATGGCATATGATGGCTTCTCTTCCATATGTGCTTGATAATGACATAAACAAGGTGAATAAAGACAATATGGTAAAAATATGGTACAATATAGTAAAAACAGGGTAAACTGTCTTTATAAAGAAATAAACAGAAATCTGTAAACATAAGTTTTCTATTATTCTATTATTTTTATATTTAAAAATGTAATTTATTCTGTGATGGAAAAGCTGAATTTTCAGTATCATTACTCCAGTCTTCAGTGTCACATGATCCTTCAGAAATCATTCTAATATGATGATCTGCTGCTCAAAAACATTATTATTAATATTATTATTAATGTTGAAATCAGTTATGCTGCTCAGTATTTTTGTGAGATTTACTTGAGATATTAAAACTAAAATAATGTGAATATTTGCCAGGGCATTGTCGTGTGGTTTCTAGGGTGTTCTGGATTGTTGCTAGGTTGCTGCTTCAGTCATGTGACTTATTTTTTATGTGCATCTACTGTAGAAATATATTTAGCATTTCCATCATTGTTTATCCACCTCAAGTACATCTTCACATAGCTTAGAAAGTACTCAAGTGGCACGATTTAAGCTATCATTCATGTCTGTAGCACCAGTGGAGAGGGATGAGTTATGTTAGAGGTCTTGAGTAACAGTGAATGTGATTTCACCAAGTAAAACATGTTCTTGGATCAATGTCTTTCTTGATTTTGGAACAACATTCCAATCAACTAATCAGATTTGAGGGACAAGTTTACAGTTTATGTCAAGTTTAGGCTTACAACCAGGGTTAGGTGCTTCTATATTAGTGCTATTCGCCTATCAATTCCCTCGTTTTCAGACAGGAATGTTGTTCCAGGATCAACAAAATATGTTGACCAAGGAACAATGAGTAACAGCAAGAGTAACACTTGACTTCACTAATTAGCCAGTGTAGACTTCTACAAACATAAGACAATTTTCTTAAGTTTTTTAAATTGAAATGTCCAAAACATCTCCATGTCCATGTGAAGCTCTGACCTGACGGTGACTCTGGGGTCGTGGGTTGCGGCGCAGTTCAGCACAGCGGTAGTTCCCTTAATGACACGCTGATCCTCAGGGGGTGTTGAAATGAAGGTTCGACCTGATTAATAAAATGCCGTTTAGGACAAAATCACGCCACAGTTTAATCATTACCAACATCATTATTCACAGTTCTTTTAACCCTATTAGGTAATTCCCACTGACAGCTTCATTAGCAAAATAGAATGAAATTTACAAAGCATGAACGTTTGAATATTCACACTGCGTCTCAATGAACATATAGTACGGCTAAGCAAATGAACAAATTCTCTCACACACATAACCCACTGGGTCTAATTGACTTGATTAAAGCTAATGCATGTAATATTTTTAACATTAAAAAGCTATCTTCCAGTTTAATGCGCACTGACAACTATAAGTCAGACATTTGTAGGCTGCAAACACCATCACTGTACGGCCCGACATGTCAACTTCCAGCTCAGCCAATGGTGTCAGTTTGGGGGCGGGACTATCTTTGCATCTGAACAATGTAGACGAGGGTAGTTTTTCTGAAATTCCATTTGGCGCTGACAACGGTGCATAAATTACATGCTGCAGTTTTAATCTGAAAGACTTCTTGCCTTCCTTTTAAGTGGCCAATCCACAAACAGCATTATTTAGGCTGCATGTCAAAAATGCTCTTAGACACTTCCACGCACCCACGCTCAAGCGTAAACCTACATCAGCATCATTAAGCATGCACAGCAAGATAAACCGAGGCCTTGGGATTTAAGGATGACACTATTCCGGTGTGAAATTACTGCAAAAGACTTAACATTTCACAAATACTGTGCTCTGCTATGCCTTTACAATCAGCCTAGCTAATGAATGCCACTATTAAGCCAAACAATGACTGCTGATAAAAGGCATGTTTGGAAATTGTCTGCAATCCTGCCGGTGCTGAATATCAAATATGCTAAATTTGTTTGTACTTTCAAGTCATTAAAAACAACATATTATTCACACTATTACAGTTTCATACTCAAGACTGTCAGGGCCATGGTGGCGTTGACCAGTCCCTCAGAGTTAGACGCCAAACATGTATAGTTCCCTGCATCGCTCAGCATTATGGGTAGTATCTGTAATCCTCCAGACTCCAGCAGAGTGAAACGAGACATCTGCACCGATCCGCTCGCTAACACCTGAGAACCTGCGAGAATCACAGGAGTTGGTCACGAAACTGCTGAAATGTTTAACGTGTAATGGTGTAAATGATGTGCAAACAAGTATGAATGTAGTCTTACTTACCTTTCCTCCAAACAATGGCAGGTTTGGGGGCACCAGAAATCTCACAGGTGAAGACAGCTGACGTTCCATCAGTCACAGTGATGTCAGAAGGGGGCGTGGTGAAAGATGGTGACACGCCTACCATGAAAACAAGTTAGTCAGACATCTTTAATAATTATTGGAAAAAAGCAGAACACAATTTGATATAGTCTTAGATGTCACCTATGTCACAATATCAATTGTGAGATGGTGAGAGCTGCATGCATTCTTGAGAGCCTCAGAAACACAAACAATAATCTAAAGTAAACGAACCCATCATCAAATAGGCTCCTATAATAAACAAATTATAGAAAGTAACATCATAAAGTTATAAAATAATAAAAGCCTTTTCAGCCTTTTCAGAAATGGAAAAGTTGCAGATATACTTTACTTCTGTAAAAGTGCAGGTAATGTTTAAATAGTGCGACTGTGTTAAAAAACATCACACAGTACAAACAATAATAATTCAAATCAATGACAAGTTTGAAATGTAAACAGATTCTGTATTCATATTCTCATTGAGTAAACAGTGGCAAAACTAGTGCAAACAGCAAAAGTAATAATCCCAACCATGTCTTCAGATTACAAAAAAATGGCAAATAATGATTTAATATAGAACTTAAGTAATTTTAACTAAAACTTGGTAATCATGTGTGAATTAAAAAGTATGAATGCATATTTGTAATTTTAACTGAACTTAGGACTGATAGTGTTCATTCAGTGTTTCTGTATTTAAAAAAATAACTAAATAACAATAATACTGACAAGATAATAATATTACAAATTCTACTTCTAATAACACTATAAACCACACTAAGGATTGATGAGCTGCTGGGGTTATGAATATTAATCACGTTGTCTGTGTATGCTCAAATGGGATAGTAAAAGGTGAGCCCCAGCCAATGAGATTGCCGTTTGAAGATTAGTTTCTTCTTGTTCATAGAGGCTGAATAATTCCAAATGAATGCTGTTGTTACAGAAAAATACAACAAAGATTATTGTTTACATGTAGCACGTCAATTCTGTATGTAAGACTCTCACGCTCTCTCTGAGTGTGTGAGAAACACAGAGTGCTCTCAGTCGGGCACCTCACACTAGTGTGTACTGAGCGTCAAATACACTGTGCATTCATTAAGATAAACTGAAATAACACATTCTACGGATCGCTTGACAAAGAACGAATCTCTCAAGCGCTCAGCGAGTGAAAATATATGTGTGCACAGGTTCCAGAATGTAGAGGTAAACTACTTAAGCCCAATTTATACTTCTGCGTCGCGTGTACGCCGTAGCTACATCGTAGGCTGTGTGTAGCACGCGTAGACTAAGACGTACCCTGACGCACACCTCTCCAAACAACTCATAACAACGCGTCGATTCGACACGGACCGCAAGCGCTGTGATTGGTCCCTCAGGGGTCTCATGCTACCTCTGCATGTGTAACTGCGCGTTGCCTTGGACAACGATGCAGAAGTATAAATGAAAATTGACACATAGCCCACAGCGTAGAGGCTACGGCGCAGGTCTGGCGCAGAAGTAAATCAGCCTTCAGGGTGAACACTTTCCATATATGGTGCGCGTCTCACTGTATCATTGCGTGATACTTTTGCATAGTTGTTGTAATGTTTTAGTCTGATCACTGTCATTATATGAAGGAGCATTAACATTTCTGCTTTTGAGGTACGAAAAAGATAGAAGGACATTGGCATTGGAACAACAGCAGGGTGAGTAAAATATGGCTTTATTTTTATGTCAGGGTGAACTATCCCTTTTAAAGAATTAAAAAAAAAATAATAATAATTATCACAGTTTCCACAAAAAAATTGTAAATAATTAAATTAAATTGTAATATTTCACAATATTACTGTTTTACTGTATTTTTATTAAATAAGTGCAGGCTCGTGAACATAAGAGACTTTCGAAACAGTACTGACCTTAAACTTTTGAATGCTCAAGCGTTATTTGTTTGTAGATGGTTGGTTTCATATTTTGATATTTAATTAAGTGAAATGTATACATTTTATGTGAGATTTAAGTGTTCAAGCAATCGTGTTCACTGCTTATCCGTACATGTAGTATTTGGAGTCACCAAATTGCTGCTCTAAATATCACACCACCACTATTATAACATTAATTTATTCAACTTATTCACTTTTTAATTATTTACATGATGAATGTACCTAACTTTAAAACTCTCAAACTTAAATAAAAAATGGTGTGAATTGAAATGAAACTTGAGAGCAAATGAGAGATGAGGATGACTAAGCGAGAGAGAGCTGGAGGTGTTGATTAAGTGCTGTGTGTGTATGTGTGTGTGTGTGTTAAAGGTTGATCTCTCAGTAGACACTGATTAATTACATAGATCAATAGGGGTCTCTGAACTCCCTGATCAATTCACAACCGAGAGGAAAAGAGAGCGAGATCACTGACTTTTAAAACATCCATGGCAGTATTTATGCATCATCCTCCCATTAGCTTGAAGCAATGATTCACCCAAAAAATGAAAATCCTGTCATCATTTACTCACCCTCATGTCGTTCCGAAACCATATTACTTTCTTTTTCTCATGAACAAAACCGAGTGTCTACACAATGAATGCATATTGTAACTAGAGGCTCTCAAGCTCCAAAAAAGCACAAAAATATCTACCAAAAAACAATCAGTGAAATGGGTTTGGAATAACATGCAGGTGAGTAAATGATGGCAGAATTGCATTTTTGGGTGAAAATGTTCCAAAACCTATTCATCTTACTTGTGACGACCAAGTTTGTATGTGCTTGGATTTCTCCAGCCATGTTTTCAGCGAAGCACTGAAATATTCCGGCATCATCCGGCTGAATTCTCCGTACTTGCAGAACCATTGAAGAAGAGGTAAGCTTGTATCGAGGGTTGTTCAGTGTGGAGAGGGGGACGGCATTTTTGAACCACTCCAGCTTCGGTATGGGAATCCCTGAATAATACATAAAGCATCACAATGTATTACAGCAGATATCATGAAATAAATGTATATACATAAGTTATTCCATAATTGGAGATACATTTTGCATTTGCATTTGCAAAAAAAAAAAAAAAACTGTTTACTAACAGAAATTAATGTCAGTAGCTGAAAACAAGTCAAAATTTAATAAATCAGTGTTTGGCAAACACAAGTTATTTCTTTTTTTTTTTTTTACTTTTAATGAAAACAGATTTTTTTATAGTATTGTTTGTCAACTATGCTACTGTCAATTCTGTTACATACTGTCAACATTGTTACTCTACCGTGGTAATAGAGTTTGACAGGAACAGAATTGGCAATTTAAAATGTTTTAGCCAAAAACTCCACTTGCTAGCATAAATGCTAGAGCACATGGCACTAATCAAATCATGATTAAAAAAACTTTTAAACAACCCACTGTGTGATCATTGATAAACTCTGTTTTCCTTTTGATATTGTGGTACTCTTGGTGTACTTTTTAGATTAAAACCTTTCAGTGGTTCAGATCTTATCAGTGAGGCAAAGTGACATCATTTCCTGTATCTTACACAGTGTGGGAGATAACTTCACCAATTTAAAGGCAAAGAAAGGTAAGGTAACAGAATTGATGCAATATTTTTGGACACATTTTTATAAGATAAATCTTATTTTTAAACAATTTAATTTTGGAGAATTAGGAAAATTACTAATTAAGGCTATTATAAATAAAATACATGAAATATTACTAAAAATAAAAGTAAAATAAAATATTTTGATTACACAATGATACATGATGGAAAAAATACACTGACTAACAACAGACAACAAGCTATATAAGACACTTTTACATATTATATTAATAAATATTATATTGTTATGGCCTGTGACATCTTGTGATCCATGACAACGAGTAACACATTATTAAAATAATTAAAAATATAACCATTTAAAAAAAACGAAATAAATAACTTTGAACACCAAATGTACTTGCAATTATATATATATATATATATATATATATATATATATATATATATATATATATATATATATATATAGGCTGTGTGTAGCACACGTGAACTACTGACGTAGTCGGCGTTGCAAGCCGGCACTAGAACGGGCACTTCACGCTACTGGCCACTGGGGCGAGTACACAGGAAGATACCGGAGGTTATATAATCTAGAATCTAGTATAGAAGTAATATTGTGAAATATTACAATGAAAAAAAGGTTTCTGTGTTAATATATTTTAAAATGTAAATTATTCATTCATTTATATATATATATTTATGAATGAATGATTCATTTACATTTTAAAATGTATTAACACAGAAAACTTTTTTTTTTCATTGTAATATTTCACAATATTAGTGTCTCATATGCTCACCAGGTAGATTAAATAAAAAAATTATATTTATAAAAATTCTAACCTTATATACACCAAATTTGTAAGGGCTAGATTTACACATACAGTGGGGGCAAAAAAGTATTCAGTCAGCCACCAATTGTGCAAGTTCTCCCACTTAAAAACATGAGAAAGGCCTGTAATTTTCATCATCGATACACTTCAACTATGAAAGACAGAATGAGAAAATCACATTGTCTGATTTTTAAAGAATTTATTTGCAAATTATGGTGGAAAATAAGTATTTGGTAAATTACAAAAGATAATCTCAATACTTTATTATATACCCTTTGTTGGCAATGACAGAGGTCAAAGGTTTTCTGTGAGTCTCCACAAGGTTTTTACACACTGTTGCTGGTAGTTTGGCCCATTCCTCCATGCAGATCTCCTCTAGAGCAGTGATGTTTTGGGGCTGTCGCTGGGCAACACCTCCCTCCAAGGATTTCTATGGGGTTGAGATCTGGAGACTGGCTAGGCCACTCCCTGAACTTGAAATGCTTCTTACGAAGCCACTCCTTCGTTGCCAGGGTGGTGTGTTTGGGATCATTGTCATTCTGAAAGACCCAGCCACGTTTCATCTTCAATGCCCTTGCTGATGGAAGGAGGTTTTTTCTCAAAATCTCACGATACATGGCCCCATTCATTCTTTCCTTTACACGGTTTCCTATCCTTTCTTCCTGGTCCCTTTGCAGAAATACGTCTCGGTTATGTATGTAACCCTCGTTCCATGAAGGAGGGAACAGAGACGTACTTCGGAACTGACCGACGAATTGGGATCTGCTTTCAGAGACCCATCTGCTTCGAGTGTTTCTAAATGAGCCAATTGGCATTGGCATGCGCTCCACGCTTGGCCCGCAGCGCGGGTATAAATACAGAAGTGAAACACTGCATACTCGTTTTCTGCTGAGGAGCCAAACTAGTGGTGGGTCCTTCAGCGGTAGCACAGCACCTGGCGATGGGACGTACGTGTCCTAGGGGAGGGAGGGTTACATACGTAACCAAGACGTTCCCTTTCAGTCGGTCGTACGTCGGAACTGACCGACAAATTGGGATCCCTACCAACTCGCCAGGGATGCTGGCCCTTCCAGTGCTCTGCCTGAGCTCGCTGGACCACACCTATGTTGGAGTGGGAGTCAGGGCTCCCGGCAGCAAAGGACAGTCACTGCTGTTCCTGCAAGACCCACTCAGCGTGACTATTGGATAACGCTGGGAAAGTGTGCCCGTCTCGGAAGATGGAACGCTGCGGATCCACATCCTTCTGAGGAAGGAGAGGTGGTAGATTACACACAAGGACTAACCTAGCAGGGTAGTGAAACATATGGCAGTCCCTCAGGTGGTTCCAACCTTGTTCCAGGGGGGGAAGAGCACCTCCAGGAACGACAGAGGAAGCTCTGTCGAGGGAAAGACACGGGGCTAGCCAATTAGGCGATTTCGTGAGCTCCTGATGCACTTCCGGAAAGAAAGGTACCGGGGCGGGGCACTGAAAACCAGCACGGGCCGTCCCGAAGTACCAGTCGTCCAGCCGTGAGGGCTCGGGACATGGTGGAGGGTTCCACTCAAGCCCGACACTCACGGTGGCCCGGGAAAGCATAGCTGTGAGCTCCGGATCAGGCTCGGGCAACGCTACCACACCGAAGGGGGGAACTCAGCTAATGGACATCAGCAACCGACACCATATCCTCAACCGGAGCCCCGAAAGTAATGACCGGGACGCTCCTTCGGCAACTCAACCAGCGCAGCGGAGGGGGGAGGATCCCGAGGGGCTTGGGGTCCCGTCGGGGGGTTGTCCTCAGTGTAACCCTCAGGTCTCCGCCAAAGGCATTAGCCAAAGTAGCAGCCCTCTGCTTTGCAGCGGGAGGACCGCTAGATCGGGGAATGCGCAATGGGGCCGCTCCCCTTTTGAGGAAGTCAAGCCTAGACCGTAGTACTGCGATGGTCATGTTCCCGCAGTGGGAACATGAGTCATTCACAAACGCCGCCTCAACGTGCTGAACGCCCAAGAGACAGCGATAGTGTCCGTCAGCTGGGGACAGAAACCGGCTGCATCCAGAAACACAACGTTTGAATGGCATCTTGATAAAGACGCAGGGTCAAACCGTGTAGCTCTTTTAAGAGAAAGGAAATGCTCTTTTCGTGCCGGGGCACACAGGGGAGATGTCCGCTGCCCACAGTGGTTTAATGGGTGCAAACCCACTGCGAGCACACAGCGCCCAGCGAGCTGTCAGAACAGCTGTCTCGTCCTCTTCTACAGACTCGCGACCGCCGCTGTGATGTGCCGTAACTCCAGCCGGAAAGAGCTCCTTCTTTTAGACTCGTCGTTCAATAGACACTCTTCGCAGGAACACTGAAAAACTCAATGTTTGGCTCCGAAGTAGAAAGCGAGTGTGCAGTGTTTCACTTCCGTATTTATACCTGCACTGCGGGCGGAGCATGGACTGCATACCAATGCCAATTGGCTCGTTTAGAAACACTCAAAGCAGATTGGTCTCTGAAAGCAGATCCCAATTCATCGGTCAGTTCCGACGTACGTCGAACGTGACCGATTGAAAGGGAAAAGCCCCAAAGCATGATGTTTCCACCCCCATGCTTCACAGTAGGTACGGTGTTCTTTGGATGCAACTCAGCATTCTTTCTCTTCCAAACACGACAAGTTGGGCTTTTACCAAAAAGTTCTATTTTGGTTTCATCTGACCATATGACATTCTCCCAATTCTCGTCTGGATCATCCAAATGCTCTTACATGTACCGGCTTAAACAGGGGGACATGTCAGGCACTGCAGGATTTGAATCCCTGGCGGCGTAGTGTGTTACTGATGATATACTTTGTTACTTTGGTCCCAGCTCTCTGCAGGTCATTCACTTGGTACCCTGTGTAGTTCTAGGATTTTTGCGTGATTAAGCAGTGATTCTTGTGATCATTTTGAACCCACAGGGTGAGATCTCGATACAGGTAACGAGTTGAAGACAGAGGACCCTCTTAAAGAAGAAGTTACAGGTCTGTGAGAGCCAGAAATCTTGCCTTTTTTAATGTGACCAAATACTTATTTTCCACCATAATTTGCAATTAAATTCTTTAAAAATCAGACGAAGTGTACCTATGATGAAAATTACAGGCCTCTCTCATGTTTTAAAGTGGGAGAACTTGCACAATTGGTGGCTGACTAAATACTTTTTTGCCCCACTGTATGACATCTGGTAGATGAGAAAATGATTAGCAAAGCACACACACACAAACACGCGCACACACACACACACACACACACACACACACACACACACACACACACACACACACACAAACACGCGCACACACACACACACACACACACACACACACACACACACACACACACACACACACACACACACACACACACACACACACACACACACACACACACACACACACACACACACACACACACACACACACATGTTGTGTTTCCATGTTTTATGGGGACATTCCATAGGCGTAATGCATTTTATACTGTACAAACCGTATTTTCTATCCCCCTACACTGCCCCTGCCCCTAAACCTACCCATCACAGGAGACATGCTGCATTTTTACTTTTTCAAAAAACATCACTTAGTGTGATTTATAAGATGTTTTCCTCATGGGGACCAAAAAAATGTCCCCACAAGGACAAAAATTTGGATATTGCCATCTTTGTGGGGACATTTTGTCCCCATACCGTAGGGATTACCAGTCCACACACACACACACACACACACACACATGTTGGGTTTTCATGTTTTATGGGGACATTCCATAGGCGTAATGCATTTTATACTGTACAAACCGTATTTTCTATCCCCCTACACTGCCCCTGCCCCTAAACCTACCCATCACAGGAGACATGCTGCATTTTTACATTTTCAAAAAACATCACTTAGTGTGATTTATAAGATGTTTTCCTCATGGGGACCAAAAAATGTCCCCACAAGGACAAGGATTTTGGATATTGCCATCTTTGTGGGGAAATTTTGTCCCCATTACCAGTCCACACACACACACACAAACACACACACAGCGTTTGATTTATCACAAAGTTAACGTTTTCATCAATAGACCTTCATCAGGGAACACTTTGGTTTAATTAATGAAAATTTAATCTAATAAATTGGCTTTGATTGATTAAACTTCCAATAAAATTTTGACATGCTTCACCAACAAAAAAAGGAGAAGATTTGTAGAGAAGGATAAGTGAGAGAGATCAAGAGAGAGGGAGCGAGAAATCAAGAAGCGAGCGCGAAAATGAATAAAACGGCAATTATATGTATTAGCAATAATTGTAAATTAAGTTCATCTGAAGGAACTCATGATATGCTCATCGTGATATGCAAATTAAAGAATATATCATGGATAAATCCTGCAGCTCAACACTTTAAAAGGTCAAATAGCGTGAATCCGCTCCACCCCGCCTCCTATGGAGGAGTCTCAGCATCGATAGTCGTGTCACACCAACGGGATGCAAGACAAGGATGTTAAAATAAGACTGTCAAAAACAAGCTCACTGTAATTAAATTTCTGACAGTTTATGACAAAGTGCGCACAAACTCAGCTTCACACCCTTACGGAAGTGCAAAAAGAACGAGTCGAGATTCTCAGCAAGTGTAAATTGCAGAGGTAAAAAAAAAAAGAGGAAAAGTTTTAGCAGCTTTAAAAAGTTTCATGAAGGAGAAACTGTCCAGATTTCCTTTAAATAAAGGAGAAAAATATTACGAAAGAAAAAGGGGGAGAAGAAAGAACCGTTTGAGGTCTCTCTTTATGAATTTTCCTTGTTAGAAGTCATGAAAAGTTTAACTTTTAGACACTTGGCACTTTGTTGCTGAAATGTAGGTCAGATTTACGCAGCTTGTTAAAAGGATTTTACTCCTCCATTGCCCTGTGAGTCAATGATATACCTAATGTATTTTAACTAGATCCTAACGTAGTCTGAACACTGACGCCAATTAACAGCTAATACTATTAGCTTCTCATTCGCATTTTCTAATGTACTTGACCGCTTATTCCACATCATTCATTTAGTCGATTAAATAAAGATGAATTCAAATAATGTGGTGCACTTGGCGAAAAAAAGGTCAAATTTGTGAGGCGACAAACGGGTATGATAAAAGCAGTTCTTTTTCAGTTGACTCAGCACATGAACTGAATGGCATTCTTGCAGCAGTCAGCTGAAAGCACCCCGAAAACAATCAAATGAACATGCTATAACATTGTGCAGAAATGCTTTTAAACATTATGCTTTTACAAAAATACATTCAAATTATACATGGGATTGACAGGTAGTGCGTTGGAAGTTAAGTGGCTTTTTTTTTTGTTCAAGTGCTGGCAGTTTTTATACTCCTGACAATTAAAGATTATCGTTTCCTGCAGGGGAATGGTTATACAACAGCAGAGTATGTAGGACATGTATTATATGACTGTATTATAAGTGGTCCAACTCAGAGGTGCTGCAGTAATTTGATAGGTGCAACACAGCTGTCTGTCTCTAGAAGGGGCGGGGCAGTGGGCGGGGCTTACCTTTGGCCTGACACTGAAGCTCCACAGTTTTCTCAACTTCCGTTATCACCGACCGCTTTGGTTTTGACGTGAAGTACGGGGACTCTGTGTTCATGCAAACATACACACACACACACACAAGTTTGTAAGTACAAATAACATCTTGATGCAAAAAGTGTACAACTCTTCAACCTTTGGAATGTTGTTATGAGGTTAAGGTGTTCTGGATAGTTTCTAATGTGCTCTAAGTGGTTGATTAGATCAGTGTTTCCCAACCACTGATTGTCAGGTGTGCCATGGAAAATGATCTACTTCCAAATAATAAGTAAAAATAAATCCTTCAAATAAGAATATATCACTGCTGTTGGGCTGAAACCTTGCATCTCTTTGTTTTGTTATTTTTGTTTTATAAAATGAAAGCTATTGGTCATCACTTTCATCTGTATGTGGGTTTTTATTTAACCAATAAAAAGCATTTAAAAGATGTTGTGACTAAACCTCGTAACCCCATTGGTTCCTCAAACTGTCAGTCAAACTTCTGAACTCCACCCTGCCTCAATTTAGAATGTGTCTAGCGATCTCTGCTTGTATGTAATGCAAATATAAAGAACTGATGCTTGAGTAAGTACAGCATTTTCTTTACTCAAGAAACACTATGTCCATAAAGGCTAATGTTTTTTGTTTTGTTTTTGCCATCTAGGTGAAACAAGTAAACTTTTTTAAATATCCTGTGCATAGCGTTTTTGATCGCTCGTCTTGATTTTGATCATGAGATTTCGACAACAAGAAAACTGAGTGCCCATATAGCGACAATAAACTTCATATATCGTTTTTTTTCATATTTGCGTCATCGGAGGAATTTTTCCAGAAATAAAATACATAATTCTCTCGTCTCAGGGTCATATGAGGGGAAAGTACAATAATTTGAATATACTCCTGGGTTTCTACTGATACAAAGCTTAATGCTAATCGCTGAAGTAACACTTTAATGAGTCATGTGTTTTGGGTGTAATGTGCAATCAGAGTCTCATCTCCCATTCCCTTTAAAAGCCAGTTGCACTTGCATCATGGCGGAAAGACTAAACGTTTCTCCAGAGAGAAATGTTTTTATTCTTAATATTTTAAAATGTTTGTGTGCTGCTGCACTTTGTGTGTAATAAGCAGAGTGTATCCGCAGTGTGCACCCACCTGTAGGTGCATATTACTAACACGCCTTTAAATAACACAAAAAATACTGCGCTTTCGACCAGGTTTTTGTTGGTCAATGGCGCATTCGTTTTCAGTTGCCTTAAAATAGCAACGCGCCAACAATGTGCATGAACACACCTCGTTTTCAGACCAGCACACCCATGATAGGTATGATACACACATGTGCATGATAGGGCCCCCTAATCTCAAATTTCACATTAAATGTGAGTATATATATATATATATATATATATATATATATATATATATATATATATATATATATATATATATATATATCAAACCCTTTCATACACTGCACATATTTTCCCCTTTATTTATGACAGAAAGAGCAAGACTCCTGTTACTTTTTGACACACCTGCGGCATTAGTTGTTTTGTTTTTTCTCTCTCTCTCTCTTTCTTGCCTTGTCTAACTCACTCCAAATGAAAGGAGACAAAGGACCTGTTAACTGTAATGCTGATAACAGCTTTTCACTTACCGAAGAATATCGAGAAATAAAGGGGGTGGCTAAACAAACAACAACAAAGGCAAAAAACAAACAGCACAACAATGTCACAGTTTTTCAGATTCTTTCTTCTCTCTGTCCTCTCCTCCTTTTCGTTCTTCCCGAACAAATCAGCACTTATTCAGTCTCATTGTATGTTTATGCAGATCAGGATATACATATTCAGACTGGCGCCTGGATTGAATTCAACAGCAGAAACAATAAATATCTCCCCCGTCTCAACCTCTTTTCCACTGCTGGCTGCACTGACATGTTCACTTTATCTTTCTATAAAAGTCTCTCTGAGCCTCCAACAGCCCCAATTTATTCATCACTCCATTGGCTGCCTCATGCATATGCATGCCCCCCTTTCGCCCAATCATGTAAGGCGCACACCTGTCAGATAAGCTCATTGAAAGAATATTTGTTGCTGTTTCTAATAAGAGTGCGAGTTAAGGTATAAATATTCATAGCTCATCTTTTGGTGAAAATGATCTGGGGGCAGAGAGTAATATTTTTGTTTTTGGATCAAAGAGCAGGGATGTTAAGGAGGCTGAGGATGTTTAAGTCCACTGACCTTCTGAAAACATGAGTTGTGATGCTCAGATAAAACGCCAATTACGTGACAAGGAATGAAGAAACCAACTTGCTATTGTGTGAATTAATGTGGTTTGCGACCTTTAGAAATTTCTAAATTAATCTTTCCATTTACTGAGAGATACAAAGAAAAAAAATGTGTAACACTTTATTTTAAGGTGTCGTAGATACGCGTTACTACATGTACTACTACTGTAATAACAGTAAATTATGCATAATTACAAGTAAATACCCCTAAACCAAACTGTAACTATAGTAAATACATGTAGTTTACTACTAATATATGAATATATTACTATTAATATTACTCAATACTTATTTGAGTAAGTAATTAAATGTAACTTCGTCACCTTAAAATAAAGTGTAACCCAAAAATGTGTGCTAAATTAGTAAAACAACAACTTTGGAGCATCTGCAACAGGGCTTGTGTGTCGCTAAAGGTTGCTTTTTAACTTCTGCTGCGATGCACTCTGATGTAGGCGTCTGTTGATGAAAATGTCACTGAGGCAGGTATAATTACGCTTTTGGAAATCCAGTGTATTTCTGATTTCAAACTGACATTTTCCACGCCCTCAGAAAGATTTCTTAATCATACCTATCCATCAAATGCTCCATCTGAGAACTTTCTCTAAAGTGAAGGTCCCCTTAAACCCTTCAGTAAATCAGTTACTGGGCGATGTCACTTAATCTAATTAATATTCATGAGCAGAGAGGTGGGATATTCCCTCATTTAGGCATTTGCATGTATGATGCTAACTTGAGTGTCATGTTTTCAGATATTTAAGTGCACTTATTTTGGTCTGGTCAGCATAAATATGTGAGTGTCTGTGAGGCGACTAATTTCACAAACAAATCATGACTTATTCACTAATTTTCATACTAAAATTTACTCTAAATCTATAAAAAATGTGACCCTGGACCACAAAACCAGTCATAAGTTGCACGGGTATATTTGTGGCAATAGCCAACAATAGATTGTATTGGTCAAAATTATACATTTTTGTTTTATTCCAAAAATCATTAGGATATTAAGTAAAGGTCATGTTTCATGAAGATATTTTGTAAATGTAATACCATAAATACTGTATATCACAAATATATTATTATTAGTAAAATGCATTGCTTCATTTGGACAACTTTACTTAAAGGTCGATTTTTTGAATTTTGATTTTAGATTTTTAGATCTTTAGATTGAGATTTTCAAATATTTTTCTAAACTAACAAACCATACATCAATGGAAAGCACAAGGTCATTTAGAATATTTCAAATGTATTAGAACAAGGATAAGAGAAAATCATATGCATATGCACATGATATTTTTTTTTGTGAGAATTTCATATAAATATAAATAATGCATGCAACTAATTAGGACATTGACAGGTTTTTAGGACACAACCAATTGACAGCTAATCAAAATCCATCTGACTTTAAATGTAGTCATGAGAAGATGGCTACAGCAGGGTGCTCAGAATAAACAAAAGTTATTTTCAATTGTGTGGATGGTAATATAGTTATAATTAAAGTTATTGTTATAGTTTTCATTTTTGGTGTAATGTTATCATGCTGATTTGGCATATCTACAGTAATTGATACATTGGAAAACAGTCGACAGGAGCTGTACTTGACAAGAAACAGCAGCCTAGAGGCGTTAACTAAATGTCGCCAAGTGGGGTGACTTGCTTTTCTTTTCTTTTCTTTTTTTACATTGGTATTATATATTTTTTTTTAGCTCACTGCAGTATTTAATTAAATGATATTCTTGAAATCAAATCCATCTGACAAACTCTTGCTCTCTAGGTCATTTCAGTAACATAATACTTAAAAAATCTGCCAGAACCTGCATGTAGCACTAGAGAAACACTTACCCAGCACAGAGAGGTACGCTTTGGCCTCTGTGCTCTTCTGACTGCTGTTTCTGAGAGCGGCCTCGCACACGTACAGACCCGCGTCTGCTGCGGTGGGGTTACTGATGACCAGTCTGCGACCGAACGAGTCCACTCCTGCTGTTAGTCTCACCCCATTACGCTTCCAGAACACCTGCAGCCTGTCAAGAGATCTGCTCCGCACACACACACAAAACACAGCACATTAACTGCCATACTGAAATTAATACTCATGCCAAGAATTATAAAGAGCACAGTTAGTTATGTGTATGCTGAATTGAGGCAAAAAGTAATTTTAATGTTTCCAGCCAACTTTTGTTGGTTATATATATATAAATATTATTATTAAAAATGTTATTATTTTTATTTTAATATATTTTAAAATGTTATTTATTTCTGTGATGGAAGCTAATGCATCAAACTGAGAAAAAGTATGTATAGCACCCTATTTTTACGGTCTGAGCACATGGAAACACAGAACAGAGAAAAAGAGTATCAACTCCAAACTTTTGAATCATAGTGCATATGCTAGTTTACTTAAATGTTAACAAAATTTACTATTACAAGATAAA
This sequence comes from Gobiocypris rarus, assembly GCA_023029165.1. NCBI lineage: Eukaryota > Metazoa > Chordata > Actinopteri > Cypriniformes > Gobionidae > Gobiocypris > Gobiocypris rarus. The sequence continues at coordinate 6,555,635 of CM040914.1, read as the reverse complement.
GATAAACAAATAAAAAATACTGATGGCTCGCCCTGCATTACACAATTTCAGTTCCAATCAAATGCTCTCTAGAATAAAAACCACCTTACCAACATTTAAGAGGCAAATCAAGGTTTGTAGGAAATTATGGCTGTTATGAAAGGCTATAGGCTAATTTAAAAAAGAGATGAGTTCTTTAATATTAATATGAAGTTTACGCCTAAATTTCAACAGAAAATATAACTGCAATTTTATGGGGTCATTAGTGTTAATGGTTTTGAAATATAATGCTTAACAAGCTTTATACGCATCTTAATACTTTTGTCAAAACTGACAAAACTGATCAAAAGCAGAATTTAAGTTGAAACAAATGCATTAGAGTCAAAATCATCAAATGTTATTCTAAGAAATGTGAAATGACAGATATAATCACAATTTTGACTGATGTAAATGACATCACCATAGCGATGGATAATAAAAACAATATAACAATCCCACCTTGCATTAGCGATGCACTCAAGAGTAGCCTCACTCGCCCCGGCAACCACTGATGTGTTCTTAGGTGCAATCACTATCACCGGGGCAACCAATTCAGCGGGGGCAATAACGTCTGAGATGGAGAAAGGGAAAAGAATGGTAAAAAGAGAGAGAAAGAGAGAGACGGCTGATTATTGGCACAATCAATCAGGTTAATAGACTGAGCATCATGGGGGAGATAAGGTTTTGTGATGAGGTGCTACGTTTTTTTTCCTTCTTTCTTCTTTCTGTCCTCTCTATGAATCAATTCGTTCTTTGAAAAATAATACATGCAGAGGAAAGTCAAATGACTATCCATGGTTGACAGATGATAGAGGAGGGAAAGAAAGAGCAGGAGATGAAGAAAGATAAGTAAGTGGCAAAATGACATGTGATTGCATCTTTAAAGGAATAGTTCACCCAAAAAATGAAAATTATGTTATTTGTTTATCCTCATGTCATTCCGTGAAATTACAATGAATGGGAACTGGAGCTTTCAATCACAAAAAGGATGCAAAAGCACCACTGATATCATAAGAGCTGCACATATGTAATGTATTTCATACATTTTTTATATGAGTCATACATGCTGTGTTTTCCTTGGCACATTCATGAGCAAACTAGTGATGCCTGATTTATTAACTACATGTTCTATTAAGATCCTATCCAACAAATCAGTTGATCCAGTTTATAGAACCAAAATGAATTTATGCACAAATCGGTTCTTGAGTTTAACTCACTGACTGAATGGAAGAGATTATTTATGAACTTACTTTTTGGTCTGGTTTCGAGCTATTGCATGACTTTTTGAGAATATAGCATTTGAGTTATAAAGTATTATACAGTGCATCCGGAAAGTATTCACAGCGCTTCACTTTTTTTCACAATTTGTTATGTTACCGCCTTGATTAAATTCATTATTTTCCACAAAATTATACAAATCCCATAATGACAGGGTGACAGAAGTTTGTTTTAAATCTTTGCAAATTTATAAAAAAAATTACACATGTACATAAGTATTCACAGCCTTTGCTCAGTACTTTGTTGAAGCACCTTCGGCACCAATTACAGCCTCAAGTCTTTTTGAGTATAATGCTACAAGCTTGGCTTTTTTTGTGTGTGTGCAATTTATCCTCTCAAGGACCTCTCTCAAGGCCATCTCTGTTCCAGGACCTCTCAAGCTCCATTCAGGCCAAAGAGTTCAATCTTTGTTTCATCAGACTAGAGAATATAGTTTCTCATTGATTGAGATTCCTTTGTGTGCCTTTTGGCAAACTCCAGGTGGGCTGTCGTGTTGTCTGGCCACTCTACCATACAGGCCTGATTGGTGGAGTGCTGCAGAGATGGTTCTTCTTCTAGAAGGTTCTCCTCTCTCCACCGAGAAACGCTGGAGCTCTGTCAGAGTAACCATCAAGTTTTTGGTCACCTTTCTGACTAAGGCCCTTCTCCCCTGATCGCTCAGTTTGGCCGGGGGGCGACCAGCTCTAGGAAGAGTCCTGGTTGTTCCAAACTTCTTCTATTTACGGATGATGGAGGCCACTGTGCTCATTGGGAGCTTCAATTCTACACAATTTTTGTCAGTACCCTTCCCCAGATCTGTGCCTCAATGCAATCCTGTCTCGGAGGTCTACAGACAATTCCTTGGACTTCATGGCTTGGTGTGTGCCCTGACAAGCACTGTTAACTGTGGGACCTTTAGACAGGTGTGTGCCTTTCCAAATCATGTCCAATCAACTGAATTTACCACAGGACTCCAATCAAGTTGTAGAAACATCTCAAGGATGATCAATGGAAACAGGATGCACCTGAGCTCAATTTTAAGTGTCAGTTTTTATTATTTCAAATAAACGTCTTTCACATTGTCATTATGGGCTATTGTTGTAGAATTTTGAGGAAAATAATGCATTTAATCCATTTTGGAATAAGGTTGTAACAAAATGTGAAAAAAGTGAAGCACTGTGAATACTTTCCGGATGCACCGTACTTTTATGATACTTTAAAAAGAGTTATTCTTTACATAAGTCATACAGCGTATTCCTTGGCATAGTTGTGATTCATAAGCAAATTGTTCTAAGATCTTTTCAATGAATTAATCGATCCAGTTCACAGAACCTGAATTCATGTATGAATCATTTCTTGAGTGACTCAATGATTTAGCCACATCGACTAAATAGAGAAGATTATCTATGAACTTGCATTTGGGCTGTTTCTCACTTAGAGCTATGGCATGGCTTCATAAGAATTGGAATATAGTGTATGAGTCATACAGTTCAAGATACTTTTATGGTACTTTTGAATCTTTTTTAATGTTTGAAAACTCCAGTCTCCATTCATTGTAATTTAATCTTCAAATGTGAAGAAATAAAAGATGGGATAAGATGAATAATGACAGAATTTTCCTTTTTATGCAAATTATTCCTTTAAGACTCAACGAGAATGGTGAGAACATGCACCTCAGATGAAAATCAGCCTACCATGATAGATAAACTGGCACACAGATTCAAACACACACTCACACACTCACACACACAAGCTTTGATCTGATCTTTGATCAGTGACTGGAAAGGTGTAATGCATTCTCACATCCTCCAAACACAGCAGTGATAGATGCTCTAACTTTTGTAATCTCAGTAGGAATGTATGTAATTTCTGCATTCATCTCACTGTATCTCATCATTCAAAAAGATGACAAACAAAACACGAAAAAAAAAAAAAAAAAAAAACCCTAGCAGAAATCTGTGAGTGAAAATGAAATACAGAAGATTGTAGCAAGAGAATGGAATTGGACAGGAAAAGTCAATAAGAAGACGAACAAGATATATAAGAGTGTTATTTCTGAAAAGTCTAAAAACTAAGCGTTATTTCAGAATCGCACTCTAAATGTTGGCAGTATGTATTAAACTATGGCACCTCAGGTTCAGTAATCTTATTACTTGGCATGAAACCTGATTTGCATAGACTGGCACATTCTAAATTTATAACAAATACACAAAGCAAAAAATGGATGCATATGGTGTTTCCAATTTTGTATAACTGATGTATCTATCTGTCTGTCTGTCTGTAATATATAAATAATAATTTAAATAAATTGTTAATTTATTATGTATTTATACAAATGTGATCAAATAAAATAAATTAATAAAAAAATATATATTTAATAATAAAGCATTAAACTATTTATTCAAGTTATTATTTATTTACAATGTTATTTATTAATTAAAATATATGTATTTATATATATATATATATAAGTGTGGTCGAATAAATCAATAAAATGTTAATTCGTTAATATAACTGAATTGTTTATTTAGTTAACATTCTATTTATTAATTAAAAATAGTATGTATTTATATGAATTTGGTCAAATAAATAAATAAATAAAATGTTAATTAATTAATATAAGAAAATATAATTTAATAAGTGAATATTATTTAATTATTTATTTAGTTAATATTTTATTTATTCATTAACAATATTGTGTATTAATATAAATGTGGTCAAATAAATAAATAGATAAAATGTATTAATATAATATAATTAAGTTGCATTCATTTAATAAGATACTATAATTTATTTATTTGATTGTTTTTTATTTATTCAAAATATTTTGTATTTATATACATATATACATATTTATATATATATGTCAAATAATATATATTCCTTATTCATAAATTAATATGCATAAAATGAGAAAAATAGTTCCAGAACCCACAAACCAGTCTAAATCACACTGTGTGAATTGCAATATCATGCTGAATGGCAAACAATTAACATAAATGCATTAAATATGATCCAACCGAAATAAAGAATCACACTCCAGCTCACGTCTCTCGCCACTGCTGACAGAATAATTCTGCGAGTCTATCTATTCTCATATTGTGCTTGGGGAAGTGCTGATTATAGCTGCGTGTTATTTTTCAAAGTGAGCTCAGAAGTACAGTAGCCCGAAGAGCGCTGCAAATGAAAAGGAAGATTTGCACTAAGGGGAAAAGACAGTTTCGTGCTTCTGAGGTAACGTTGCTGTCAGTCGCTTATACAGCCTCATGCACTCAAGTCAGAATGGTGTTTGACATGGTGTTGACACGGTGTTGTCTTCCACGGGTTGGTTTTCATCAGGCGCAGAGATTAGCCGCCTTGAGCGTATCGAGATGGTTGTAAAACAATGTAGAACACGGCTACAGGGACACGCAAGAGTCCACGGCACGCGCGAGGATAGGGGTCATTCCGAGAGATTGGATGTAATAATCTTAATCCAGTGTCTACATGAGTGGTGAGTGAGATTACGACATGTGGAGATATTAAATTTGTCTCTGAGGAGAATCCATTATCTTAAGCCTCTAACAAATCCATCTAAACACACAGTACAAGAGAGATTACACACACAGAGAGAGAGGAAGACAGCATGGGTGAGAGCAGACAGGAAAGGGAAAGCCAGTACATTATTTTTTCTCTGATTGGTCGATGCACATATTAACCAGTGTGAAACTATATATCATGCTGTGTGTGTGTGTGTGTGTGTGGGTTGAGATTTAGGATTTCTTATTTTGCAGGCCTACTTTTAAGTCCTGCAGAATCATTTCGAATGATCATGCAATAATTATTTATACATGTTTTTTTTGTAGTACATTCGAGCATATGCAATACACAGAATGCAAAATAACAGGGTAAGAAAAATAAGAGATCCACATGAAACATTAACTAAGGCTATGTTTGGAATTAAATACATGCATTCCGCAAACTGCATATATACTGCTAACACAATATAAGTATACAGTAATAAAGTTCATACAAATCATTTGCAAACTATTTGTTTAATTCATATGTGCATTCTCTACATTATTAATGTATTAGGCTATATACAAACAGTTCTTCATTCATTGTCACTGTAATTAAGCCAAATAATGATTGTTGACATTCACCTAAAGGATTATTAGGAACACCATACTAATACTGTGTTTGACCCCCTTTCGCCTTCAGAACTGCCTTAATTCTACTTGGCATTGATTCAACAAGGTGCTGGAAGCATTCTTTAGAAATGTTGGCCCATATTGATAGGATAGCATCTTGCAGTTGATGGAGATTTGTGGGATGCACATCCAGGGCACGAAGCTCCCGTTTCACCTCATCCCAAAGATGCTCTATTGGGTTGAGATCTGGTGACTGTGGGGGCCATTTTAGTACAGTGAACTCATTGAAATGTTCAAGAAACCAATTTGAAATCATTGGAGCTTTGTGACATGGTACATTATCCTGCTGGAAGTAGCCATCAGAGGATGGGTACATGGTGGTCATAAAGGGATGGACATGGTCAGAAACAATGCTCAGGTAGGCCATGGCATTAAACGATGCCCAATTGGCACTAAGGGGCCTAAAGTCTGAAAAGAAAACATCCCCCACACCATTACACCACCACCACCAGCCTGCACAGTGGTAACAAGGCATGATGGATCCATGTTCTCATTATTTTTACGCCAAATTCTGACTCTACCATCTGAATGCCTCAACAGAAATTGAGACTCATCAGACCAGGCAACATTTTTCCAGTATTCAACTGTCTAATTTTGGTGATCTCGTTTAAATTGTAGCCTCTTTTTCCTATTTGTAGTGGAGATAAGTGGTACCTGGTGGGGTCTTCTGCTGTTGTAGCCCATCCGCCTCAAGGTTGTGTGTGTTGTGGCTTCACAAATGCTTTGCTGAATACCTCGCTTGTAACCAGTGGTTATTTCAGTCAAACTAGCTCTTCTATCAGCTTGAATCAGTTGGCTCTGATTCTTTAGCCTCTGGACAAAAACTCCTCCGATGACGCAAAATTACGATATTTGCGTCATCGGATTAATTTTTCCAGAAATAAAATACATAATTCTCTCATCTCAGTGGGATATGAGGTGGGAAAGTACGATAATTTGAATATACTCCCGGGTTTCTACTGATACAAAGCTTAATGCTAATCGCTGAAGTAACCCTTTAAGCATTTTAGAATGTCCTTGGATTCAATGTTGCAGCCCTAAATGTATTTATTAATCACAAATGTTGTTTACTATAATCATACGGCTTATATCCTCTGTTCACAAAGAAGCTGTTCACTTGCTTACATTCTATCTCGCTAAACTAAGGCCGTGGAGGGGGTTGTTATGACTTCTCGTCGTTGTACTCATCCCATCCCGCTCAAAATGATTCCCAACATAAGCCTGTGTCTCATCTTCTGGGCAATCAGAAAGGGAAATGCCAAGAGGACGAATGTTCACTTCATAATTCAAAATCTCAAAGCAGATGACTATCTGATGTCATCAGAGCAAGGAGAAGAGGAGATGTGAACGAGAATGAAAGAGAGAGGACGGGTGAAGATTACAAGCTTTAAGAGTTCATTAGAGTGCCTTACCAAGGGAACCACGATTCCTCTTGTTTACTGCTCATCAGGTCACCGAGAGCAGAGAAAGAAAGAAAAAAGAAATCAGAAAAAAAGCATTCCTCTCACCGAAATACGTTATATATCTTCACACTTTAAGCCCAAAACAACATCAACTCAACTGCTCTTGGTCCCTCTGTCTCACATGCGACATGTAATTATGGGAATTTGCTGACACTTGACCTGCCCTACATGGAAGCACCACAATTATAAGCTTCCTGATTTCACTTTAACTAACAAAATGAGCTGCAGAATGCACAAATAAGAGTAAACACACTCAGAGATAAACAAAGAAATGCATTTTGATCAGTAGGGGAGAGTCTCAGTTTGTGTAAATCCACTTGGGGTTCAGAGTATTTATTTTTTCCCACATTGATTTCACAAGTCTAGTATAATTATGTGGTTTTGTTTCATTAATACAGTGTATACTTTTTTCTTGATTTAGCCCAAAAGAATGGAAGTGAAATGTGACAACATGCCCCATAGGTGGGGTCCATTGGTACATGTGAGGGGGCACATTGTAACATCACCAAATGATAGATTCAAATGTTACCTGATATAATAAAAAAAAAAAAAAAAACTAAAATATTTTGTCAATAAAATACAGTTATTAACTTTTTGAAAAAAACAATTTTTAATCATTAAAAATACACACATTTTTGATTTGGACAACAAATACATCGCTAAATAAAGTTATACAGCATAGTTTAAAACATAATAATAATGAACAATTTCTGAACATTGATTCTCAGTCCTTATTCACCCTTTTCTCATGGCTTCTCAAAATAATTCATAAAAGTATAGAATATAATAGCGTAGTTCTAATAGGGGCTCATTGTAACGCAGTGTTACAACACACCCCATCTGCACAACTGCAGCTCATGTCTTCTGCTGTTAGATCAGCATTAAAGAACCATCTCAACTGTTAAATAACAGATATAAGATTACAATAATATCAGATTTGATTTATTTTAAATAAACACATGAAACAGATATGAAAAATAAACTTAAGAAAGAAATTTACTTTTGCTATGGTTAAATAAATGTTCAGTGATATCTTCCAAAGATTTTTTAATTTTGGCACATTTATTTCTCTATATAGTGTTGATATGGCAACTAGTAAATACACAAAGTTTCGTCATCCTGGCAAGTGTGGAAAGTGTTAAACCATGCGTGTTACAATTAACCCCGCGTTGGGTTGTGCCCCGCAATCCCCATCACAGAGAAATGAGTTTAAAGATTCATCAAATGTAAATATATTAAATTTATTTGAAAGTATCTCAGGTACTAATATTTGTCTCGCAATTTTTCTTAAAGATTTTGTCAATAAAATGAGTGTGGGTGGATTATAACAATATTTAGTTACAATATACAAGGTCATATAGAGGTCCCTGATGTTCGTTCAAGTTGAGGGTCGGTAAGGTTTTTAAATGTTTTTAAAATAAGTCTCTTATGCTCACCAAAGCTCCATTTATTTGATACAAACTATAATATTGTGAATTATTATTACAATTTAAAATAACTGTTTTCTATTTCAGTATATTTTAAAATGTCATTTATTTCTGTGATCAAAGCTGAATTTTCAACATCTCTATCATCATGATCCTTCAGAAATCATTCTAATACGCAGATTTGGGACTCAAGAAATATTTCTTATTATTATCAATGTTGAAAAAAGTTGTTCTTTATCTGTGGAAACCTTGATACATTTTTGTCATGATTTGTTGGATGAATGTAAAATAAAAAAACTGCATTTATTTGAAGTACATGTGAAGCGCATACACTGATAAAAACAACTTGTAGGATTTACTTGATAAAATCATTGTAACAATTTGCACTCAATTTTTCTAAGTAAATTTTACTGCTATGATATCAAGTACAACTTACTTGCCAGTATCAAGTAAAATGTACTTAACTATAAATGTAACATTTGTGAAGACATTAAGTAAGTGTTACTTAATTATATTTAACTTAGCAGGTTGTATTTATTAAAAGTAATTAAGTAAATTTAATTTTAAAAGGAATATCACTGTTGTGAAAATATCAAGTACATTTTATAAATCTGTAATATTTACTGTTATGAAGTAATTAAGTAGATTTTATAATGTCTGTCCATTTTACATTTTGAATTACTTAGTTTAATTAATTTATATTACTCACTATTATGTAAATGTTGCTTTTTGTGTTACCAAATAAATGTAGGAATTTTCTCTGCATTAAATACTTTGATCACAAATCACAAATAAATACAATACAGTTGAGCAGTTTATTATGTCAACATTCACAATTAACCATAAAATCAGTAATCTTCACTTCAACTGATTAGTAGTTCAGGTACAACACAGATCAGGAATTATATTTTTTAAATACAATTAGAATCTTACAATTCACTAAAACAATGCAGTATTCAAATCGAGACTAAGTGTTTATGCTCTTAAAACCATAACGCATTAAAACATTTCAAAAGTTAAAAGTAGCCTTTGCTTCTGCAGACAGCCTCGATTGTACAGCACGTGCCATGTCGACAGCATTTAGGAGAGCAACTTAAACTTTAAAGATTGCACTTTTGGGGACATCTTAACTCCATCCAGGTCCAGGAAAAGTTTCTGGAACACCTCAAAGGTGTAGCGCAGTGTTGGGGGGTATGCCTGGTTGAGGGCATAAATAAGCCCCATCAGCAGTGTGCAAGCTTTAGCAGTACTGCCACACCCTGGAAACATCTCCTGCCTTCCAAATGGATGGACACATCGACTGGATCCTCTTGAGCGCACCATGGATGACCAGCAAGGATATGTTCAGCGGCATCACTGCAGTGTCCTCCAACATACACTTTATAAGAAAGAAAGAACACAATTCTATTGAGAAACAAATACAAAAGAGATATACAAAACTCACATTATGTTAAATTCAGTGTAATGTGTTTTACAGTGAGGCAACATAAGTAAAAAAATGTAGAAGGCAGCTGCAGTTCACAGATTTTACCCATAAAATGAATGTTGTTCGAAACCATACATTGTGTGCCTCTGCACCTTTACTGGGCCAGGAAACCCTATGCCTTTGTAATATCCAGACTATTTTTAAGTTGTGACTGCACATAATTTGGACAATTGCTGAGTGGAAAATCTTCATTTTCATCTTTTCACTTGCACTTAAAAATAATTTATGGCACAAAAAGAAAATCATACTTTACCGGGCAATCTTCAAATATCTCTTCTTTCTCGCCGAGGTACAGGATAAGACTGCGGATGACCGCGTTTAACGTCTCATATCAATGCTTTGGTTCTGTGAACAGATTGATGTGTCAATACTGTGTGCATTACAAGCAGGAGTTATCCTAAAAGCAGTTTCTAAAAAGCCCATTATATATAATATAATATAATATATATATATATATATATATATATATATATATATATATATATATATAAAACATATTCCAATCCAATAGTTTTATGACCTGTCAAAAACACATGCATTTACTTATCTATTTGTGGATTTTAGACATTCTTTTAAAGATTCCCTGGTGTGTAAGTGTGAGAGTTTGTGTGAGAGAGAAAGCATGAGAGAGACTTTCTCCCTGCATGACTATTTTAAATAAGCCTACCTGGCTCAGTCTGTCCATAAACGACCTCAGCTTGGTCCTGATGACACCTCCCTTGGCCATCATCAGAGCAATACGTTTTGTTTTGTAGTGGTCACTGAATTGGTTCCTCCTGAGATCAACGTCACCCTGTAAAAGAACATACACAATTTGTGACGTTAAAATAATACTCTAAGAGTTAATGCCAAATGTATTTACAATTTATATTACATTACACAATAACATAACAGAACAGAATAATAGAACAGGGAAAAATAAGAGCAGCAAAATTATTGTTACAAAGATTTCTAACTTACTTGACATCATACATGCACTTGCTGCAGTTACGTTACACGACAATGTTTAATTGGTATCCAAGTTCACCTGCCATCTGATACTGCATTTTTCCTAACTTTCCTTCTTTGGTGAAGACTAGCTTTGATAAATTAATTGCTGCAAAATTTTCAGTGGATATAAAAACGACTAGACGCTTTTAAATAAGGCTAACATTAGCAAGATAACGTTACACACAGACAGCCAGCACGTTAACGTTACATCAATTTCTTTACAGAACTTAAAATGACAGTTTGAGCTTAATCACGGCCAGCTAACATTCAATTATTTTGAAGTTAACCATACTGGATGACTTTTCTACAAGGACGCAGCTAACTACATTTTATCCTCTATTTTTGACTAACCACTAGTCTCAACTTTAGCTTTTAACGCTATTGTGATTAAAACTCACGTTCAGTTTTGAACCGTAACGTCTATGCAATAAACAAACCATCAAAACGAACACATAGTTGTTATCACAAATCTAAAATAGAAAAGTCAAAACTTACCGAAAATAAGTCAGCCATGTAGAAGACATTCCAAACCGACCGTTTCTGCCACCACTGAACAAGCGGGATATCTTCTTGTAAAAACACAACAAAAAACGTGCGCGCGGATTCAAACGCACTTTGCTTTTCAGATTAAAATTTACTTAGTATTTTTAGGTGAATGTGCGGTGACTATAAAACATTAAATAGTATTTGTAAATATATGATAAAATTTACTTGTTCTTCTCAGTTAAGGTATTAGATGAATAAATTGTTTAAATTTTACTTAAGATACATAGTTCCAACTTAATCTTGATTTTACCATGTATAAATTACATGAATTAATGTAATAGATTTTACCATACCACAAAGTCATTTTTTTCAGTGTACTGTATACATCTTTACTGTCACAATCAATTGTATGCATCCTTGGTGAACAGTGGGTATATATTTAAATATATATGAGAGAGAGAGAGAGAGAGAGAGAGAGAGAGAGAGAGAGAGAGAGAGAGAGAGAGAGAGAGAGAGAGAGAGAGAGAGAGACATTTTTAACAGGTAACTTTGAAGTCCTTTTAATAATTTCCAGCAATCTATGTTTTCACTGTTATACGGTATAGGGGACGCTATTACGCATCTTCTGAAATAGAACAGAATCTCCAGATCCAAAAACAAGCAAAGTATTCAACAGTATACAAAACTGCCTAACATTACCGAACAATATGTCAAACTCACAAAGAGGTATAGGACTGTGCAAGATTTAGGGGTTCCTGATGGGTGTGATTTACTCCATCTATTTTTGATCATGCTTCTGAATCTGATCTGACCATGGTCTTTTATAAAAATTTGATTTTTTTTTCTTTTTTTGTAAGCAGAGGCTCTGTTCTTTCTGATGTATCAGATACAGAACATTCAAAATAGTCTGGGGGCTATGAAAGTTTTGTGAAATTGATCAAAAATGCTGCCACTGGCTGGCTCCCACTGGCTTGCTGGTGGGGAAAGAGCTAAGGTAACGTCTTTCCTGCTTTCCGTCTCTGTTGCTCTCTGTCTCACATGACAAGCTCAGCAAATGCTGTGCTTTAATTAGTTATATATTAGACGGGTGTCATAGGAGCAGTCACACTGCGAGAATGTGACCCAAAATTCCTGGCACTGCCAAAACGCAAGAAATAGCAAGTGACACAGTACACATTATAAAATAATAAGCATTCCAAACTAAACAAACTGTGCTACATTGTTGTCACACGACCTCATTACATGAATATTTAAACTAGTTTTGTATAAAAATATCTTAACAGTGAGCTCTGGCCTAGTGGTTAGCACACATGCTTTGACACAATGTGTGTTTTCCAATCTTGTCCCTTGGAGTAACACAGGTGTCTTGCTCAAGGTCACAACGGTAATTAGGAAGCCAAGTGAATTCCGATTCTGGTTCCTTAATGATTATTTTAGTACGTCTGGCAGGGTTATTATAATTAACTGAGGGGCCATTTACACAACACCGTTTCAACAAAAAAATGCGTTTTGGTCATTCATTTAAAATGACAACTGCTTTTTGCCGACATGAAACGTAAGCTTTTTCAAAAAGGGTTTCAGATATCATTATCGTCTACAACAAAAACGCTAATTTGTGAAAACAGTGACGTCATGTGCATGCGTGTTACATGTTCAGTCTATAGGCACGTAGTGTTTCGTTACAAAGTGACATCGCCAACTACTGGCCTGGCAGCATAATACAGCTCGTTAGTTGTTTTCGCAGATCTGTTAGTTTTGACAACGTTGTCTGTACGTGAAAAAAGCCAAGAAAATACTTTTCCATTTTTAGTACGTCAATGTCACGTAAACACCCCCAAAAACTAAAACCATAAATGAACAAAGATTTTTGTTACTTAAAATAATATAAACTTTGACGCTTAAACGCATACCTCGAGTCTTTAGTGACCCAGGACGTCATTCATCATTCACTACCCTCCTCCTCATTCATTTTTTAAAGTTAGACATCAACTGTGGCGAGGTGGACAAAACGAGAGACATGGGAGGAGCAATTTAGACTGGTGCGTGACTGAGAATGAGCGTCTCGAGTCCTCTCATGAGGGAGCTCGGAGGCATATAAGGACGAGCGACGCCAGTGAAGGACGAGAGAGGACCAGGCTTGGACTTTACGTTGTATTTTATTTACGTTTTGTATGTGGGTTTACTTTTATTTTGTTTATATATTTATTTAGTCTTTTAAATGTTCGCCCGTTCCCACCTCCTTCCTATTTCCATATTTTTTTGTAAAAAATTGTATAGGGCCGCTAACGAACCGAGGTGTGTAACAGAGTAAGTATATTTTTTCTGCATAAACCATAAATGAATCTACAAAATGCATACAAAAATGTGCACATGGTGTTTGTGATTACACACACACACAATCAATTTCTGCACTCAATTGGTTATTCATTCAAACACATAGGAGGAATGTGAACCAAAACCTGTGACATTGCCAGATAAGATTCATCGCAAAGGCAATTTATCAGCCAATTATGTGATCCAAGACAACAGATTTTGCCTTACGACGAAATAAATCTTACACAACCTGCAAATTTTGTCTCAGGCAACAGAGTAGTGTGAAAAATTAAACTCTGCTTTAAGCAAAAGTTTGCTCTCATTAATGCACAGGAGAAAGAACTGAGATATTAAAGAAATCTCATTTGTGATCTTTCTCTCGCTCCTTCTCCCACCCATAGTCTCCTAAAAAACTTTGCAAACATGAACAAGGGCGAAGCACAAAGTGAGTGATGAAGTTTCAGGGAGGAAGATGATGTGCCAGGGCAAATGAAGAGCAGAGGAGAGCGGAGAGAGAAGAAAGGACACGAGAAACAGCGGATGAAAGGAAAAGAACAGGATGAGCGTGAGGGAGGAAGTGAGAATGAGAGACAAGTCATGAAAGATTTACATCATCAGGAACTGACAGAGGAACCCCAGCAGCATCAGATACATGCAAGAGAGAGAGAGAGAGAGAGAGAGAGAGAGAGAGAGAGAGAGAGAGAGAAATGGATGACTCAAACACGGCCCCATGTTCATGCATGAGCAGAAGCCACACACATGCATATGACTACATATAATATTTGGATTGGAGGCGCATGTTATTCTGATCATCTGTCACTCATAATCTCTGGATTCGTAATTGAACAGGAGAAGATAAGACACCATGAAATAAACAGATGAACCCCAGAAGTATCTCTCTCCCTCTCTCAATGTCTCTTTGCATTGCTTCCTCCATCAAAGAACTCAAACATCACTTCATGAATATCAAAATAAATGTGGAGCAGCAAGGGTAAACATGTTTATCTCTTCGTTCATAGTGGAAGGTTTAAAACATACATGTCTGACTGTGCTTATAGTTTTCGTTTAAGATTGCACTTGAAGGGATAGTTTACTAAAATGTTTGAAAAATTACACTATTTTCTCACCCTCATGTCGTTCCAGACTTGTACGGCTTACTTTCTTCCTGGAGCTCAAAAGAAGATATTTTGAGAGGGGGAAAAATGCAGTTTGGGCCCCAACATTCTTCAATGATCTTCTTTTGTGTTCAACAGATGACACAAAGTCAAACAGGTTTGGAACAAAATGAGGATGACAGAATTTTCATTGTTCGGTTGAACTATCCCTTTAACGAGTTCTGATTCAGATTGCAATTACCGTTTCTGATTCTGATTACACATAATGATTCTGACAGTACTTAAATCATGGGGGTGAACTATTCCTTTAGGAACTATACCGTTTTTCACAAAAATGTCATGGCCCCCAGAATATTTTGTTGAATGAATATCTAACATGCAATATATCAAAATAAAGAATGGTTAAAAAAAATAAACCTTTTTTATCAACACTTGAATATAGGTAAGTTTGATTTTAAAAAAAAGCTAAATTTTGAGCAAAAAGCTGCAGAAATCCAATTCAGATTTGACTACATCAGAATTAGATTCAGAACAATGATCAAAACATAGATGTAGTAGACCATCCACTTGAGCACTGTAAAAAAAATTGGGTGAAAAATTGTGACAATTGATCATTACATATTGGCCTAATAAGTTACTTCCAAATAATTATCCCCATGCAAAAATATGCATTGTACTAATTATAGCTTAAGGTCTTCACTCAAAATTAAAATGGTATATTCACCGAACATATTTAATTGTGCTCAGTCAATCTATGAAGTCGAAGTGAAGATTTAATGTTGGATGAACAAGTCCTACATCTGAAAACTCTATACGCATGCGCAAAATGTGTCCGAGGAAAACCCAAAACCGTTCGTGTGGGGATTTCAAACACGGATGCGCGCGCGGAAGCGCCAGCAGAGCCAAACCAGCTGGTGCTGAAGACCGAAACAAACATTCCCAAGAGAATAGAGATATTCATCGTCACAAGACGTTGGTGAGTATTGAGCGCTAAAATTATTCTCCAGAGTGTTGCTTTATGACCTGGAGTGAAGTTTAAAAGACACTTTGTAGAATCACGAGTTTACACATTCATTGAGAGTGTTCTCGGTTACCACATAATTATCTAACGGTAGCCAATAGTTTTATTTTCCTCATGTCTTTTATGTCTAATAGGTAATAAGTAAATGAAGTCATTTGTGTGATATGTGCGGCATGCGACCGTTGAACACGGTGGCGTTAGATTGGCGTCAGCCTCTCTCAGGGCTCAATTGCCGTTTAATATCAAACACGTCAAGCTCGTGATTTTCTTATTCGTCCGTTCATTCGTCTCATCCTCATTATATAATGAAGTCACTTCTGTTCTGTCACCTGCCAGATGTGATGCAGGGAAACTTAGTCATTAATGTTAATGTTTTATTCGCAGGTCGTTATCACAGGCAGTGCTGCAATGCAGAAGACTTCTTGTATGTATTTCCTTATTAAAAATAATGTATTTTCACCAAATATCCTGTGTTGGAATTGACTTGTTAATAAAGTAATGTGATAAAATGTCAACCCTGTTGTCTGTGTTCATTTTGCTAACTATATTTATGTTTTTAGTCATTTTTGTCTTTTGGGTCAGTGAGAAATAAGCAATTGTTACTAACAGTTAAATATCAGAAAAATTTAGATGTGACCAGTCACTAGAAAATTTCAAATTGGAGGAGCTGAAATTTTTTACAGTGTTGGTAAAATAATTTTTTCCATTGGGTCAACATATTATTTCTAATTGAGCCCATGTTAACAGACTGTTGCCACAATTGATAAAATTCAATTCACAGAAATTCAATTTGGCCAATTGAAAAATTTAGATGTGACCAGTCACTAGAATTTTTTTAAAGTGAGTCCATCAACACCCCTAATGCTTTCACAGTCCTATAGCTCGTCCAGGATCGACATTTCATTCAGTAACATCAGGCAGTTTGGATTTAAATGCTGTTTAATGTTGATGATTGTTTTATTTTACATATGGATATGATTACATATGATATTGCTTGTTTCTGCAACTTCTTTTTTCATATGTTTGATCAGGAGATTCAACACTCCTTCAGAAGATGTGTAATATTGGCCCCTACATTATAACAGTGAAAACACAGAAACCGTGTTTTTGGCGGGAAGCCTTTTCTCACAAAAGACAGTGAAAGAGTTAAAGGGTAAGTTCACCCAAACATGTAATTATCCCATGACTTACCCTAAAGTCATCCTAGGTGTATATGACATTGTTCTTTCAGACGAATAAAATCAGTTATATTAAAAATGTCCAGACTCTTGCTGGCTTTATAATGGCAGTGACTGTTGTTCTGTTTTTCAGTCCATAAAAATCCATCTATCCATCATAAAACTGCTCCACACGGCAAAAAATGTGTTTGTGTGAGAAAAATATCCAGTTTAAAACTGTATAAAGTAAATGATCTAGCGTCTGGCGAATCGCCTTCCGTATTCAACTTACGGAAAAAGTGTAGCGCCCGCACCTCTCACAGTTCAAAATGCTTACCACAGTGCCCCCGCGAACGTGATTTCCACCGCGTACTGAGCACGATTTCTACCGAGGGGGACCCGCCCCCCCAGAACGCGATCGGTACTGACCCTGCCCCCGCGGAGGTCTGTGCACGCTACTGAGCTACGACATTGCACACCAGTAACGTAGCGTAAGCATTTTGAACTGCGACAGTCACGGGCGCTACACTTTTATGGATTCAAAAACAGAGCAACAGTCACTGCCATTATAAAGCTTGGAAGAGCCAGGACATTTTTAATATAACTGATTTTATTCGACAAGCAGCACAACTGTTTTCAACTTTGATAATAATAAGTAATGTTTAATGGGCGAGTGGTGGGAGTCAGAACAAAGAAACACGTGACAAATGAAAACAAACTAAAAGTCCATGAACAAAACGAAACAGAATGGTGACACGTGCAGAAAAGACTGGAGTAATGGCTGCTGAAAATTCAGCTTTGCTATTCAGGAATGTACACAGCTGGTGGGATTACACTGATACATTCCTCACAACTTCATCTGAAAAAATCTTTGAAATCACACAGTTACAGCACGTTGCATTTTTCAGCAGTCTGTTCGATTGACTGAGGTGAAAGAGAACTAAGCTACGATTGCGATGTGAAAGAAGCATGTAAGACAGAGATAAAGAGAGAGAAAAGAGGCTAAAACAGAAATTACAAAGGGATCTCTATCCTTTCTCCTTTGCACACCAGCACCTATTGACCCTCTCCAGTTCCAGTGTCAATCACCTTAATGAACAAGAAAGTGAGGTAAAAAGAGGCCAAGAGAGAAAGAGAGGGATGTCCACTCCCTAGGTGTAATTCCCTGCAATTTTTCCACTTACCCTCACCAGACAAAATAGCAGAGCTGCCTCTTGCTTTTGTCAGATAATTCACACACTTAGAGTCAATCCAGTTTATTCTTCCAGTCCATAGCAGGCAAGGGCGAGGAAAACAAGTCTAAAAACCAGAGACTTACTTTTGCAGTCTTCCTGGTGTCTGGATGAATTCATAAGATCTGGATCTCAGCATTTCCCTTGAGAGTGCTAACAGACTTAGCTATTAATATACTTTCAGGGCTCATTTTAATCGAACGTATATTCCTGTTCTGCCGGCAGAGATCTTTTGATCATGCCAAGAATGCAGGAGGAACGCTGGTTAATTAAGAAGTACGACCCAAAAGAACTTCACAGATCACCTTTGAACACTGTCAGCGAATGGCAAATTGCTCGATCAGAAAAACTTGAAACATCTTCACCTAAGTTTGGGTTCTTTCGGTTCAGTTTCAGTTTGAGTCTTGAATAAAATAAAATAAAAAAGTCTTTCTAGTTTAGTTTTGTACCATTTTGTACAATGATTCTCATTCAAATAGCTTGCGAAACATTACATTTTTCATAGAACCAAAACAATCTGAACAATTTTCTGTGTATCACATAATTATTCACACTCAAATGTGTTATCCATTGTGTTTTCATGAATAAGACCATAGGCCCTATTACACCTGGCGCAATGTGTCGGCAGGCACAATGCAAGTGTTTTTTGCTAGTTCAAGCCAGAGGCCGTTATAATTTTTATGTCCAGCACCAGGTTGCTTAAATAGCAAATGCACTCACGCCCATCTGTTCGCCCTCTGAAAACGAGGTGTGTTCAGGCACATTGTTGGTGTGTTGCTATTTTGAGGCAAATGAAACCGACTGCGCCATTGACCAACAAAAACCTAATCTAAAGCACATAAACACACCCATAGTTCATTAAGAAACTAGATTAACCCTTTTAGACCATGCACCGGGCACGCAGAATATTTTTTCTGTCGTTAAACTAGCAAAAGTGGATTTGGGACACACACTAGGGGATGTTTGCATGTGTCCTAAACAGCTGCGAATGTCAGCTACACCACAAAACAAGACATTTTGCGTTGGTTTGCTTAGTTTCTTTTTCATTTGTTGAGCTAAGCCCCTCCCACAGTGAAATCCTGTTGGTCAAAATTTCTGTTACCGTATTTGCATAAAAAGTTCTGATGGATTGTAATTCTGATTTTCAAATGTCTAAGAGTGTACTCACACTATAGGCACGGTTGCCTCGTACCATGCCCGAGTGCGATTGTCCCCCCTCCCCACTCCCCCACTGGCCTGCTTTCACGCTTCACGCCGGAGCACGCTTATGTCATTCACAATGCAACTTTTTGTCTTGAAAAAGACAGGAAGAAAAGCACTTCTTTCGCTAATAGACTGCCAAATAGATTTATCATTTATTTCACAAAGCGATTTTCACTTGACTGCACTGCACGTATCAGAAGATTATTATGGAGGCAGCTGACTTTGATGGAAGACATAGCAGCTTTACTCGCAAACTACAATTCATGTTCATTAATAAGGTGAGAACCAGGGCTGTTATAAACCTAAATATACTTGATTTAATCAAAAACTGTATCCAAGTAGTAATAGTTTAGTGTTTGCTGTCATAGTAGCGCACAGCTGTTCTGTGCTCCGGCATGGTTAGCGCTCACACTTCATGCGAACCGCGCTCTGGCCTACCTCTTCCAAGCGGGTCAGGGCCAGGGCACGGAACAGACCGCTCACACTTGTCAAAGAACCGGGCTTTGGGGGTCAAAGCGCTCGGGCACAGTTTATAGTGTGCCTAGTGTGAGTACACCCTAAAAAAATATCTTTTTACAGTTTTTGAAATGTCAAACCATTTTGCACAATCAGCCTCATTCATATTTTTGGTAAAACCTCATAAAAGCCCTGCCCACAGTGAAATCTCATTGGTCCAAAATCACATATTAAACATCTTACAAGTTCCGCGATTTAGTCATTCTGTGCAACATGTTTGCTTTCTGGGAGCACTTATACTTGTGAAAAAAACCTTCATTTAAGTCCCAAGAGTTCAGAGTTTCATCACTAATAAGTTGTGATTTTACCACAGGTCACTAATGCATAAATATATCAGCTGATATTGACAGATTTAACATAAAGGACCTTTAATAGTATCGAGTGAACCAGTTTGCACATCTAAAACTCATACAGTATGAGCAGCGCATGTACAGGTCCTTCTCAAAAAACTAGCATATTGTGATAAAAGTTCATTATTTTCCATAATGTAATGATAAAAATTAAACTTTCATATATTTAAGATTCATTGCACACCAACTGAAATATTTCAGGTCTTTTATTGTTTTAATACTGATGATTTTGGCATACAGCTCATGAAATCCCAAAATTCCTATCCCAAAAAATTAGCATATTTCATCCGACCAATAAAAGAAAAAGTGTTTTTTAATACAAAAAAGTCAACCTTCAAATAATTATGTTCAGTTATGCACTCAATACTTGGTCAGGAATCCTTTTGCAGAAATGACTGCTTCAATGCGGCGTGGCATGGAGGCAATCAGCCTGTGGCACTGCTGAGGTGTTATGGAGGCCCAGGATGCTTCGATAGCGGCCTTCAGCTCATCCAGAGTGTTGGGTCTTGCGTCTCTCAACTTTCGCTTCACAATATCCCACAGATTCTCTATGGGGTTCAGGTCAGGACAGTTGGCAGGCCAATTGAGCACAGTAATACCATAGTCAGTAAACCATTTACCAGTGGTTTTGGCACTGTGAGCAGGTGCCAGGTCGTGCTGAAAAACGAAATCTTCATCTCCATAAAGCTTTTCAGCAGATGGAAGCATGAAGTGCTCCAAAATCTCCTGATAGCTAGCTGCATTGACCCTGCCCTTGATAAAACACAGTGGACCAACACCAGCAGCTGACATGGCACCCCAGACCATCACTGTCTGTGGGTACTTGACACTGGACTTATGGCATTTTGGCATTTCCTTCTGCCCAGTCTTCCTCCAGACTCTGGCACCTTGATTTCCAAATGACATGCAAAATTTTAACAACGACAGTCCAGTGCTGCTTCTCTGTAGCCCAGGTCAGGCGCTTCTGCCGCTGTTTCTGGTTCAAAAGTGGCTTGACCTGGGGAATGCGGCACCTGTAGCCCATTTCCTGCACACGCCTGTGCACGGTGGCTCTGGATGTTTCTACTCCAGACTCAGTCCACTGCTTCGCAGCAGGTCCCCAAGGTCTGGAATCGGTCCTTCTCCAAAATCTTCCTCAGGGTCCGGTCACCTCTTCTCGTTGTGCAGCGTTTTTTGCCACACTTTTTCCTTCCCACAGACTTCCCACTGAGGTGCCTTGATACAGCACTCTGGGAACAGCCTATTCGTTCAGAAATTTCTTTCTGTGTCTTACCCTCTTGCTTGAGGGTGTCAATGATGGCCTTCTAGACAGCAGTCAGGTCGGCAGTCTTACCCATGATTGTGGTTTTGAGGAATGAACCAGGCTGGGAGTTTTTAAAAGCCTCAGGAATCTTTTGCAGGTGTTTAGAGTTAATTAGTTGATTCAGATGATTAGGTTAATAGCTCGTTTAGAGAACCTTTTCATGATATGCTAATTTTTTGATATAGGAATTTTGGGTTTTCATGAGCTGTATGCCAAAATCATCAGTATTAAAACAATAAAAGACCTGCAATATTTCAGTTGGTGTGCAATGAATCTAAAATATATGAAAGTTTAATTTTTATCATTACATTATGGAAAATAATGAACTTTTATCACAGTATGCTAATTTTTTGAGAAGGACCTGTATCTGACCTCTTAACGTGCATGTTAAGTGACGTGTAACGGCATTAATTAATTAAAAGTGTCAAACTCATCCAGCCACATCGGACCAAATTAAAGAGGTGACTCTCTGAGGGCTCTCAATATCACTGAGTGATACCACAGATCTACCTTCAGAAAATGTTCAAACAGTCCTCCAGTCAAACTCATTACAGCTGTAAGTATATCCGTGAAGGTTAGATCTGTGTGTTCTGAAGATACCTCAGCATCTCCGAGCTGTTTAAACTCGGGTAATTGGGTCATGAGGTCTGTGATTCAGAGTCATGCCAAGCAAGTAAACAACAGTTCAGAGTTTTTAAAGTTATAAAGAACAGCAGGGGGGGTTAGAGCTCATTTAATCATTCACTCAATGTTTATTTGTTCATTCATTCATCATTTCACATACACGTTTTTCCCCTTATTTTCTCAATCAATCACTTACTCTTGACACACTTATTCACTCACTCCACTTCAATAAACCCTCACTTATTTTTAATTATATAAAAGTTTGGGTCAATGAGATTTCATTTAGAGAAAGTATTACTTTTAGTCAGTATGGACATATTAAATTGATCAAAATCACAGTAAAACACTTTTATAACTTTACAAATGACTTCTGTTTTAAATAAATTATGTTGTTTTTTTAGCTTCCTTCACTAAAGAACCATGAAAATGTTTTATCATGGTTTCCACAGAACTATTAATACAACTGTTTTAAACACTGATAATAATAAGAGCAGCAAATCAGTATATTGGAAATATTTCTGAAGGATCATGTGACACTGCAGACTGCCGTAATGATGCTGAAAATTCAGCTTTACCACCATAGGAATACACTACATTTTAAGATATATTGAAATAGAAAAAGGTTATTTTAGATTGCAATAATAATTCACAATATTTCATTTTTTTAAGAAGTTCCAAACGAAGGTTCAAGAAGAGCCTAAACATTCAGCCCTGTCAGTAATCATTACGGGCGTACTTTATGCAGCAGACACTGTGTTATCCCATTGACAAATTCTCCCGACAGCCCTTCTCCTCCTCCCTCTAATTCTCTCTTTCCTCCAGGGGAGGGTGGGTGAACTCTGAGCTCGAGCCAAAAACTAAAAAACTGACCCCAAACTTTTTGAATAGTCCCCTCATGTAGATTGTTGAACATGGATTACAGAGGCTCAGGATGCTGCTGCTATGAAACACACTGACAAACATGAATTAATCCAGTTTACTGTCTAGCTGCAGGAGTGACTCACAGGCAGCTTGACTCAGGGATATGTCAAGTTAGACACTTTCAAATAAAAGCTTTCTGGTGTGAAAACACATCGCAATGGGAGGAATAATACATACAAACAATCAATAGCCGTGTTTCCATTACCCTTCAAATGGCGCAAACTGAAATTGCGAATTGACACTACGCCCAATGGAAACAAGTCAATTTAACAAAGATGGCATCAAAGTTAAAGGCATAGACTAAAAAGCACAAAAGTCCAATCGTAAAGCAAGAAATAAGACTTTCTTTCCCAAATATAACTGTAGTATATCTAATTTTTTTGTAGTTGCTTATAGATCTAACTTATCAGTTTTATTTAACCGACACGTTTTCATGGAACGGTTCAGACTAACTGCATGAGTTGCCCTGAAGCAATGGATTTAACGCACTCAAACACGCACAGCGATAACAGAACCAGGTTGTGATTTTAGCAGGTTTCTTTGAAATCCATGCATCAGAAGTCCACATTCTTAATCAACGCTCTCATGAAGAAGATCCTGAACACAACACACTCTTAAATGTCTTCATTTCACTGTGGTAGAGTACTATCAAGATTTAAAGGGAAAATACAGTAGAAAAAAGAAGTTCTCTTACACTTTGGCAATAAAAAAAGTTTATTACGTACTTAAAAACAGGAGTTAAAAAGCATCTGATCATAGCGATGTTGATATGTTTGCACCAGCTCTGCAACAGTCAAGTCAAGTCACTTTTATTTTATAAAGCATTCATCCAAGATATTGCTTAAAAGCCTGCATCTTTATGTATTAAACATGAAAAAATTGTTTCAGTGTCACTTTCAATTAGAATTACAATTTAAGTTTCAACAACAAAGCAGCTCTCCAGTGTGTTTATGTTTTTACTTTGACATTGACGGACTGAACAGAAGAAATGAACAATTTTAACCATAAGATTTTCACGTCAAGGAAGGCGGAGCCAAAGAGCAGAATTTTCTATTACATAATCGCCATGGACCAATGGTGAACCAGCTGGAGCAATATTTACCAAAAACCCAAGTGAACTACAAACTTTGTTTTGGCCTTATTTTGTTGGAAATTATGTCAAACCATTTTGTTCTTCGACTTTAGAAGACAGCACACAACAAAGCAGCCCAGTATGTTTTATAGCAGAGCTAGTATGACTACAGTGGAAATTACAACAATTGTATCACTCGGGCCCATAAACATACACTAACAACCTCTACAATATGAACAGAGAAAAGGACCCAAACTTCTTTAGTGGACGGTAAAGTGGGAGAAAGCGACCTTTCAGTAAACTACTCAGACAATAACGAGTCTCTCTCTCTCCCTCGCCCTCTCTTTCTTTCTTTATCTCTAATGATTTGGTTAATTCTCTTGAAGGAGACTTTGGCTCATGTTGTGCAAGTCGGCTGCCATTGTGAGATAAAAATTTGGCCTGCGTGTGCTAACTGGCAAAGACAAGACCCCGCAGAGGTCACACACAAACACGCGGACGGACACACATACCAAATCAACACAGCCTTGTGCCTGTAATTAACTATGAAGGAAAAATCCTTCATGTTAAAACAAGGTGTGTAAATGTCTTTAAAGATGGTGATATATGTAGACAAAGAGGAAAGGAGTGGGAAAATGTTGCTTAAATGAACACACGCTGGCTAGCATCAATTCTCAAGGTGCTAGTAAAATCATGTTCTGTCAAATATACAAAATAATTAACAGCTCAATGGTGTGAAACAAGAATAGCCTATGTCTAGCAAGAATATGCCCAAGTAGTGAAATAGAGATGAAGACATATTCATAGCATTAAAGATATATCAGAAGTACAGAAGTATTTAAGCAAAACAATATATAGCTGCTCCAAAAATATAGTGTAAAGGTAAGTATGGTCACATTTACTTTGACATTTAGCTCTGCAATTTTTCACTTTTTAATAAAAATCTGCATGATTTAGGAATTTCACATCAGGGCGAAATATTTACCCCTCTCATATTTTGCATCAAGTCTAAGTTGGTCATGCAAATTCTCCACGCTGACCAACACTACGCTGCTTGATTTAAACGTGACTTTTGTGTGAGCTGTGCCATTGCTACACTATTGACAATGGAACTTTAATTTAAAAGTTGACTGCATCTTAAACCATGAATGATGATTTTTGCTTGGATTCAGTTATTTTCCCTTGTAAACGACATCACACCACTGATGCTGATCATAAAGCTTAAAGGGATGTTCACCATAAAATAAAGCTGTACTTCCCAGCAACATCTCACCAAGCAATAGTCGTCATTTCACTATCTCGGTTAACTATAGACCCTGGCTATAAGTAACCCCCTTCTAAACAAAAGAACCTTGAATTTAGTTACATGTAGTTTTTGCCAAAATAACTTGCGAGATGTATGATATTCCATCATGTAAGCAAAGACAACAGTGATTACAAGGTGTTCGGTTAATTTTTTTTTGACATGTTCATGTTCTAGATGACTCTATTCTTGGGCTATATACAAAGGCCCAAGATCTTAACTCGGTGTGGTCTTTCTCAGTGTTGAACTGAGAAAAATGACTTTAAAGCTTTTTAGTTGTCCAGCCAAACAGGTAAGATGCTGGAAATCTGCCAATTAGATGTTTTAGTAATGAAAATTATCTACATAAAAAAACTTGAGCTCAGACTTGACTTTTGAGCCCTATTTTGAAGTTACTGTATTGTCTGCAAAAAGTGAGAAGTCAAACCAAGGCAAATGTCAGGAACCTTTCACATTATCAATATTTGGTTGCTGATCACCAATTTCAAAATCATAGTAACATACCTGTATAAAATCTAGTGATCATGGCATTTATTTTGAATGATTTACAATTGCTTTTTTCCTTTGAGAGCAAGCCATCCTTAAACGCTATTAGTAAAAACAACCACTCAACTATATGTTTTACCTACACTTTTTTCCGGTATTGTGTGTCAGAAGTGCTTCAGTGACAGATGTATGACACAGGCTACACGTAATTTAAACACAGCAAACTTTAATGAACAGTAAAACAAAGGCAGAATACCACAACTCCAGGCCGACACAGTAAATTCTAAACAACGGCTAAACAATAGCAGAGTACCCCAACTCAGTCTGGGCACAGAGAGCAATATCTCAATTTGAGAAGACAAAGAGCGGTAACTGGTGTTACGGTTTTCTGCCTTGGTTTCTCCTTGGCTTTTTGGAAATCAAGACAACCTATTATTTTCTTGATAAAACAACAAAACTGACTCAAGATACTTATCCACATGATAAAGGAGGTCTTGAATGTCCCAAAAATATCCATAACTCCTTTTCAAACAAAAATGAAGTTACTGGCTTTTAAACGCAGGGATTGGACTCTATTTTTAATTGTATAGAAAAACACCTTTTGTGTTTTAATTTGAAAACATCTTCTGTGTTTCACAGACGAAAGAACGCTATACAGATCTGGAACAACAGGAAGGCGAGTAATTCATTTTGTGTGAAGTATCCCTTTAAATCCAGGCTGTGTCTGAAATCGCATAATCTCTTAAAGGATTAGTTCACTTTAAAATGAAAATTAGCCCATGATTTACTCACCCTCAAGCCAACCTAGGTGTATATGACATTCTTCTTTCTGATGAACACAATCAGAGTTATATTAATAGATATCCTAACGCTTCCAAGTTTTATAATGGCAGTGACAGGGTCCATTGTGTTTGAAGCTCAAAAAAGCACATCCATCCATCATAAAAGTATATTCCACACAGCTCCGGGGGGTTAATAAAGGCCTTTTGAAGTGAATTGATTGAGCTTTGTAAGAAAAATATCCATATTTAAAAACTTGTTTTGAACACACAATATTATTTTCATGCCAATCTGCAATAATTTTCTAATTTCAATACTAAACATACTTCAGAATCAACTTACATTTTAAGCATTTCCATCTGCTAAGAAGAATTCAGAACAATTTTGAAAGCTGCAAATCAATCTCAAATGTAATGAACCTTGTTATAAGTTGGAAAACAAATAACTATCTACAACAGACAAATTGGGAGAAAACTTTCCAGTGATGCCTTTTTGAGAAGGGAGGTTGTTTAAAAGTGACTGTGATAGATACTGACATACAGTGGATCTCCTGAAGAGAAATGACAAAATGAATGTCTTTTAAACTTCACCTTCTAAAGCAACAGCAAAGTCAAATCCTTATATCGAGAACATCCTGACAAACACTCAAAGGCAGGCAGGCTACAAAGATGCAATACACTGAAATAGCTAACAAAATACTTAAAGAGAAACAACTATATAAGATATTTGGTGTAATTTTATATGAGGTCTGTACAAAGAATCATAAACATATTCATAGTGCCTCATAAAATACATTATAGTCCATTATATGCATGATTTAATACAAGAAAATTGTTGCTAATTGTGTATTTAATGTATACTCTATGGAAGCATTATAATGTATTATAACTGGATAAAAAAATATACTAGAACATACAATAGATTAAGATTAACCTCTTTTGACATTAAAAAACGTTTTACTAAAGACACGCAGTGAAAATTAGCACTGAAAAGGCATGGAGTTATTTTTGTGGCTGAACTTTCAGATGCAAAACGTATGGAGAGTATTTAAATGAATCACGCATAGTGATTTACTAAGGGTCACCCTTGTCAATTTATTTATTTGCGGCATTATTTAAAGCCTAAAAAAAGCACGTCTTAAACTATACGCTAGATTGCATTGGTCATTATCAAGCGGCAACCTCCCCCAGTTTCTCTTGAAGCCAACATGAAACTGCAAGTTATTGATTGGTCGACAGGCTCCAAAAGAGAGCAGAATGCCATTGAGCCCCATATGATAAAACGCCCAACTTTACAGCAGAAAAAAAAAAACATATTTACAGCCTGGTACAAATTGTGGTTTTGGTCTATAAGGCTAATTTTGCCCTTCATGACACCTGTGAGTGAGGGGGGTGTTTTTTTTTCTCATTCATCAGTCTTAAAGTTCTGCATTATTAAGGGAGAAGCCACTTTGAGTGACAAGTGGATTGCCGATTGTCTACTGTCTGTTCAACAGCTCCAGCCACATCCTGCAACTTTGCCCATTGTCAATTATCCAGAAGTGACGTGCGGTGATGCACTACCAAGGTGGCAACAACTGACTTTGAGGCTTTCAAAACTCTTCAGAAACCTATGGGTGACGTCTCAGACACTACGTCCATATTTTTTTAGTCTATGGTCATTTTGGAAATGATCCAGCTGTGTCTGTGTTCTTTAATGTGACCGTCGTCAGTAGATCACGTTCAGAACGTTCCACTCCCATCTGTGTTTTTTTGGAATTGTGCTCTCATGCTAATTTGCCCTGTTTAGTAAATCTGGCCCTAAAAGGCATATTTGGAAAAGCATAAGGATGTATAAGGATATATAATAATGGGATGTATTCATATTTAAACCTGCATTTAAACAAGTTTTGGGATTTTGAACATGTTAAGACAATTAGAAGTTACAATATAAATGAATAAATATTTCAGATTTTGCACTATTATAGGTCACAGCAAATTTGTGACATTGACTGATTTAACATTCTTGTAAAGGTCAGATGTTTCATGCTGGATGAAATGGATCATCAGGTTCTGCACAAACTTGAGGAGTCCCTGACATTTTCATTACAAAAAGTTTAATTGCAAATTATATCAACAGCAGAATAATAATTTGTTAATAAGAAAAGAATGCAAAATATAAGTTTTTTCACTAGGGGTGATTTTTGGACACCACCATATGCAACAAATTAGTTCATTAATTATGTTTACTTTATGATTTTGATTACGGAATCAGCAAAAATAAATAACACAGATTTGATTTGAGCGCTCGTGATTATCATTACAAACATAAAGGTTTTCAACCTGCTTTTGATGTTAGTATACTTTTATTCAGTTAACTCCTCCATAACACCATCATCCATCTCTCACCATCACAGCAGGCCTGTGTTTCAAATCATTTTTGATTTGATTGAAACAGAAAAGCAGGGCAGTATTATACTTACAGATTAATAATAAAATAAAATAAAAAGATCCTTTTAAAAACACTGTAGCTGAAGCAATATCAGACATCAGATCGAGAAATGGTTGGGCAAATAACTGTTGGCCGTAAATCTCATCTAAAGATTAATGAGTATGTAATTTTCCAGATGTGTTAATCCTGATCTGGATATGTTTTAATCTTGAGGATTAGATGTTCAGGACAATAATAAACTCGACTGGATTATAGTCTTCAAAGTTTCTGGCAGTGTTTGAAAGGTTTTGCATGAAATTTGCAATATTCTCAGAGAATGAGTGCTGAGTAAATTCAGTAATTTACAACTGTTCGCAACTGGCTTTCTTTTTTTAACCTTATTAAGCAGCACAATTGTTTTAAACATTGATAAAGAAATGTTTCTTTAAATTGCCCCTATTTTTCTTTTTTGAATATTACCTTTCATGTGGTGTGTAATATAGCTGTCTGTGAATTAAACTATAAGACGTGAAGCCGAAAGTGCACACTAAACGAGTCGTCAGTAATTTGAATACTACTTTGTTGCCGCTACACATCACTGGTTAACACATTTGCATAATGTCCGCCTATGGTCTGCATTGTGTAAGCATGTGAGTAAATAAGAATGGGGTATAGGGTGGGGCGAATGTATTTGTTTTTCCCTATAAATAGCCCAAGGTTGGATAGTATGCTTAACTTCCGGACTCCTCCTTTACCGTCCGGTGTTGTGACCCAGAAGCGCCATATCGAGGGACGTAATTCCTTGGTGCAAGAGTGTAAGCATGAGATGTGACTAACTTCGGAGGATGCCGTGTTCAGCCTGATAGAGTAGCACACATGGTTGTTTACATTTTTTTCTTTGAATTACGGCGAAGGATTGGGTATTTTAAATGCTTACATGCTTGATATGACGGCCATGATGTGTTGATGTCAATATGCAAAGTGATGAATGTCTGCTGCATTGTATATGATCTTGTGAGGAGTATAGTTGGATTTTTAAAGTCTAGGCCCTGCTGTTTTGTTACTTTTTGTTTATTTTATTTTTTGGGCTTTCTGTTGAAATTGTTTCATTGTAATCAGGTTAAGTGTATAATATATTAACATGAATTAATGTGATACAACTGCTGACGTTTATTTTGTGATTTATTTAAAGGGGAGTTTTTGATGTGTATTTCTTTGTGATTCAGGAGCCAGCCTGTGTGGAGTCTCTGTCCTTTGGGGTCATCTGGGTCTTTCTCCTTTTTCTTCACTGCATGGGGATTGAGATGAGGGTGCAAAGTCCAAACTTGCAGGGTGTTTCACTATAAAGTTATTGGTCCATTGGCTCTTTACTACCATTCCTTCCCACAGGCTTAGTTTATCCTGTGTTTTAGTGTTGGGCATTTGGCCTAGAATCTTAACTGACATTTTAACATTTAAATTAAAACCAGATTGTATAATTGATTTGATTTTGATGGTTTTTAATAAAAACATATTTTGTACTTAAAGGTCACGTCTCAAACACTGGCTGTTGAACTTGTGCTGAAGCAAGGAGTTCAAATGAGTTTCGTGGGAAAAAGCCCCCGGTGGCATAGTCGGGAATTAAGTGTGACCTTTGACATAGCTTGGTTACAATTGGCTAACGTCCCGCGAACAACGCCTACTTTGAACCCCTAACACTGTACTTGGTGTTGTGTACATGTCAAGAAGATGCTGTTTTCTGCTCTGCAAAAACAAATTCTCTTTGTAAACACTTTGAAAGGATGAGGACGTGAAGAGTCAATGGTTAAAAATACCACAGCGATACAATAGCAGTATAACCTTTTGATGATTGCTTCTCAAATCTCTGTGAGGTCTAAAAGGGATTTACAAAACACTTATCCATTTAAGATTTGTTTATTTGGATCAGTTTGCTCCTCAGAAACACAACCTGTAAGTATGGTTAATTGTTGATGTATATATTTTCTACCAGGTGTTCAAAATTTGTATTTTATATTGTGTATGTATCCGGGTAACTGGCTAACTCATACTGAGGGTGTACTCACACTAGGCACGGTTGCCATGAACCGTGCCCGAGTCTGATGTCCCCCCACTCCCCTCTGGCCTGCACTCACATAGGGTTTCAGCATTCGTGCGAACGCGCTTACGTCATTATGGTGCGGCGGTTTGGCATAAACAGGAAGAGCGTCATGATATCCATGACGAAGAAGATAGTCACGGATTTTTCTAAATATATCTGAGTTTTTATGCGTTTTGTCCAGCAGTTTTTGTGTGCTCTCATCTGCCCAAATTTCCAACAAGCATTGCACCTCTGCCGTAGACCAAAGCAACCCTTTCGCCGCCATGTTGGTTTTGGAGCGTCGCAAAACCGTGACGTCACACGTCCTGTTCCGTGTACGGTTAGCGCTCACACTGCATGCGAACCGCACCCGAGTCCAACTGAACCGTGCTCTGGCCCACCTCTTCCAAGCGGGCCAGGGCCGGCTAATCGAGCCGTGCCCGGGCACGGTTCGGAGCACTTACACTAGTCAAACGATATAGTTCTCGCATGTGCTTCGAAATTAGAAATATACACATCGGTTTGTTGATGGACATACACTTGTTAATGTTGATGGTGAGGAATTATTGTTGTAACATCTCATAATGTACATCAAAATGAGTAGTGCTGAGAAACATCCTGCTCAAGTCGTCCTTGCAATGGGGGATCGTGTTGAATAACTAATTCTGCCAATGTTTTATCATAATTCTCACGCTCGGATTGATATGATAAAATTGACGCTATCGTTAATGTCTTTGCAGTGTGTACAATCGCTGAGCTTTAGGAAGCCTCCGGAGCTGAAATTAAGTTATTGTAATGGCTGTTTCATTTGGCGCTGTACGCGGTAGACCAATCACAACAGACTGGGGCTGTCTGGCCAATCAGAGCAGAATAGCTCATAGAAAGGAGGGATTTAGAGAGACTGAATCATCAAACGAGTTGTAAGAATCATTAAAAAAAAAAAAGTTTAAAACATTAAAATATAAAACGGGGAAAAATGATCGGCTCTAGTAAAATACTTTCAAATAATACAAACTGAAACTGAAAAACAAAAATACTGACAAATTCATTTTGTAGTGTGTACACAATAATAAAACAATAAATCTCGCATTTGATTTTGATTTGACTCTCAAAAGTGATTGCCACTATAAAACATTGCATTGTCTATGTGGCCAAGATGTCGACACTTTCAGAGAAGAAAGACGGCCTGGGACAGAGACAAAGAAAGATAAAAGGTACTAGTCGTATCTCTAGAGACAAGAAGAAGCAGGAACAGAGATTCTGTGAGACAATTAACAATGCATATGACACCAGGGACAAGTGTCTGATGAATTTAGTTTTAAACCGTGCATAATCAACATCTGGCATGCAAGCCCTAGCAAACAATGTAAACAGAAAGAACAAGAGACAAGAGAGAGAGACACAGACTGTCAAAATACTTTGTTTAAATGTTTGTTTAAGTGCGTGCACTTATCATTGACAATAATCTCATATTAGTTATTTAGCCACCCTCTGACCAGATAAACCTGCTCCAAACAACATGCACCACAAAATATTAATGTTCACATTTGCTTGTAATGTGAGTATGGTGTGACTTAGTGTCAGTTAATAAGAAAAGCAGTAATTAATTCTCAGATACAAAGCCCAGATGCTAATATTCAGCTAAATATAAAGGGGTTGGACAATGGCCAATATAGTGATGGAGGTTTCACGCCTATATATGCGCGGACCGGTGGCCATTCTTCACTGATTTCACATTCCATCAGAAAGAGCAGAGTGTGAAGGTTGAATTAGCAGAGCAGTAGCACAGCTGTACATAAAATATAGCAATCACACAACATAATGGGAGACATATCAGAGTTCAAAAGAGGACAAATTGTTGGTGCACATCTCGCTGGATCATCTGCGACCAGGAAAGCGAGTCTTTGTGGTGTATCGAGAGCCACAGTATCCAGGGTAATGTTGGCATACAACGACGAAGGACGAATCACATCTAACAGGAGCAACTGTGGATGCAAGAGGAAGCTGACTGAAAGGGATGTCCAGGTACTGACCCAGACTGTTTCTAAATAAAAACATAAAACCACAGCTTCCCAACTCCTTGCAGAATTTAATGTGCACCTTGACTCTCCTGTTTCCACCGAAACTGTACGTCGAGAGCTAACCTAATCAAAATTCATGATCGGGCTGCTATAGACAAATTTTTGGTCACTCCTGCCAATGCCAAACGTTGGGTTTCAATAATGCCAAACGTGCAAATCTTGAGTTGTGGACAATGTGAAACATGCATTGTTCTCTGATGAGTCTATCTTTTACACATCCGTGGGAGTTACGATGAGAATCCCAATACTTGTGCTAGATGTCACTTACAAGGGCTACCAAACCATTCTGGAGGACCATGTGCACCTAATGGTTCAAAATGTTGCCATGTAGTGCCATGTTATCAAGATGATAATGTACTAATACACTCAGCAAGACTGGTGACAGATTGGTTTGATGAATGTGAAAGTGAAGTTGAACATCTTCCATGGCCTGCACAGTCACCAGGTCTAAAAATGATTGAGCCACTTTGGGGTGTTTTGGAGGATACAGTAAGGAAACATTGTCCTCCACCAGCATCACGTAGTAACCTGGCCAATGTTCTGGAAGAGGAATGGCTCAAAATCCCTCCAGGTACTGTGCAGGACATGTATCTGTCATTTCCAAGTTGAATTGATGCTGTATTGGCCACAAAAAAAGGTCCTACACGATGCTAATAAATGATTGTGGTCTAAAACCAGTTATACCATAATCTGTCTGAATACTCAATTCTGATTGGCTAGAAGGTGCGCAATAAAACCCTTTAATGCACAGGTAGTTCCAAATCAGTTTAATCACAGTTTTATATTAATGTACTGTTTCCATTGAAGTGCACACACATTTGCGCACACAGAAACAGTTCAATTCAAATAAATACTATAATTAATCTTACGCACTATTTTATCTCTGTGTCTGATTCAAAGTAGGCAGAATGCTAGATCTAATGAGCCGTAACTGATGAAAATAACCATACATTTTACCCTTCCGGTCAACTAAAAAGAATAGTAAATTCTCTCTTGAGATCTTATTTGTACGTTGGCAGGTATTGTAATGTCAACGCAATATTAACATAGTGACGGCATCCAAACACTTATTTGGATTGTTTATCAGAGTTACGCACATTTGCGTGGCCATTCCAGTTGCATATTGACAATTGCTTAATAACATGAAAAACACATTTTCTGATATATTTTGATCGTGCTGCTAAAAAGTTAAAAAAATTTAATTTGAGGAGCCCATGTGCTACTAGGGATGAAAAAAGTAAGCATCAACCCCTGACAGTAAAAGATAGAGAAACTTTCCCTGAGAAAGATTGTAATGGCAAATGCATAAATTAAATCCAGATGTGACTAATAATAAATAGCCTTTTGTATATATATAATTTAACTATAAAGAAGTTAAATAAATATCTGTAATACTTTATTTTGTAAGTTCCATTTGAAGATTCTATAAGTATCTTTGCAACTACATGTCAACTTATTCTAGCCCTAACCCTACCAAGTCTACTAATCCTCTACTAGCACTCTAATGAGAGTTAGTAGACATGTAGGTGCAAAGTTACTTATAGTCAACAGGGCATGTTAAAAGGACCATAAAGATAAAGTGCAACTGAAATATCAAATATAGAAATCACACAGAAAAGAATGAAATGTTATAATATCAAATTAGGTTACACAGTGATAAAACATATTTAATCCAATTTATTACAAATACAGTGAGATCAGCCCTTGAACTCAGTGTATTTAATAAAGTTCATACATACAATGTTTAGATGCTATTTAAATGGGCGGGCATGCATGCTAAAACCACAATTTGTGTATGAATACATACAAACATTAATGAGATACTTTTCTGTCTGTTCTGTCTGTCTGTCTGTCTGTCTGTCTGTCTGTCTGTCTCTCTCTGTCTCTCTCTGTCTCTCTCTGTCTCTCTCTGTCTCTCTCTCTCTCTCTCTCTCTCTCTCTCTCTCTCTCTCTCTCTCTCTCTCTCTCTCTCTCTCTCTCTCTCCAGATGCCATCATCTGGTTTCCATCCTCTGGTCCAGATGGATGCTTACCCTCTCTTCCTACTCAGCCTCATTCAACCACTGACAACATGCAGAGAGAGATGAGTCACACACGAAACCACACACTTATACTCGCAGAAGACAGCGAGAGCTGCTGGAAAAAGTCAAATAAAGTGACATGCTAGCCTCCATTTCCATGGTTACATAGATTCTGTTGTGCTAACTCACAGGGATACTAAGAAAGGTGTGTGTGTGTGTGTGTGTGTGTGTGTGTGTGTGTGTGTGTGTGTGTGTGTGTGTGTGTGTGTTATATGATAGGCTATATGATAGGCTAAACTTCAAAGTTCGGTGTTCTAACGTCCTTACTTTATGATGCCATCGCTCTCTGATCAGTAATGTCTCAAAATATTGATATTAATGCTGATGCTTATACTGCGAGCATGATGTGATATAGTTCTGTTGATATCAAAAGCAGTATCTTTGAGCTAATATATACTGTAATTACACACGCTACTGTTGGGGTCATTATGATCATTACTGTTTAATTTTTTTTTTAATGTTTTTGAGCCTTGTTCAAAACAATGTTTTCTCTTATGCTCACCGAGGCAGAATATATTTGATCAAAAATATAAAGTAAAAACAGTAATACTGTAAAATATTATTACGATAAAACTGTAATATATTTTAAAGTTATTTATTCCTTTGATGGCAAAGCTGAATTTTCAGCAGCTGTTTCATTACTCAGATTTTGAGTTTAAGATGAATACTTTGATGAATAGAGAGTTCAAAGGAACAGCATTTGTTAAAAACAGAAATATTTTGTAACATACATTTCTGTACTCTCACTTTAGTGTCCTTCAGTGCTGAATGAAAATAATAATTCCTTTAAAAAACAAAATTTGAATGTTACTCACCCCAAACTTTTGAACCGTAGTGTATTATGTATTTGCCATTATACATCACATATCCACTATTAGTGCAACAAAGATCAATTATGAGAGATTCAGCTTCATTTACTTTAGTTTAATTCAGATTCAATTAGAATCCATTCCCTTCCATACATCTATTCCTGTGCTGTGCTGTGCTATCTCTACCTCTACCACAAATAAAAAAAAAACAATCAAAACCCCAATATCTTTCAAATCTAAGTACTTGCTGGTTTGTAAAATCCCTGCTGTGTTCCTGCTTAAATTTTAATATACCAACAACTGATAAAGTCACCCCCTCAAAAGGACTGATAAACCAATATGGACAAATAATAAAAAATAACCCATAAGCGTGCATACTTCTTAAAGGCCAATACAGAGGTACATAAAAATAATTAGAATCAATTATTTAAAAAGCAGTGATTTTTGTGGGGTTTAAAAAACCTCCTGCTGTCAGCTCTCTACTCATTGTTTCTTTGTTCTTCCCCTTCTTGAGTCCTTGTCATATTCCATTCAACTCAAAACTCTGTTTGTGGAATTTCAGGTTCTTTAAAACTACTTTCAACATCTCCTTTGCTTCTTCCACTAAATTTTTGATCAGGAAAAATGACAATTCTACAAATGGTGGATTTGACTGACAGTTGCGAACCTCTTGTCCCCTAAAACACTACAGACAAACTAATGACTTAAAGAGATGATTTTCATGTGGAACACTTCCCTTACCCTTTTGATCCTCTGGTTTTACATTCATTTGAAATGAAATTTAGCAAGGTCTTCTGAAAAGGACTTTTTTTTTGTCACTGCACTTTCAAAAGTAGCTGGTCGTTTAAACAGAAAGGTATGAAGAGAATTCAATTTTAATTAGGAGCTAAAACAACTTTCTCCTTCAGTCCCAGTGGAAAGACAAAATGAATGTCCTTTAAAAACCAAACTAAAGAACGAGCCACACAAAATGCGCGGGTGTTTCTGCAGCATATTGACAGTACAGAGAAATGAGATGGTTGAAAGTGTGAAAGGTGAATGAGAGGGTCAGTATGTTTAATTTAAAAGCACATCCACTTGACAAAAAAGTCAATATTTTGTCCCAGAGAGACAATCTGAATGAGAACAACATATTATACCAATTCAAATTGTGGATCACAATTTTAAATCACACACCATAGGAACACAGAATATATATATATATATATATATATATATATATATATATATATATATATATATATATATATTCTGTGTTAAATATATATATATATATATATATATATATATATATATATATATATATATTCTGTATATATATATATATATATATATATATATATATATATATATATATATATATATATATATATATATATATATATATATATATATATATATATATATAATATATAATCTATCATTGATGACCTACAAATTAATGTGATTAGATAACATTTCACAGTCCCTGAAAGGCCTGTTCTGTACATGAGCAGTGAAATTTAACTGATAGTATTCTTAATAATCATAATAATCACAAGTGATAAGTTAAACATATCCACATTCATTCCAAGCAACAGTTTAATCATTAGCAGATTAAATAACTTTCATTATTTAGTCATCAACAAACACATAATGCCTAATGATCAGCAGTTGATTAAAATCTGAACAAATATTGTGAATGACTTTTAATCAAATTTCATATAGTACCTAATGATCTCGGATGTGTTTCCTGTACAACGAAGTAACTCATCGCACAAACAAAATAGTATCATTGTAGAAACTATTTTGTTGTTTCCTGAAGTGGTAACTGTTTCCGGAAACCGGTCAGACATCTGTTGTTTGAACCATGTTCATTTAACTTCTTCTCACATTAGATACATGTGAGTGTGTTGAAAGTTACATTATCATGCTACTATGTGTGTTCACTTGGCGGCTACTAGGAGACACTTGTTGCAGTCACCTAGATCGATATTAGGCATGGTAAAAACATGGTACTCGCTGTAAATCAAGAAAACGAGATTTAAACAATGGGCTAAGACTAACTGTGTTGAGCTTTATAACAATGATTACTTTTCTTTAGAGGAATGTCTCTAAACAGTTGCTCACCTGTCTAATAAAACACACAATTTATTAAAGCGTCTTTGCAGTTTCTATGGTTTCTAAAAAATAAAATTGAATTTGAGGGTAACACCAGTATGATGACATTGATAGGCAACGCAATGATCCTGGTTAAAATTGCTAATATTTAAACATTGTTAGAAACATTTAGTATAATGTAAGTATACAAGTCAACATAATAAATAGCATTGTTCCAAAGGGGTTTCGATTTTTAATTTTTTTATAATTTACCTCAAGTTGTTCCAAACCTGTATGAATTTCTTTGTTCTGCTTTTTTTTTAAGAATATGGGTAACCAAACAATGGTTCCCCAGAACTGTTTGGTTTGGAACAACTTGAGGGCGAGTAAATAATTACAGAATTTTCCATTTTTGGTCGAACTATCCCTATAAGTCCACATTTTAACAGGAACTTGCAACTATAGTTGGCTTTTGGAAAACGCACCCCTGTTCAGTTATATAACAATGTTTCTCAATCTTTAATAAAGGTGGGGTGGGGTCACTTTATTAAAGTTTATTCAAATCTTATGTAACTACATTTGAGCTATTTTAAAAAAGAGTAATATATACACTTCCCGGCCCCTCAAAAAAGTTTCTGTTTGAATTTAAAATGGCAAGTATATGATTGCCTCGTTATTGCAGTGATTTTTGTGTTTCTAGCATGTTATATGTTTGGCAACAGTTGCTCCCTCCCAACCATTCTTTCACAGTTTGACCCTGATGAACCTTGACATTGTCATCCTGGAATATGGCCATGATGTGTCTTCCTACATGGTTATAGAAATAAAAAAGCTACACACTCCATCAATTAGGGTTGGAAAAACTATCGCCAAACAAATACATGCTAGAAATCATTGCGTTATTATTACACAGCCACATATACATATACTGTATATACTGCAAAAACCAACACGATCTCATGACAATGCGTATCAATAATACGAGTGTGCAATCTCATAGAATGAATTTTGGCGTGCATATGCTACGCAGTTTTTTTTATGGCGTGTATATGACACGCTTTTGGGTAGAGTGAGGGTGGGGGTGTGGGGGGTTTGTACGTATAATACGCCATAAAGTGCGTATCATATGCATGCCAAAATGAGTTTTGGCGTATACATTCTACGAGATTGCACACTCGCACTATTGATATGCATTTTCGTGAGATCGGGCTCGCAAAAACAGTTACTTACTTGCTATACTCAGGTAAATGGAAGGACTGGTTTTGTTTTCCCCATTGCGTTCATTAACAGCCTGTACGTAATACCGTCCTGCGTCTGCTGTTGCCGTATTCAACACCACGAGCTGATTGTCCAACGTAATTGCTCTGAAACCAAACGAGAAACACACAAAACACATGGTAAACAGAATGGTAAACAAGACTGTCCACTTGCATTTTCATTTCCTTTCTAATCTCAGGGTGACCTGTACCAAATCAATTTGCTTATTTGTAAAACTGAGCCAGGTGAAGTGCTAATGAAAGCACATGAGCATTTTATTATTTTAGTTCTGGATGGTCTCATCGGCGAGAGGGCAATGTGATAATTACTCGTTTCAGCACACGTGCACAAATCAATACATCACTGGACACAATGAAAAATTAACATGCACAAACACGCATACACGTCCACTTACATTAACCGAGGCTTTTGCCACTTTTTTTTTTTTAATCTCTTGAGGACAGGAAAAAATAACTCGCCAAAGAAAAACACAACAAAATAAATAAGGAAAGAAGGGAGAGTGGGCTTTCATGTTCCTCTATGGCCTGTGTTCAATAGCGCTCTTGTGAGAAACGTCAATAGCGCTTTCAAATTTTCACACACACATGACACAATCACACCTTTATATGAGGCAAGTTTTTAAAAGCACTAAGAGCTCCACACTGTAGTCACTATAACAGAAGTGTCACCACCACAACAGATGGGCCACACCCAGTGAACCTGCAGAAAGCCTGGACAAAATTACATTCCTGACAGTCAGAACTCCAGAGAGATTTTAGACTGCAACTGAAAGAGTCTAAAAGTGAAGGAAACGTATTTTTATATTAAAAATATATTTTATATTAAAAAAATATAGACAGCAGCTTACACATGAGCAAAAATCACACGAGTAGCAGGAATTACTGTTGTCAATGCATTTGTAAGGAGTTGTTTAGAGTAAAAACGTCCTTGTTTCCTTGTTTCTTTCCATTTCAATATAAAAGTCTTTGCTACTCAATCATAAAGACAGTGTTTGAACATACATCTAATGGTGTAATAATGTAACTAACTTTCACAGAAGTTGAAATCAAAATCACTAACGGACCTTTTCTCAATAACAAATATACGGCATGTTATTTAAATAAAATATTACTTATTGATCAATAATATTTAAATAAACAATATTAGCCATTATAAAAGTATAAGAAGTTTGTATAACAGGAAATAAACACAAGCAAACAGTTCAGTCAAAAGTACAAAAGCAACTATATAGTAGCCTACAGGATTTCAGTTAAATAAAAATGATATGAAACTAAAGTTTTTTACATAAGTTTCTTTATAAGAGTATACAAGATCTGGACTAAAAAATGAATGTACCTCTTGATGGAAATAGATGCTGTGATAGATTTCCATCAAAAGGTGCATCAATTTTTGGTCTTGTAATCCAGCACATCCCAAAGACTTTCAATGAATTTAATGTCTGGACTCAGAGGTGCCAATTCCTGTGTGAAAGTAATTCCTCCCAACCATTCTTTCACAGTTTGAGCCTGATGAATCTTGACACTGTCATCCTGGAATATGGCCAAAATGTGTCTTGGTTGTTTAAGAAATGAAAAGCTACACACTCCATCAATTAGTGTTAGAAGAACTGTTGCCAAACATATAACATGCTAGAAACATAATAATCACTGCAATAATGATCCAATCACTGACTCTCAAGCATTTGCCAATTTAAATCCAAATAGCGACTTTTTTGTGTATTATATAGTCAGAATGTATGCTAGTGTGGTTCACGGATGTACCCACCAGCTATAGCAAATATATGATAATATTAACATTTTAGTTTGGAAGACCAAAAAAATTAAAAAATAAAATAATATATATATAATCTGAAAGAGCTATATGACACCAATGAACAGGCATTTATTATAGCTGATTGGATACATCTCTAACAACATAAAATCAACATTTATTTATTGTTATATTCACTTAAGACATTTTGTAGTCCATTTTGTAGTCTAATTAGTGTGCAAGTTATATGAACTACTTTAATGATACTTATAAAAGTTAGAAGTATCATTTCATTGTAATAGCATAGAAAGAAGCGACAAAAGAGCACTTTTACTGTCTTTAAAAATTCTCTGTATTACAGAGAGAAAAAGTCTTATGGTCTTAGAACAACATGATGGTGAGTAAATGCTGACAGAATATTCACTTTTGAGTGAACGGCCCATTTAACTAGACAGTACAGGAGTCTCTGCTTACAGTTGTCTGGTAAAGTTCATCATTTCCATTATATAATCATAAAACATGGTGAAAATTCCAGGTGGAAAGATACTGTTGGAATCACACACTGTTGGGCTGCTGTGAGCAGAGTCTTTCAGCACTGCTTCAACTCAACCTCAATCATTTAAATAACATCTAAGAATAAAAACGATGCTGTAGCGACTGAAATAATGACAAAGATGACGAAAAAACATTCGTTGTGACTTTGACATGATTCATTTATGTAAGTGCACAATTT
Organism: Gobiocypris rarus; assembly: GCA_023029165.1. Classification (NCBI taxonomy): domain Eukaryota; kingdom Metazoa; phylum Chordata; class Actinopteri; order Cypriniformes; family Gobionidae; genus Gobiocypris; species Gobiocypris rarus. The sequence goes on along the minus strand of CM040914.1, from coordinate 6,513,627 downwards.
CTCCACACCAAATCCTGACGCAATGGCAGACCTCCGAAACGGTGGCCAAAGCCTACAGTAATCTTCAAACAGAGGAGCTCAGTGTTTTAATGCATGAGCCACCGTGTAATGTCAATAAAGTCCAGTCATGGGTGACTGTCCACATTTAAATATATAGAGCTCTTTTGTCGACAATTCAGCAAGCGTTCGTTTTGATTACTAGACACATTTGCTAATGCATGTACGCACATACAGACTGAAGGTGAAAGAGGAGGAACCATTAGAAACTAAACGGCCCATACTCTGACTTCAGTATGGCAGAGCTTTTAGGGCAGGAAATGAGAATCAGACAAGCAAACAAGCGGTAAGACAAGAGAGATGGAGAAAAGGATAGGCTTCTGAGATGTTTAATGGGCACTGGATGTTGTTCATATGGAGCTCAAGGTGAAATAAAGTCAGAGGGACAGAGAGAGGACAGACGGGGAAAGAGAGAAACCACATGAAAACGTCAAGAATAAGCGTTTTAATCTATCTCCTGTACGAAAAAAAAAAAAAATCCCTTTGAACTCTGAGTCTTTAATTCCAGCCTCTCCATCCAGGGGAAAAAAAAGAGGGAAGGGAAGGGAAAATGAAAAAAGAGGTCTCGCACTCACTCCAAAATAAATCCACAGTGGAAAAATCTCAGCATGGGATGTTTTCACACTTTCAGCTTTAACTTTAAAATATAACATATATTTTAGGCCTCAACTAACACATTCAGGCTAGAAAGTTAAGTGTGAAGGTGAAGTGTGTTATGGTTCAGATTCAATTTAGCTAATATTACACATTTAAAGAGATAGTTTACCCAAAACTGAAAATTCTGTCATCGTTTACTCACTCTCACGTTATTCCAAACCTGTATGACTTTCTTTCTTCTGTAGCAAACAAAAGAATTGGACCCCACTGAAGTCAAATGGGGACCATTTTTTGGCTGAACTATCCCTTTAAGAGCCCTGAAAAAGGGGATCTACTATGTATATCTATAATTAGATGATTGTGGTTTCTAAGTGGATTGCATTTTTGTCAGAACAGACAGCTTAATTTGAACTGAAAAAGATGCTTTTTTTGTTTGCTGCCAATTGGTTTACAGCATCAACCAGCAGAGGCTAACTGGAGGCTAACAGTGCCGCCGCTCCCACCACGCGCATCATGCACAAAAAAATTCCCCAAGCTAGAGGGCAGAACAGGGTGCTTGGGGGTTCACTTGCACTTTAAGAACACTTTTATGTGACAGATGCTACAAATGACGCAAAAGCAACGGTCAAACACACGTCTGTCTAGTGCATGTTTACATAGAAAAACAGTCTGTCTAGTGCATGTTTACATAGAAAAACAATGGAAAAACATGCAGAAGAATGCAAAAATCTGTGTGACCAGCCTCTTAGAAATGCCAGATGTGGGCAGTAAGTGCGATTGGAAAAACCTGTTTGGAAAGCATAATTACTTTCCTGATTCTGATTTGTCTCGCTAGTGAAGCAGAAATCACTTTTGTTCACTGGAAATACACCAACTGTAGCATTGGCAGTGAATGAGTAAAACTAAATTGTAGTGGTGAAATTATTATAAGGTGACAATAGGGGAAAATAGAGGACCACTGGAAAGAAAGACAGACAGCGAGATGATAAATTGAGTTTCCAAGCCAGGAAACTGTACTTAAATGGAATTTGACTTGTCAAACTGCTCCCAAGGTCACAATAAACATACCTGTGCATACAAAAAGAATGCAAAATGTGAAATATAAGAGCAGAAAATCATATTGATGAATATTGTTCAGTCACGTTCATCATAGAAAATACATCAAATGCAACATACAATATATTGTAAATTGGTAAAAAATGCAACTAACTAGTGCACATATTAAAGATTCCTACTGGGTCATTGCATAAAATAAGTAAATATGCAGTGGAAGACCTTAGTGTGCCGTGGATTAATGTGGGAGTTAATATCAGATGCTGAATTCCAGCTGTAAAGCTAGCCTACAACAACCAGCGTTTAGCAGGGATGTTGTTCGGTAGTTAATGAGGGTTACTGTTCTTGTGCATGGTTATTTTTGTGCTTATGGTTATGAAAGTATTTCAAAGGGGTGATGACGCACATGAAGATATTGTTGGAACTTTTAGATGTCCTGGAAGCAAGGTGGGCAACATTCAATGTATTTTTGTCTTCTTAATGGGTTGCATGTTCCACCGGTGCCATACATACAGTACATCAAAAAAAAAAAAAGTTGGTCCACATACACAAGCGGCAGATGGACATGTTTACCTTTTGCATTGTCTTGCACCATGTGCATCATATTTTTAAGATATTGCAACTGCAGTTTTCCTCCTATGGAAGTCAATGGCTACTGTCAACTGTCTGGCTACCAACATATATTCTTTTAGTTCAACAGAGGAAAGACACTCAAGTTTCGAACAACATAAGGGTGAGTAAATGACGACAGAATTTTCATTGTTAGGTAAACTACCCTTTTAACTAATAAAATGATGCAGGGCAGTGTGTTCCTGTGCAGTGACTAACCTACCAAACGGTTATGACTATTGTGTAGGAGCTTCTGGCAGACTGCATTTCTTCAGCTGTCACTTAAAATACATCCTCTGTTGATCCTTACTTTCGACAGTATCAGTGTTTGCTTCCCTCTTAAGGGCGAACTTAAGGACTCAGTGGTGTTGACAGCTGAGCCACTGATGTTTAGGGTTGTGGGGTTTGTGTGTCCTTCTTTAAGTCTACAACCATCACTGCAGGCTTCAGAGCAGTCAGCTTCAGGTTATTGTGTCACCAATAAGACACCAGCTGCTCAACATCCTGTCCTCAGGCAGATCTGTTTATGAGGCCATGCACTTAAAAATAAAGATTACAATTAGAGCCCAACAGGGTGAACAGCCTGATGCCACTGGAGAAATACACAAAGAACTTTTTATCATCTAGTATTTAGAATTAAACTACCATTCAATTTTATAAACAAAAAGAATTCACCAAGGACACATTAAACTGATCGAAAGTGACAGTAAAGACATGTATAATGTTAAAAAAGATTTTTATTTTAAATTAATGCTGTTCTAACTAATAAAATTGTGTTTAACTTTCTATTCATCAAAGAATTCTGCCAAAAATACATCACAGTTTCCACAAAAAGCTTAAGTAACACAACTGTTTCTTGATCATTAAATCAGCATATTACAAAACACTGGAGTAAAGACTGTTGAAATTGAAAACTGTAATCATGTAATCAAAGAGAGATTGAAAGCTGACAGGAAGGATAACATAAGAAAAGTACAAGAACAAAACAAAAAATGCTGGTATTGTGGTTCAAAATTAACTAAGGACTTGAGTTGTTACGAAGGGCGTTTCCACACCTAGCTTGTCTGGTCTGGATTTTCAGACTTTTCATTTTGGTCCGAATCAAAATTACAGGTGTGAAACCTCCCTCGGACCACGGTCCAGACTAAACAGACAAAATTTGGTCCGGCGAAAAGAGGTAGTCTCGGTCCAAACTTAAAGATTAACAAACAAACAGAGGATGTTAACTATAATGACTTTTCTGACCACTTGTGATCAGTTCCCCAAAAATCTTAATAACAGGTGGAAAAAGGCTCTCTCTTTTTCTCGCTCGATTTATGGGATATTGTATATAGTTTGCGGGCGTCAGGGAGCCACTATCAATATGTGAAAGACTCCCAGACCTTCTGGGAGAGGTGGGATGTCTGATAACAATAACTATTAAGTTTTAATAATCATACTAATTCTATGAGAATAGGGAAATCCACACCACAAGTATAACAATAATGACACAGAGGAACAATCTCATTGGAATCACTTTTAGAAAACGGCATCATTTACTCACCCTGGTGTTCGAATACCGTATGTGTTTATAATAAACAGAACGTTATTGTGCGTTGGTGTGGACGCTAATACAGTTATCGTTAAAGTTATCTTTCTTGGTGGGAATGAGCCTTTAGTGTTCTTTACACAAAAGCTGCTTTTCCACTGTCGGGCCGAACGGTTCTTAGAATGCTAAGGAACGGTTCCAGTTGTGTTTCCACTTGAGCCTGGTATGACACAGCATGATTACAAACCGTTCTTGGCCCGGAATTCTCGGCACGTTGTCTAACCATTCTGAACAATGCTGGTAGAATCCCTCAAGTTATGTTGCCACTCAGGATTGGTCACTTTTCTGTTGCCTGGCTACCAGTTTCTCTGTAGGTTTGTGCGATTAATTAATAATACAATTAATAATAACATTTAAATAAATATCTGATCATCCTCCACAATGCAGTCGTTATTTACATCTCATTTCATCAATAAACCATTGTGTTACCAAGGAAGTGACTGACGCTTTTGTATGCCATTCCAAAGAGCGGCCATTATCAGCCCCACAGTGGAAAATAAAACCAGAACAGTACCAGTGGGCCTGGATCGGCATGGAATAGAGCAGTTACGCAATGAGAACCGTTTGGCCCGGCAATGGAAAAGCGGCTAAAGTAATAATTCTATTAAGAACCATATTGTCCTGAAGAACAGTTATGCTGAAATGGTTCTTTGTGTTGGAGTTTAGGGTTCTTTTTTCCCGCCTTTTGCTTTTTAAATCTCTAACTGTCAAAAACTAATTTCAAAACAACCTCCTTATTGACTGCTTGGAGCTCAACAATCCAACTATCCAAGTTAAAATGTCTATAAATTTAAACTTTCAAAATTGTAACGACACGGTTTCCTACCAAAAAAATTTTTTTTCTCGTGTTTTTATTTGTTTGACACCACTTGCCATCAGCTTTTTAGTGGAAACCCCTAATAGAGGCTACAAGGTATTACAAGACCAAGTAGATAGGAGGGGGGGAATAATATAAATAATTAATGCTAATGAAAATAAACTATTTAAAGGTTCTATAGCACAATCAAATCATGGTTCTTTATGAAACCTTTTAAAAAGGGTTCTATTTATCACCAAATAAGGTTCTTCTTTTAATACAAGCCAAAGAACCCTGCTGACTGTTACTGTTGAGAACCATTTTTCTTAAGAGTGCAAACTTGGTCAGCATGTTTCACTCAATTGATTTTATGACCAAAGAAGTCTGAGAACGTTTGGGACAAATGTCAAGTGAGTTTGAATGTTAATGTTTGGTTGGAAAGCCTGATGACACTGTGGTCCAATCTACGATGTTCCACTGCGTTAGGGAACCAAAGAGCCAATTCAATTATCACAATCGGACAGAGTAGGAAGAGAAAACAGCAGCAAAAAAATTAAAATGAGGAAGGGATGGAGAGAGAGAGAGAGAGAGAGAGAGAGAGAGAGAGAGAACCAGATGAAGGGAAAAGGAGTGTGTGTCTGGAGATCTGAAGTTCAAAGAGTAATCAAGAGGATAGAGTGAACATGGAAATGAAATTTCATGCAGATAAGAGCAACTCTTTTAGAAATCACATGCTTCAATTTATACTAAAAACACACCAAACTAGACACAAATTATACCTGCATATAAATGTTTTATTTTTGGGGGGAAAATCTGTTTTTGGAAATCTCCGTAGTCTTTTTAGAAGGTCTCCTAACTGTTCACTGACATGAAGACAAAGAGCTAATCCCAGATTTGTTAGCGATGCAAATCCAGCACGTTCAAGCACAAAGAGAGATCGAAAGCTGACAGGAAGGATAAAATAGTACGAAAAAAATAATAAGAAAGACAGCTGGTATAGTGGTTCAAAAATTAATTCAGGACTTTCTAAGGAATTGAGAAGTCCACTCAATTGTCTTCCATGTTTTTTTAAAGACCTAAAAACATAAAATCTTAAAATATAAAATCTTAAAATTTGGCAGAATTTATATTTATATAAAATATACATTTATATTTTATATAATAATATATAAAAATACAAAGCCACACATTTTAAAAATAATATAAATAAAGGTTACACTGTATTTTGAGGTGACATTGTTACATTGTACTTACTCAAATAAGTGCTGAGTAATATTAATTAACAACATGTACTTACTATAGAGTTATTACTATAGTAAGAACATGTAGTAACACATAACTGCGTCACCTTAAAATAAAGTGTTACCTCGATAAATGAAAAGTCTCACAGAGGGAACAAGTTTGGAAAAACAATTTTTTTTTTTACAGAATTACAGAAGCACAAATGTGATATTAGGATTTGTTTTCAGAAAACATTTGAATTTAGTTTCTTTTACTTGCTTCAAGGATAAACTACACTACATTGTGTTAGACTTTTGCTAAAACAATTTGCACTCTACTCACAACCCTGTGCTAGTTGTGGGTGGGTTTATTTCTTTGGACACACATTGAGTATTTATTTCTCTCCTCTAGATCTTGATTCTTTGATAGAGTAAAGCATTTCACGTACGAGTGGCCTTTGAAACGAAGACCGTCTCATAAGTACCATGACAACCACTTGACTGACAGCCGGCGAGGTGAGCTATCCTCAGATGCTGACAGTAAAGCTTGATGAGTAGACGAGTCGACCCCGCTACTAACAGTCCAAGAATCTGGAGTGTGGCATCAACAACTGCAGGATGTGCCGGTTTCATTTAGAGAATCAATGAATGTCATAAAGCACATCATTGCCATGGGGGCCAACTGATGAAATCAGTCTAAAGACAGGAGACAGTGATTGATGTAACACTATTTCCAATGCAAGCACGGGCGTGTGTGTGTGTGTGTGTGTGTGTGTGTGTGTGTGTGTGTGTGTGTGTGTGTGTGTGTGTGTGTGTGTGTGTGTGTGTGTGTGTGTGTGTGTGTGTGTGTGTGTGTGTGTAATTCAGAGTGTACAGACGAAGGTTGCCTGACTTTTGACAGATTATTGCTTTGGGAATACATTTACATAATGAATTTAAACAGGTTGTTGTCAACATATATTGATCCTTTATATGATTAATTCATTTAAAGATGAACATTTTGTAATCATTTAGTCACCCTTATATCGTTCCAAACCTGTATGATTGACTTCTGTACTAAAAAAAGAGACATTTTCAGAGCATAACGACTTTGGTCTGTTCCTCACATGAGTCGTATGAAACACTTTTATGATACTTTTCTTTTTTCTTATTTTCTCATGACTCAGTTCTCCCTCACTCTCAAGCTACTGAAAACGAAAGAGCAGAATATCCAACAAAAATACTTATTTTATCGAAGAAAGTCATACAAGATTGGAAAAAAAATGATAGGAGTCAGTAAATGATGGCAAAATCATTTACTTAATAAATTAGAGCAAGTTTTTGTCAATATCCATTGATCTTTTTACAGGACAAGCCTCATAGATGTCAAAATGTCAAATGGCAACTTACACCCGATGGTTAGGAATGATCTTGAAGCCGTCTCTGAACCACGTGACCTGAGGGCGAGGGTAACTGCTCACAGCAGGGGGATTCAGGATAGCGGCTCTTCCCTGAGAGACCGTTTTCCTCTGTTCCAGTTCAGCAAATGTATCCATGTCTGTAAGAGAGAAAGAAAGGGAGAGAAAAAAATGACATTGTGATTGTGATTTAAACTGCAGTATGAGGCACATTTATCACCCCATAGTTCTGTTGCTCTTTTGCTGATATCAACATATAAAGCGGCCCATTCGCAATCGCATTCCCCAGGGATGGGAAATTAATATTATATATATACAATAATAGTAGTAGTAATAATACTATTGAAATGTATTCATATAATTTGTTTAAATAATATTTTTTATATTATTATTGAGACATAATAATATTAACATTATTATTATTATTATTATTATTATTATTATTATTATTATTATTATTATTATTATTATTATGTGACAAATGTGAAAATTATTATGTGGAAAAGTGAGCTTTCTTTTCTTCCATTGATAGCTACTCAACTACCACTTTAAAGCTCCAGAGAAGTAGTAAAGTCATACTTAGGGGTTTTCACACCGGGTAGTTCTAGGAACTAAAAGTTTGCTTAGGGCCATTTTCCCGGTTGCATTCGTGTAGCCATTAGGAACTCTGAAGTGACGTAAGCCACGCTTGTTGTTGTGACTTATATTTTGTACGCGCTGAAAACTGGTGAAAGCCCTTACTTATTAAAGTAATCTATGTGACGGTAGTGGTTTATCAATTTTATAAAGCAATGCGAGTGCTTTGTTTGCACAAAAAAAAACATAATTTATCTCTTTATTTACAAAATGTTGCGCTTTATTCACAAAATATACATTTTAAACGCACATTCACAAGAGTATCATGAAGCATGCTATGTTGACGCGAGAGCAGATGTATGAACGCGTTGGATTTGTTTTCCTTGCAACACTCGTTAAGACACTGGAGTCACGTGGATTACATTAATGTTGTCTTTACTACCTTTCTGCAACTTGAAAAGGGGTACAGTAGTTGCATTGGCATTAAAAAGATGATGAACGAAAGTCTTAAAGGAACATGCCACTATTTTTTGAAAATAGGCTCATTTTCCAACTCCCTTAGAGTTAAACAGTTGAGTTTTACCATTTTTTGAATCTCCACGTTGGTTATGTTTGACGGAAGTTAGCCTATTTTCAGGTGCTGCGTAATATCATTGCGCCACTGCACCCATGGTACGACAGCAAAGTTCCTTGATTATTACGCAGGAATGAGAGTATAATTCCTAGCCATATTAGCCTAGAAAATCGCAACTTTTTTTTTTTCGTCGGCCTTAGTACACAATGTAACAGTAGAGTCAAGTTTTAAATATAAAAAAAAAATCTAAACTCTTTGGTCATATTTTTGAGCGAGATGCCAACGGTCTAACAAGATTCAATGATCTATGCTAAGCTATGCTTAAAGTGCTACCGCCAGACCCGGAGATCCGCTGAATGGATTTGAAAACGGTAAAACTCAACTGTTTAACTCTAGGGGAGTTGGAAAATTAGCCTATTTTCAAAAATAGTGGCGTGTTCCTTTAAGAGTATGGAAGGACATGAGGGTGAGTAATTAATGAATGACAGATCCCAAAACTGGCTCAGACCCGTAGGGGTTAAGCTTCTGCAGTATAATGATTCTATCACAGTCAAGGACATTCAAGGCACTCAATACCCATTGACCATGGTAAAATTACTGTAACACATGGCCTTCAGTGGCTTTTGCTGTAATATACTTGTATATGTGTCCCATAAACCTGCTGTATTACAAAGAGTAAATAAAGTGTACTGGATTGACACATATTTAGAAATTACTGGAGTGTTTCCTGAAACTCACTTCCAGTTCGTCTCCTATGGGACCCTGTGCTACATGCATATGTGTGTGTTCTAGGTGAGTGTGGTGATGTGTGAAATCCATTTGTGCTTCAGCCTCCCGGACTCCCTTTCTAACAACATACACATGTACTTACAAGCAACGCGAACATCAGCTCTCGTCTGGATCAGCGCTCCCATCCTGTTCCTCACCGCGCACTGATACAAACCTGCATCCTCGCGGTTTAACGACGTGATCATGTACCTGGACGAGAGAAAGAGGGCTGGGATTTACATAGTGCTTACTTGAGTAATGGACTATGTTCTTGCTGTGCATTATACACTATAATGCACACTACATCCTTTTGAGTGTGAAACAAAGTGCATTATGCAAAGATAAATATTTCAAACATGGTAAAACATTGTTGTCTCATAATCTCACTACGCTGCATGTTTAATTCAGTGAGTTACCTTCAGTTATAAAAATTCTTTAATCCACTGTTGCATAAAATGTCTTAGATTCTCCATTCTCGATCAAATAATGAACCAAGGAGGACAATCTGGAGTCATATTATGTCTGGTTCATTTTCCACACTTATTTAAATATAATTAAAAGGTCAAATGGAGTGCATTGCATTGTGGAATAAAGTATACTACACATTATGCTCGGAGTTGACCATTTATTATGAGTAGTATGTTACTATCCAATTTCGAACATATCCCAAAACTTGGCTCTACAGTATATAATGATTTCCTCAACGTGTACAATAACCAGTTCAATAAACATTCCAGAAGTTTGAAAGTGGACGCTAACAGTGCTTGGATTTATGTGAGTGTGTGCTGTTTAACAAGAAAGATTAAAAGCCCACGGAGTCAGAGCTGCTCAGATCAGTGTTGATTCGGTTTTAACAGATGACTGCTTAATGCAGAACTGATGGTTCACATGGACTGAACGTGGAACCAACTGTGCTTATAAAACCTTGCCGTATTTAAAGACATCTCAAATGTAAGATTCTGAAGAACATTGGAAAATATTACCTCAATGCTACTGTCAAGATGAAATAGAAACAGAAGAAAGGTAAATCATACAAGTTTAGTATCAGTGTTATTTAATTGTAATTATATAATTTTATGGTTTTCATTTATATTTTGAATTTGCCTTTATTCTTATATTGTCAGAATCAAAATTAAGTTTGTGCTTTTGTCATGTGCATTAGTTGTTCCTTTTAAATATTAATATTTAGCTGTAATTTATTTTTAGTTCAGTGTTTTATATTTATGTATAGCTATTCAACAATTTAAGCTATTGTAACAATATAAAGTTTTTACTGCATTTCTGTTGAAAAAAAATTCTGTTGAATAACAATTTTCATTTTTCAGTGAACTATCCCATTAAAGTCAACATTTTTGGCTTTACAATATTTGAAAATAGACCTAATCACTCATCTTGCTAATGCTGTTCTTATTATACACCATTTCTTTATTATGCTCAACTCTGAGGTCAATCTAATAATAATGTCTCCAAAACTCGAGGGGTCAAAGACGGATGACCAGACAAGAGAAAGAGGCCAAAGAAGGGAATGGTACAAATGAGATCCCAAAGGACTCTGCACTGTCTATATTATTTTATATTGTAGCATATTTTCTGCTGTACAATCTCCAACACAGAATCCAATGACCTCAGTACATTGGTGAAAGTTAAGATAATGGTTACTTATACCAAAATGGTCCTATAAAATATTTTAGAAATCCCATGAATTGAATTGAAATATGTGGCTTGGGAGTTGTATGTGTTGCTGTTTTATGGTCTGGTATAGCTCCTCAAAGATTGCCATAATGGCGTATTTCATGAACTTTTTGGATAAGACATGTAAACAGTAAACAGACAGCAGAGATTGTGTTTCATTTTTACCTGTACTCTGGTGTGTATTGAGTGATGTCTGTGTTGTTTCTCATCCATTTGAACTCCAGTGGCCAGCTGCCGTCAGCCAGACAGGTGAGCACGAGTCTGTTCCCCTCTAGGTGTGTTTGTGCACCCCCTACCTCGGTTTTAAAGTACGGAGCGATATCTGTGGAGAAAACATCAATAATGGAATGAAAACCCATGTTTAATTTTGATATAATGAAAAGTTAACCTTCTCTAAATGTGCAAAGATGGCTAATTATGATGTATTAAAGAATGCACACGAAGCGTAAGAATAAAGTGCTGACCATGATATTTCAAACAATCCAGGCTCACCATAGGAGCCAAATACTACTCTGATTAATGACTAATATTTCACTATATCACCCAGGCTGATTCATCAGCCAATATTTGGCTAATATTTATTATATATATATATCTAGACTCTTTCTATATTAGGCTTACTGGTGAACTCTCTTTCCATAGTAGTTTTACATACGAGTCCTTGGGTTGCAAAAAGATTTAGACCATAATAAAAATAAAATATACTTCTGGGAACATCTGCAAATACACACTTGTCCCTAGACACACAGTTAATATGGAGGGAAAGGTTTTTATTTGTTACAAGAATAAGTAACCTTCATGTCAGTATAGTGCACAGTTCTTGTCATACACAAACTAAGACCCCTATTTTACCTAATAAACTCAGAAAAAGCTCTCAAATGGACTTTCACTCTAGTGATTTGTGAGAAACGTTTGTCAAGGCCTTTGTGTATTGTGAATGTAATCTCTCCATCTATAGCCAGAATGGCGTCAAATGACATCACTAATTCTGAAGAAGTGTCCAGAAGAAAACAGGGAAGGCGTGTGACCTGAGATGAGACTGATAATACGAGCTCTCCCGCTCTCTATAAATGTGTGGAATCCTGTGTGCAATGCACACTATATGAATACAGTAAGTGTCAAAAAGATAAACACATTCCATTCGGTCTTGGAACTGTCAAATCAAACGGAATGTACATTCACAGAAAGCTCTGTTGCAAAAAGCAGGGAACAAATTAGCAAATGACAAAAGAACACCACTGATTTAAAGCACACAAATAACCTCTAACAATTGATTCAAAGGATTTGATGAAAGCATTTTAGTTAACAACTTGGCTTTATTGCATTGCTAAGCTAACAATGAGATACTTTCATACAATTTGATCTGAAATTGTAAACTATTTTTGTACACTGTAAAAACGAATTAGTAGACTTGAAGAAAAAAAATCTTGCAAACCGATTGCCTTAAAAAAACAATTAAAGTGAAATAGTATGTTACTTAGTTCACTTACACAAGAGTTCTAGTAACTAAAAAAGAACTGTAGCGAGTACTTGATAATTTACTTTAAAGCTACACTGTGTAACTTATTTAGTTTATTCTTAGCTAAAAACAATAAGTTCTTTCAAAAATATATGTGCTCATTAATGTATATTTACTTCTTTCAAGTAATAAAGTATTCTCGTAAGTGTATAATATGCCATTTAAAATACATACGGGTGAGGGGTTCGAATGCGCGTCGCCATGTTGCCCCTCCATCTTGAAAGTACATGAACCAAAGAGGGACATACCCGTAAATTCAAGCTTCGACTTTCGCGTTTTAACACTCGATGGCACTGTGTCGAATGTGAAGAGGGGGATTGCTTGAGACTGATATAGCCTACAATGTAAACTTTGCCTTACGCTAGTGATGTCGTACAATATACAGAATAACGATAGCACCGATAAAAGTTACTTTACTAAGATTAGCTTGCATTCGTCTGGGAACCTGATAGCTGATGTTAGCAATGAAATGGTAAAAAATAACGAAAACGTAAAACTATTATTCATTTTACATAGACTTCATAACCTACATGTTAACTGACAAATTAAATAACTGCAAATTATAATAGTTTTCTAAAGTAACCTCATCACCTGAAGGAACACTTATGGACAAGGTCGAACTGGAAGATATGTAAATCGGCCACCGTAGGAGTTAAAACGAAATTGGAATTGAGAGGGAAAAAAAACAATATTCACTGGATGGTCATATACCTTTTCACCGCTAGATGGGGGAAAATATCACACAGTGTAGCTTTAAATGTACTCTTGATTTGGTATAGCTACCATTATTGTTACCATTGTTGTGTTTTGCATGCTGACTGTTGAAGTGTGTGATGATGATCAACTCCAAGATATCGTCACAAATATCGAGGGATTATATCAACCCAATTAGAAGTCTCACAAGGTGTTTATGAAGTGTTAGCAATAAAATTGTAAATGATCATTATATGACATGGAAAGTTTTTGATTAAATAATTAACTATATTTAATTAATCAGTCAAAAGCTAGGTCAACTTTCAAAAGCAAACTATTTATTACTTATCTTCCTTTGAAACCAAATAACTGATTTCTTGTTGCATTGCTGCATCAATAGGAAGAGTATTACAATAATATAAATGTTGCAAGCCCCAAAAGGGTCTCGTTCCTATTTTGATAGCTCCGCCCCACAAATACGTCCGCAACGCAGGCAGCGACTATGGAGGAATCTGCAGTGTCAGTCGGCCAAGGGTATGATGCGTTACTATGGTAACCCAGGTTGAATGTTCAATGAAGAAGTCATCCCTTACATCCCAAAAACACAAACACAGTTCTCATGAATAACTCGACAGCACGAGCACGACAGTCCAACTAACGAATATATTACAAGTATGACAAGATTAGAGGGTTATATCCATCACTAAAAGAGGAACCAAAGGAAACAAACATATATTAGGATTTTATTACGTTACCATTCGGACACACTGCGAACTGACACTTTAAACAGACAGTGGTTTATAGGATGTGGAAATAAATGGGTCTTCATTAGCTAAAGTGAACGACGACACGTTTGCAAATGGACAAACAAGCAAACATGACACACGAGCATATTCAAGCAAAAGCCATAACAAAACAAGACCAATGTTACTCGCCTATTGAGAAGAAATAAAGCAACCTCTGCGTCCAATTGCAGGCCTTAGCATTTCTTGAGGTCTCTCCAGTGCTGGAAAGCTGATACTTCTTGCCTGATCATAAACCTTCTTTTGTTCCATAGACATTTTTCACATGTGTTTTTTATCTGCCATCTCGTGTCGCTCGGCTAATATCCGTCCTGTGTGTCATGTCTTTCAAATAATGACGTGCACTGAGCGTTCTCTTCTCACCATCATTAGTAGACACACCGATTGGCTACAAGTTTGTTTTCGTACTCGGCCCGAGACATTTTTATAAAGCAGTTTTGCAACACTTACCCCACCTTTAAGTTAAGATATTAGTAAAGTTAACTAAAAAGTGTTAGTTAGAACCAATGTTGGATTTTACAGTACAGAATTAAGTGCACTGATATTGAAATTCTGGAAAATATCAATAACAATTATTTTCATATGATGTCACTAACCAATGTAAACTAAGCTCTAATCTGCTAAATGCTACTAAAGGGCATGAAGATATTATAAACATTATCATCATTATTTTCTGTATAGCAGCTGTGAAATTCTATTGTGAAAGGCACTATTTGATAATGTATATGAAAGATTTATAATCATTTTGAAATTGGAAAAATAACATTGTGCAAATTAGAAAGAAAATAAATCGTAATATAAAGCCTTAAAGGGTTCTATTCTTTCGCCATCCCTTTACATTTTCATCCATTTTATTGTATTTCTTCACAGAGCGTGTTGCAATGCATTCTGGGATTTCATTGTCTGTTATGTATGTTTACCTTAGGATTTGTGCAAAACAAGGTCACTTAAAAGAAAGCATGATGTTGCTGTGCACCTTTAGGAACAGTCTTCTCGTTTGGTGTGTGCCCATTGAAGCATCCCAGGTCAACATTCAATTGAAACATTCTTACTGTCTCTGCTGGAAAAAAATGACTCCGGTCTGCAATTGTGAAGCTAAAGGCCAATGCCTCAGTGCCTCCCACCACACTTGTTAGCAAATTACTCGCCATTTAGCAGATGCTTTCATCCAAAAAAAGACTAATCGCAGAAACAGCCCTCCTGAAGCCACTAAGTGCTTTGCTTAAATGCACAAAGGTGATAAAACAGAAATGTGAAGTATTAACTCTTAATGAGATTTTTGAGTGATGTTTGCTCATGCAAAACTAGCTGCTATTCATGTTCGTAAAACAAGTTATGTTCCAAAATTGTACATTTATACTTTAAATTTAATACTTTAATATTTCAAATAACTTGAATTAAAATTAATTGTGATACTGCGGGGGGCAGTTTAAAGTAAAAACAATACATAGATACATATTAATTCCATTCAAAAATACAACAAAAAAAGAAAAATTATAATTAATAAAATAATAAAAAATATTGATAAGGACACTTTGAGCAGTTTGGGATAATCTTTTATATTTAAATCATTTGAAAATGTTTATAAATAATTTTAACAAAACTGCTTAATATTTTAAAACTGGACTATTGGACTATTGGAAATTGGACTATTATTTTTAAAATCATTACTTGAAATAAAATAAACATTAACAGAAGTACTTGAAGTACTAAAATAACTAAAACTATGAACTATATAGACATTAAAGGGGACCTATTATGCCCCTTTTTACAAGATGTACTATAAGTCTCGGGTGTCCTCAGAATGTGGCAGTAAAATTTCAGCTCAAAATACCCCACAGATCATTTATTATACCATACTGTAAATGCCCATTTTTGAGTGGAAGGAAAGTAGTCAGGAAGTGTAAGCTTGGCATTGACAAAGGTTGCATATGACTGAAACGTTTGCCCTTTTCTCAGTAAAGAATTGATCTAATCTCACAATTGATGACTTCTTTGGTAGAGTGTGTAGTGCCTCTTGAAGTGTGTTACTGAGTGGAAGGAAAAACATGCTATTTTTGTGCATGTATCTTTAAATGCAAATGAGCTGCTGCTCGTGCCTCTGATACACTGCCAAAAACGAAAACATCTGTTTGGTTTTGATTATCATCTCTATCACTCGCATGACATTGCAGTTCTTCATCATCATGAAAATTCAAAGCATGGGCACAGAGAGCTGGATGTCAGACGGCACGTCCCGTGAGTATTAAACTAAGGTCTCTTTCCAGCTTATTGTGCTTAAACTGAAACGACAGAGGGCGATATGGAGTAATTCATCTATAAACCATCAGGAAACAGTAGTACACACTAGACCCCACTCTGAAGTAGTCGAGATTCGCCTCTCACAACTTAACATGCCCTAAACACACCTCTTAAGCATGCAGAATAATATAAGTGGATTTTTTTTTTTTTATAATCGTGGCTTTGGACGATTAAATAAAAGTGGCATCCGAAATTCAATTAATTGTGGAGCCCTACAAGAAACATGCAGAAATATGCAGGAAATGAATCATAGAGAAGATCCCTATACAGACCCCTGTCTAGGTCAATAAGAATCTGGTCAAATAAATACCATAACTAAACCTTCTTATGACAAGGCGAAGTTCATTCAGGTTGAATTCACGTTCATTCATAAGAACTTCTTGGCACAAGCTTGATTTTTAAAAAACTTTGGACACTTTTATTTGTCAATGACCCATGAACAAGCATAACAATATCAGCTATAAAGGACCACTAAATGTTACCAAATAACTCACTAGTTACTAAATCATCATTACACAGAACTGAAACTTTGTGCCAACACCTTTAATCCTCAACCAATAGGCGATTACTGTGTTGATCTCACAGGAAAGGAGCTTGATGCTGTGCTAAATGAGGCAAAACTTTATTTCTTCTAGTGCCAAATACACCATGCGAGTATGATAGCACCATGTGATCTGACCTTTTTTGTGGTTCCATTATAATGAGACGGCGTGACAGCATCATGCATTCTCTGCACAGTCATTCAGTTTTGGGGAGTTAAGTGGCCCCACACCCATAATGCACCAGTCTTTTCCTCTGGCCTCAGGATACATTTACCCACAGAGAAGATCTGAGTGCACAGACAGGTAGAAGCAAGCATGGGTAATCAGGTGGAAGAAATGGGGTGATCAGTGACATTTACACATCAAACACACACACAAACATTTCAGTGAACTCCAGCACAAGCTGTCCACACACACACACATACTCTTGCGTACACACATCACCCGGACTCACGCAGTGGAAGAGACAGGGTGATCACTGACATTTCCATAAAGTGGAGGCAGAGGATTCTCAAGGGAACGGGAAACAACATCCGCACACACACACACACACACACACACACACACACACACACACACACACACACACACACACACACACACACACACACACACACACACACACACACACACAACCCTTTAAAAGTGCCTTGCGACCAGGAAATCTCTCTGTGACGGACTATAGCTCACTCAAAAGAACTTCAAGCAGGAAGAGTATGATCTCTGAAATGGAAAGGACAAACATTATTGATAGAATCATCAGTCTGTGTTACCTGAACTGTGCAAACCCTAAGGCTTATATAAGACATGAAAAACTTTATTTGCCAAATAAAGACACTATGTTTGACGTTCAAACACATACTTATTCTAGTGATGCAGAGAATTTAAAATTCTTGACAGAAATCTAAAATTCTGGACACTGAGTGCGATTTAGTGCTGAGTGCTGAGTGGGCTTCAGCACAAAATGTACATATTACAATATGTAAATTGTGTGTGTGTGTGTGTGTGTGTGTGTGTGTGTGTGTGTGTGTGTGTGTGGGCATGTTTTTGTGAAATATCAGGACACAAATGTGTATAATGACATGGGTATGACACAGGTATTACAAAAGAGGGTGAAATATGAGGACGTTCCCCATGTCCTCACTTTTCAAAATGCTTATAAATCACACAGGATGAGTTTTTTCACAGAAAGTAAACTGCAGTCTCCTGTGATGGGTAGGTTTAGGGGCAGGGGCAGTGTGTGTGTGTGTGTGTGTGTGTGTGTGTGTGTGTGTGTGTGTGTATGTGTGTGTGTGTGTGTGTGTGTGTGTGTGTGTGTTTTCGTGAAATATCAGGACACAAATGTGTATAATGACATGGGTATGACACAGGTATTACAAAAGAGGGTGAAATATGAGGACGTTCCCCATGTCCTCACTTTTCAAAATGCTTATAAATCACACAGGATGAGTTTTTCACAGAACGTAAACTGCAGTCTCCTGTGATGGGTAGGTTTAGGGGCAGGCGCAGTGTAGGGGATAGAAAATACGGTTTGTACAGTATAAAAACCATTACGCCTATGGAATGTCCCCACATTTCACAAAAACAAACATGTGTGTGTGTGTGTGTGTGTGTGTGTGTGTGTGTGTGTGTGTGTGTGTGTGTGTGTGTGTGTGTGTGTGTGTGTGTGGTTCAGGTATTCCCTACTTTCTGTGGACAAAATGTCCCCACAAAGATGTCAATATCTGAAATCCATGTCTTTGTGGGGACATTTATTTGGTTCCCATGTAGGGTGACCACCTGGTTATTATTACTCTGTTGCAGGACAGTAAATGTGATGTTGCAGGACAATGCGAGACACGTGTGTGAGAGATCAATTTACTATTATACAATTTAGAGGGGTCATAAATTGAGAAATCACTGTTCAAGCTTTTGATATATAAAAGGTCATGGTAATATAAGAATATCCTACAAGTTTCAGAGCTGAAAACTTCCTTGTTAGTCAAAGAAAGGCTTTTATTGACACCAGGTCCAGCAAACGCTTGATCTGGGAATGTGCCTCCCTGTGATGTCAGAGTCTGGTGTAACACTGCCTTAACCGAAGAAGACGAACACCTGATTCTGATATCATCGTCCTGCCGGCGTGCTATCTTAAATAGTGAAATAACATTCCTTTCTTGAGGTGCGTTGTTCACTTTCTTGACTTGATATTTGAAGGAAAAATACAATCATGGAAGTTTTGATCATGCTGATTTGTCTGATATTTGTTAACATTCCAATTAATTGCGGGTGGATGAGAGATAAATCATTGTGTTTGTTTGATAAAGACATCATTTAGGTTGCCTTCTTTCCCACACGCTTTCAAAACAATTCCTCACGTGTAATCACAGGGGAGCCGAAGCTCATTATAATACGCAAATCTTATCCAATCATAGCAGTGGGCATTTACTTCCAAGTCTTCAGTTCATAAAAACCGAGCATTCCATGAGAGATGCTCAAAACCAGGGTAGAATATAGCCTATTACTTATTCATTATGATGTTTTTGAATGTAAAAACCATGCAAACGTCATAAGTTGACCTCATAAGTTGATCATAAGTTGAAAAAAAGCCAGTTCATGACCCATGTAAATATTGATTTACATTAGTTGGAAAGCTTATTTGCCATCATGTTGGATGATTTAAATCGTCAGTAGGCTTTGTTAATTGTTACGGCTCCATGACTGGCACTCAATTTGCTCAGGTTCAATTGTAGATAATTTGCTCTATAGGACCTATTCACTCCAAAATCATATTTTATACTAAAATACATTTCCTTAAGTAGCGACTAGTTAATTTACCTTTATTAGACTATGCAAACATTAAATGCATATTGGACTTATTGGGTATTTTTTGTTGGACCAGACAGGTTTGATCAGAATATTCTTATCTAGTACGTGTCTAGATGAAGTCCTGGCTGTAGCTATATTTAACCAGTTTTGATGAGATTCCTTTGCTCCATTCAGTCATCATCAGCGGAAAAATCCCTCCCTACGAATGCGTTGGTAGGTCATTTTCCCACTCTAGCTAGAACATGTTGGCGTTGTAAATGGATTTTTAAATGCTAAATCGCATTTTAGTATTATATTTCTTATTGTGGTATTGTAATTTCAGGGAATAAAAAAAAAATGCATGGTCAAATTGAAATGCGGGACACTGCTCCCAATTTCAGGACTGTCCCGTGGTCATCCTATTACCATGAGGAAAACAGCTTATAAATCATAGTATCATTTGAAATCATTTGAAAATGTAAAAATGCAAAACGTTTTTCTGTGATGGGTAGGTTTAGGTTTAGGGGATATAATATACAGTTTGTACAGTATAAAAAGCATTGTCTATGGAATGTCTATGGTTAATTAAAATGTGTAATGCATCTAAAATAAATATTAATTCTTAGAAATATTATTTATCTATTTTTTTTATTTTTTTTCATCAGTTAAACTGATGGTGTATAACAGTGTAATTCAGTATGGCTTTAACAATCAATTTTGAAATAAACATGAAAACATAGTGATTGCATCTCCAATGCTTTCTGGCACATATTTCAGTCAATTTCAATCTTTTTACACACACACACATGCACACGCACATACACACACACACACACACACACACACACACACACACGCACACACACACGCACACACACACGCACACACACACAAACACGTACACACAAAGCTGCAGGCACACACTGAGATTCTGCAGCATTTCATTTTTATTTACAAAGTGGTCAATTGTCACCTGCCACCAACTGTTTACTTCAATCTCAAATGGCATGTGGTGTAAAGGAACAAAGTGTGTCCCTTATTTTTCTCTGCTGAAGTTTACAACTCTGCCTTTAGGGAAAATGCAAACACAAAAATGTTATATTTTTAAGGCTTTCTAGAGAGAAAAGCCACTTAGAACATCTTGCCAGACACATAGCAACTCCCTGGAAACCACCCATTTGACTGTTTAAAACTTTAAAAAGTAAAGTTTCGGCCGATCACCTTCCATATTCAATTTCAACAAAAGTGTTGAAAGTGCCTCTGCAAAAGGTTATGGTCGTCAGACGAAGTCTAAGCATTTTGAATTGCGAGAAGGCACTTTCAACACTTTTTCCACGGAAGGTGATCGGCCGGAACTTTACTTTATAAAGTTTTAAATGTGGATATTTTTCTTACACAAACGCATTGCTTTGCTTCAGAAGGCCTTTATTAACCTTCCAGAGCCGTGTGGAGCACATATTTGACGGACAGCTGCATATTTTATGGACTTAAATAACAGAGCTAAAACTAATGCCATTACAAAGCTTGGATTAGCCAGGACATGAATATTAGCCTGGATGCCAGCCAAATTTAGCCCCGCCCACAACATTTGAGGTCGGGCAATTCGGTCTGGACTCGATCCATTGAGGAGTAATTATGCCTGAACAGAAACTGTTCGGACCAATCAAATTGTCAGGACGGGCTTTATATACGATGATGGACAGATGATAAACTGCCACATAGGCATTGACGTCATCAAAGGCGCTGGGTTGTATTCGATCCAATCCTAAATTGAGAACTATTTCTCTCAAAAAAGATTATTGTGTTAGTAAATATTCTGTGTATCCTTAAATAATTTTTTTATAACACCAGCAAAGATTGTATACACGTTCCAGCGAGCGTGCAGTTGAGTTCTGTTGCGTTAGTGATGCATTGTTCATGAACAATTGTTTTAGCTAATCTTAAATATGACTCTGGAACATTGAGTTGTCTCAGAGAGCAGTTTGTTCATTGTGTGTTGACCGTGCATGCGCTACAGGGCATCAGTTCTGTACAGGATCTTTTGCATTCAGCCGATGGGGCTGTGACTGAGAACGCATGACTGGAACCCGAAGACTTGAGAGGTGAACTAATCAGTTTTGTTTTCGGGACTGCATGCAGACACTGATGACGGAACTTACGACTCCAACCTGAAGACAGGGGAGATGTAACGTTAATAATCTTTCCAGGGGACAAACGTGATTAAATGGTTTGGCCTTGGCTGCGTTAGCTTATAATTTATTTTTTTATTCCAAATGTGATCAACGTTTGCATAAGTACTAGATATGTTGGGGAATTTAACATGTGACATTTTATTCATATTCTGCTCAAATAAACAAATCAGTTGAAAAAAGATTTATTCATTTTGCTGAACGAGATTCAGAGATTCAAAGATCAGAGTCCGTAAAATGATCCGAACTTCCCACTGCTATGAGTCACTCAACATACTTTCCTGGTTCGGTTGAAACACGCCCCAATAATCACAGCCCAATGGAGCGGTATCAGACTCATATTCTGACTAGAACTGAGTATGACCACGTCAGGCTACATAAATATAACTCAGATTTTATTTGTCTGAAAGAAGAATGTCATATACACCTAGGATGACTTGAGGGTAGGGGTGTAACGATATATCGCGATATAAAATGTGACGATATGTATCGTTGATTTAAACGATATGATTTGCGATATATATATATATATATATATATATATATATATATAGTTGTTTTATCCAAGGCTCAACTTGCTGTAGTAGGCCTATTTATAAGGTAGCCTATAATTCACCCAAACACAAATTAATAAAATGTACCACAAATGTAAATTCTGTCATCATGTACTCACCATCAAGTAGTTTTTCGTTTAACTTCCAAATACAAATGAAGATTTTCTTTATGAAACCTGTGGGATTTCTGTCCCTCCATTTTTAAAGTCCATTCCTCTCAAACTTAAAAGATGCAAAAAATGTCATAAAGGCATCGTAATAATAACTAATTGAGTGGTCTAATTCAAAGTCTTAAGTCTTTAAGTCTTCTGAAGAGGCACAATGGCTTTATAATATGATGAATATATTTAAAACGACGCGCATAGGCTACTGTAGTAAACACGGATGTTCAAATGACTAAGTGACGCGCTAAAACAACATGAGAGGGAATAAATGCAGATAGTTTAATTCTTGGATGAGCTAAACATTTACAGTTTGAGAGCGGTCATTATGACACACTTTCTTGCGATTAGAGCTGTGATTGATTGCATCTTATGAAGTCCACGTGCTGCCAGAATGGCACTCTTCAAGGCAAGGCAAGGCAAGTTTATTTATATAGCACATTTCATAAACAATGGCAATTCAAAGTGCTTTACATAGAAAATGAAATTAAAACAGTGATAAGAAATAAGAATACCACGTGTCAGAATTAAAAATAAAAACAGGATAATTAAAACAGTTGTAAATAGAATTTTTAAAATAAGAAATAGAAATATACAGTTGTAAAGATAATTAAAAAGAATAAAATTATTACAGTATATATAGATAAAAAATAATAAAGATGATGCATAGATTAGATTAGGTGCAATCAGTGGGACGTACAGTGGCACAGTGCTCATTCAGTAAAGGCACAGCTGAACAGATGTGTTTTGAGTCTGGATTTGAATGTGGCTACTGTTGGAGCACCTCTGATCTGTTCTGGAAGCTGGTTCCAGCTGGGGCTGGCACAATAGCTAAACGCAGACTCTCCTTGCGTTGAGTGAACTCTTGGTATTTCTAACTGACTTGATCCTGATGATCTGAGTGATCTGTTGGGTTTGTATTTAATCAGCATATCTGCAATGTATTGAGGTCCTAGGCTATTAAGTGATTTATAAACAAGTAATAATATTTTAAAATTGATCCTAAATGTAACGGGGAAGCCAGCGTAAAGACCTGAGGACTGGCGTGATAGTGTCATATTTTCTGGTTCTGCTCAGAATCCTGCATGGCCGCAGCGTTCTGTATGAGCTGCAGCTGTCTAATGGTCTTTTTGGGAAGGCCGGTGAGGAGACCATTACAATAGTCCACCCTGCTGGTGATGAAAGCATTTCTCTAAGTCTAAGTTTCTAAACATTTAAAGCGGGACTCCTCCAAGTCAAGCGCGAACACCATTTAAAAGGGCACTCCTCCAAGTCAAAGCGCAAACATAATTTAAATCACTATATCACATTTAGTTTTAGTAGTATGATCATTCAAAGCAATTTAGATGGTTCATTCATACATACTGTATTAATAGAGAGATAGGCGGGACATAGCGAGCACGGGAGAGTTGCAAGCATGGGGTGAAAATGCTGCCGGCATTGAAAGCGCGAGTAATGCGTGAGGGTAGTAATGCGAAGTTTCAGTATTTCAATAGAGTTTCAGTGACATTTTTACATTAATAATCGTATTACATAGAATCATATAACGACTATACGTAATGTTGAATACAATATAATAATGCATAGGGTGTATATATATATATATATATATATATATATATATATATATATATTGGCAAAAATATAAAAAATAGTAAAAAAAACAACAACTTTATTTTGGCTTAAAATATCGTGATACATATCGTATCGTGAGTTCAGTATCGAGATACGTATCGAATCGTGACACGAGTGTATCGTTACACCTCTACTTGAGGGTGAGTAAATCATGGGCTAATTTTCATTTTTGGGTGAACTATCCCTTCATAATTGGGGGTCCTTGGCATCATAAAGTTTGAAAACCCCTGTCTTAAGCGGCTTGTTTCGTATGAAGAGCAAATATATAATAATGCAGTGTAGAAACACATTCAACTGTTTTAAATATCCCAGCACCCTTTTGTGTTCAGGTAGACATGTTTAGTTACAGCTGAGAGCATTAGTTATTCTTCAGAGGGCAGATAGAACAAATGCACAATAATTACTGTTTGCCGCTAGATAAGTGGGGTAACGAAGCATTCAGCACGTTTTTGTTTGCTTATAATCAAATTAAAGTTCAAAAGCATGCAAAATCTGACAGCTCTGAAAATGAAGTACTAAACTAACAATGAATGAAAAGAGAGAGCAAACAAAAAATAAATGAGAAGCTGAAAGGAAAGGACATACACAATCACTCACACATACAAACACAGTCAGGCAGCTAAACGCCTAAAATTTCCAAATGTCTAGACCACGAGGTGTATAATGGGATGATCGTCATTCTATTGTTATACTGTCACTTGCTTCACTAATGGTTTCTTACAGTCTGTACATTCCCAGTGAAATAGTTTATTGCTCACAGTTTGTTCTTTTATAGCTTGTGAAAAATGTTTGAGTTCATAGTGTAATGTCAGATTTTTCTTTAAACTTTGGGATCTTGGCCAATCTGAGCACATGGTTGAGACCCTTGAGATTACACTGGCCTTGTTCTCAGGAGAAAAATGTGTGAAGCAATTAACATTTATTTTTAATTTCTTGCATGCATGCTAATTTTCATTATTTTTGATGACCATTGCAATAATTTTACGCTCACTTATAGTTAATCTTTAAATCAAAATGGACAAATCTTGTATTTGATCATGCACATCATTATGATTTTCACATTCATATAATCTTACTCAAAATAACTTCCCCTCTCTCTTGCAGCAAAATCTCTTCTCTGATTACATGTTTACTTGCATTGGGGTCAGAAATCTGTCAATCAAATGAGATCGACCAATAGCAAACTATAGCGATCCAATCAAGTCCCGTCCTACATTTTTCTTGCCTAAAAACCGTTTTGCTCGGATATACGTCACAATAGGGGAGAAAGACTATCGTAACTTTAAAGAGAGATTTAAAGGGTTAGTTAACCCAAAAATGAAAATTCTGTCATTAATTACTGACCCTCATGTCGTTCGACACCCGTAAGACCTTTGTTCATCTTCAGAACACAAATGAAGATTTTTTTGTTGAAATTTAATGGCTCAGAAAGGCCTCCATTGGCAGCAATTACATTTCCTCTCTCAAGACATATAAAAGGCACTAAGACGTCATCACAAAGTCCATCTCACTCCAGTAGTTCTACAATCATTTTATGAAGTGACGAGAATAGATTTTGTGTGCAAGAAAACTAAATAACGACTTATAGAGAGATGGCAGATTTCAAAACACTGATTCATAACGCTTTAAAGCCTCGGGAAGCTGTGTATTCGAATCAGCGATTTGGAGCGCCAAAGTCACGTAATTTCAGCAGTTTGGCGGTTTGACACGCGATACGAATCATGAATTGATACGCTTCGCTGTGTCATAAAGCTTCGAACCTTCAGGAAGCAGTGTTTTGAAATCTGCGCACAAAAACTATACTCGTTGCTTAATAAAATGATTGTAGAACCACTGGAGTGAGATGGACTTTGTGATGACGTCTTTAGTGCCTTTCATGGGTCTTGAGAGAGGAAATAACATTGGTGTCAATGGAGGCCTTTCTGAGCCATCGGATTTCAGCAAAAATATCTTCATTTGTGTTCTGAAGATAAACGGAGGTCTTACAGGTGTCGAACGACATGAGGGTAAATAATTAATGACAGAATTTTCATTTTTGGGTGAACTAACCCTTCAATAACACTGTTAAATGTAATCTAATATCTAAATGTTGTACAATATAATGTGATTCCTACAGTATAGTCGCTTTAAAATGTGCCCTTCACCTAGTAGCGTTTGCATAGAAAAGTTAATACACTAAAAAAAGTTTATATATTGAAAGTTAAATGGGACAAGCTTGAGCAAAAAACCTTTGGCCTTCCATTTCCTCATTGCTGTCTAACAATTGAAATATTGAAGGTCTGTGATGTTTCTTTCCAATGGTTTTTCTGCAATAAAAATCTAAATACATGGCTTAACTATGGCTCAACATACGATTAAGTTATCAGAGAGTCTTGGGAACACAGACACATACCCTCAAAAACAGAGAAGTTCTCTTGACACTCCTGCTGTTTCACAAGGACAACATACCCCAGAAATGTCTCAACGCGCTCTAGAAACACTCTTTCAAGTAAAATGGGTGATGAGCCCCATCAAAAACAGTTACCGTTCTCCAAAAAAGAAGTCTCTTGACATGCTCTATGGAGAGTACAGCCATCATATATTCCCACGGCACGGCATAGATCTCCAGCAAAGCTTTCAACGGTCAAAAAGGGGTGATTTTATTGAAAGGCTGGGAAGTTCTCTCTTTTAACCTTTTCTCAAGAGCATGTCAAAAACGTGTTTTCTCACCGACTTCACCAGGTTAACCAAGCGTGGTTGTCATGTCTTGACGTGATGGACAGGTGGATCTCTTTTCATTCATTATTCAGATCGGTTAGATCAAAAAGCATTCACACCAAATTCATCCTGACTATCAAAAATGGAAGGAAATCTTCCGACAGCAAGCATATGGAAGGCGTTCTTTCATATGAATCTGCAACAGCAAAAAGGTTTTTTAAGATTGTGTTATTCACAAGAACTCAATATTACAAATATTAGACCACAGAACATTAGACCAATAAGAACAAAGTGTTCCAGAGCTGTGTAATAAATAACCATAGATAGCACATTTTGACTGAACAGATACAAAGTTATGCAGCTGCTACAAAGAGTCTCACAGGAACAATAAGTACAGCAAGTGAGGAATGTTTTATTTTTTATTTTTAAAGCGATTCGTTAATATAATAAACATGGTAAAAAGAATCGGAGGGTCTCTCATTTTCACATTAAGTTCACATTAAGTTAAGACACCTACATACTTGAATGATTCATTAGTATTATTATTAAACATTTCATGTATTGCTAAATTTAGAGTATGACAATGCAATAAATTAATACAATATAAACTAACCACTGTATAATATAATATAATCAAAATGTTGAGGTAGTATTAATATTTAACAGAAAATGTATAATTATATTCAACAAGAATGCATTAAATTGACAGTTACAGCAGACTTTTATAACGTTACAGAAATATAGATTTCTAATAAAAATATAAATTATCTTCTTTTAATTTCAATATTTATTAAAGAATACTGAAAAAAGTATCATGGTTTAAAAAAAGTATATTAGAATGATTTGTGAAGGATCATGTGACACTGAAGACTGGAGTAATGGTGCTGAAAATTCAGCTTTACCATCACAGGAATAAATGGTATTTTTTAAAATATATATTCAAATATTTTCAGATATATATTCAGTTATTTTACATTGTTTGAAACTACTGTTGTAATTCAATGCAATACATTTCTGTTTTTACTGTATTTATTATTTTATTTTTTACATAAATGGTTATTTGATGACCATAAGCTATACTGTAGCGAGCACACTTACTTTAGGCAGACGTAAATGAATTGAATTAAGATGGTGATCTCTTTTTTACTTTGATGCTTCATCAGGTCAAGAATGAAAGTCAAATAATCGATAAGAGCTGTAAACCAGAAGTAGAACTCTGCAAACAAGTGTAACAGAACAGAAAAGGTCTGTAGGAGAACAACCTTAACAGAACTTCTTATCTGAGATGGACAAAAGACAAATGTTAACATTCAATGATTTTTTGGAGAGGTTGTTCACATTGGAAGCCATTTTCAAAAGCCTCAGTTCTTGGTAAACTAGAAACAAAGTTGTCAGAAATTGTATGAATGTGGATGAAGTGTCAGATGCATGACTGTTCAGAGATTTATAGCCAATCTTTTTGACTTCAGTCCTTTTCTCCTTTAACTTCCTACATTCCCTCTTCTACTGTTTGTTAATTTGCAATGCAAGTCGGCTCTGTTTCTTTGAGGTATGACTTCTGAGTGGGTGTAAAACATTAAAATGACAAATAATTACAGTAAATAAAATCTGCTTGTACACTCAATGAGGGGAAAAAGCAAACTATTTAGAGGTCACCCAAAAATGAAAATTCATTAATTACTCACCCTCATGTCGTTTCAAACCCGTAACACATTCGGTCATCTTCAGAACACAAATTAAGATATTTTTGATGAAATCCGAGAGGTTTCTGAACCATCTATAGGCAACAACATCATTGCAACTTTCAAGGCCCAGAAAGGTAGTAAAAACATTTTGTTAAATCGTTAAAACAAATTGTTAAAATCGTCCATGTGACAATGTTACAAAGTGACAAGAATACTTTTTGTGTGCAAAAAGTACACTTTTATTCAACAATTTCTCCTCGTCAGTGTCAGTCTCCTACGCTGTTGAAATAGTAAACAGTACAGAGCTTCCTGGTTCTATGTCAGAAAGTCGGCTCACCGTTGGTCGATGTTAACATGAGCACCACGGCGCGTGATGCTGACGCAGAAGCTGGCCAATGGTCAGTTAACAAATTTCATCAAACATATCTTTATGTTGTTTGAAAGATGAATGAAGGTCTTATGGATTTGGAACGGCGTGAGGGTGAGTAATTAATGACAATTTTTGGGTGAACTATCCCTTTAATCATTTTAATTACAAATCACTGGTCAGGAAATTATCAAGAAGTGCATAAATACTGTAGATAAAGTAATTTAGCACAGAATGGCCTTCCTTATTTTTTCTTTAAATGCTTGCCATTCTCAGGCCACCAAAAACGCTGTTGTCGTGTAAATGAATGGTCAGAACTAAAAGTTTTCAGTTTCAGCTGAAAATGGTGTCATGTAAATGGCTCCTATATTAATAACTAATGATTTTTACAACGGAAAATCAAGTCTGACCTTAAACTAGACAATGACTTACTTCTAGAGCTGCTGCACAGCCAAAACAATCTTATTACTGTAATTTCCTGTTAACACTGTAAAGATGCTTTGAAACAATCTGTATTGTAAAAAGTGCTATATAAAAAAAAGGTGACTTGTCTTTAAACCATCTGGGTAAACTTGCAGACAACTTTTTACATGAAGAAGAATCAGTGTTCCACTCAATAATAATGGCTTCAAACAGTTCATGAGGAGTTGAAAAATGTCTCCCAGTTCGTTGGAGTTTAATGTGAGACCCAATATTCACTATAGGGCTCAAATCTGGAGTCCTTTCAGGCCAAAACATGAGCCTAATGGACTTGTTCTCAAGGCACTTCTTGTTTTTGCAATTTAGGCAGGAACATTGTCTTGTTGAAAACCAATACCAGTAGCTAATACACAATGTCACCTGTTCCTCCATGTTTTACTGTGGTAGAGAAAAATGTATTATTATTTCTCACCAGATTTTTGAAGACACCGCACTGGAGCATCACCATGCAACTCATCTTTCATTGTGATTCATCCGTGACTCCACACAACTTCCCATATTCTGCCAAAAACTTCATTCTGTCTTTCTGAGACAGCAGTGGCTTTTTAAGTAGTGCATATGCTTACATTTCACTAATTACATGACCAATAATTTGTGGTTAAGACAATTAAATGCTTAGTGTTTAGCCATTTTAGGCATTTTTCCCCCAGTAGGGAGTGTACATATCACTTTGGTAGCAATTACGGATGAAAACAAAAAACAAAAAACAGAGCTTCCATTCAGTGACTGTGAGCAGCACACCTACATATTACCTGTGTTATATCCATAATTAGTTGTCCAGTATGAAAAAAAAACCATCTCAAATCAGCCTGCATTTAAAACACCAGTCATTCAAAACAGCCTTTCCCCCCAATGTACTAACAATCCCACAACCCTCAGAATTAATAGAGCTGAGATGAAAGAGAAGTACACATGGGAAGTGCTAATTATTACAGAGACAAAAAGTCTGTTTTCTTTTTTTTACATTTTCTGACAGCTTGCCAGCTTCTCAAGCCAAAATTCAATTATTGCTTCCGACTGTTACAAGCTGGTAAATGTAATGTGCTGTTATTCTAGGGTTGTTTTAGGGAACTAAAGAGTCATGTTCTGTCTGTAACATTAAAAATCCCGTAGATGTGACTGCATGGGGACTTTTGTGAGAAAACAGCATAAAGAGTTTAAGTAGCATCAAATTATTTCCCATCATTCAGCATGTTAACAGGAAATTACGGATCTCCCTATACTAAACCTTTTCATGACCTATCACCACATACTCAAGGTAGTCGGCAAAGGTGACTCCAGGTGGGTTGTCTCTGTATGTAGTAACTACTAAAATGTGAACTCTATTCAGAAGGGATTTGTTTTCTAAACAATGCAATTCTTAACACCAGACATCTGTAATATCATGTACTGATTTGGACAGAATGTCTAAATCCATGATAAAGGTGCACAAGGAATTTGCACGCAATGAGAACATTTTATTTGGTTGCGTATTCTACAAAGGTAAAAAAAAAAAAACTTTTGTGAAGATACAATATCCGCAAACACAGACATCCCTATCCAGACGGAATTTAATTCCTTAGAGGACCGACAAGATAGCCAAAAAAGAGTCATTTGCTCTGTAATTTGTACCGAAGTTGTGCAAGAAAAGCACAGATATGTTTAGAGCAGTGGTTCTTAACTGGGGACCTACATTTTCCCATGGTCATTAAACCGCAACCCAATTTTTTAGAATTTTGATTTAATATCAAATGGAGTAATACACAAACTATAACGTTCTGGGGAGGATAAGCAACTAGGAATATTCTAAACAGACTTTAATTATGAACAGTAACACAACACATTACATAAGACAATAACCGAACAATAAATTAAATGAACAGGGAGTATATATACAGGGGATATCAGGGAACTAAATAAGAAATAGCTGATGATAATCAACCATATAAACACACAGGGGCTCTGTCCGATAACTGAACATTTCTGCAGTATATGCATATGTATCCTTCGCTGCCTTTGACATCCCACAATCCTGTGCTTTCCACTCTGTGACAGATTAAATATGAGTCTGAAATTTGCAGTTGGTGGTCAGTTTGTGTGTAAATGTACGTTTTTGACCATGTTTTCCACTTTTGATGTCACTTCTAGTGAGAAATTACAATTGTAGAAATTAAATATTCACTTAGTTTTCACAAAAAAGCTCTCTCTATTTTGCTATAGATCATTAAATCATTACGCTGCTTCGGAATCAGTTTTGAGGGGTACCTTCATACGCAAATTATGCCTACAGAGTCATTGCCTGATAGGGCAGCAAAGCAACAAGTCAGCTGCCGGGGACATAAGAACGTTAAAAAAAAAGGAAACCGGGACCAAACATATACAAAAATTGTAAGAACACTGATGAATAAACAGTATTTTAAGGCAAGGCTATAAAATAGCTGTCCCAAACAATATTATTAAGTCAGAAATATAGAATCAGTAGTATTTTGTTTTGTTATGGTAGTCTCGCGTAGCCAGACCGTCAGACTGATTGCAGAAGGTCTGGAGTCTATTGCAGCTTTTATTAGTCATGAACCGCCCATGAGGACGTTTGACTGACATGTAATGCAACCAATCACAGTTCATTTTGTTCCACATGTTTAGGGGCGTGAAAATGTAAAGTCGATGTCCTTGCAATAACAGACCGGCGTGCATCTATAAATGATTAATTCAAGAAGTTTACAGCATTTAGTTGATCCTGATAAGTGCTCATTGTCACAGTTGTAAACACGACAGTATTCTTCTTCCACAGGAGAGTTTAGAGTTGCGGCGTTTGTTTCCAGGCGGACTGTTAAAGGACGCGACACACGTCTCGCGGACATCCTGTAGAATTCAACCAATCAGATGACGACTTTGACTTTGAAAATCCTGAAGTGTTTCCAGAAAAGTGTGCCATATGCATTAGACGTCTGAGGCTGAGACTAAGGTTACGAAAGCTAGAGTTGCCATACACAATATTTACATGAACTGTTAAAAAAATATATGGACATTGATCCTGGTATATATAATGAACATTTATTGGTACTTTTTGGTAATTTCATGACTTACTAATTGACAACGCAAGGACAACGTTGCATGCTTGCAATTTTAACTGCAAAAACGCATTCTGTGTGAAATGGCCCTATCAAGATAAGAAAATAAAGTTAGAATAATGACACTTAGACACAGCCCGACAGATACAGAATCAGAATAATGCAAAACAGGTCAGGTCATGCACGAGATTCAGCCAACAACACAAATGCGATGGTCAAACACGTCCGTCTACACAATTACATATTAATAACACTGGAAATGGAATCCAGTGGAATGGAAAGAATGTTAAGAGCAAATTCTTTGCAACAGTTTTCACACACATATTTCAAAATAAAAGTATTGCATCAGAAAAAAACATTTAGAATCAAGTTTATTGTTGTTGTTTCTTTTGACTACACACTCCACGACCACACTCAAAACGGTCCTGCGACGCACAATTTGAGAAACACTGGTTTAAGTATGTTTGCTAAACATAAATTTTCTAAACCTTTTCTAAAAAGAAAGTTACATCTTGCATTCGCCAGCAATGCAAGATCTGGCCAATTAAGTTCTTCAACAAATGCAATTAAAAGTTCCCCCTGCATAATTTTGACATTTTAAGATTGCTTCTTCTAGACAAGAAAATCTCATCAAACCTATTATTTTTATTTTTTCATCTAAAGATGGAAAAGTGGAGAAAAAAAGCTCCACAGGATGGAGAAACAGAGAAGAATTCCTCAGAGATAAACTTTATGCATGGGACATGGCAACTTGGATTAAGTCAAAGAAAGCAGGATTTGATTTGCAATTTTAAAAAGACTAGAACTTAGTTTGTGTATGTGGGTGCCAACACAGAGCCTCTCCCACGGGACACAGACAGTACATGACCTCATTAAAGGGAGACAGTTTAATATTTGACAACATCCCCTAGAGGACTTTGGGCAAAGCATGACTTCCTGTCTCCCCAGATTGGCTCTGCTGTGGATGGAGGTGTATGTGTGTACCTGCATATGCGACAAGTACAATTATATCTTCACTGCAGGAAGCAGAGCACTTTCCCACAAGAACAAACAAAAATATTCCTACCTGTCATAGGGCTGCTTTGATCAAACTGAAAATTTCAGTCTTACTGGAAACTACTTAAAAAGCCTCTCAAGGTGACTAGGAGATTAACACTTCCTTTCTTTTTTCAGCTATTTTTCTTCTAGCAACAAAAGTCTAACATAAAATAATGTAATTAAGTTGAAATTTTGTTTATTTCTCTTACCCCCAACCACTGACATTTTGCAATGCATAAAAAGATGAATATATTATACCATTTTAATATAATATTTACCTTTCCAAACTAATTCATCTTGTTTTAAGTATGTTTCAATTTTTATAGGAAGACAAGATTAAGAAAAATTATTTCTGCAGTGTAATTATATTTATTACCATGCACAAACTCCAGTGTCTTAAATGAATATAATAAATTGTGCACCAAATTATGATGAACTGTCATCATTAACCAAAAGATTTTAAATACTGGAGCTGAATATACAATAAGTTTTGTAAAGCAGCCATTTGACTACTTGCATCTTTAGGTGTCATCCTGGATCGGAGTGCTTGTGGTGTTCAAGTGTAAATGTTACTATTACAGGTCATGTTATCCCAGGTGACATTCCCGCTCTTGACTGATGCTGCCTCAGCTTCCTTTTAAAAATCATGTCTCACACTCCAACACAGACCATTGCTTAGGAAAAAAATGGCTTCTTTGTAACTCGTTGTGCTGCTCTGATTGATTTAAATGCGCTCGACTTGATATACAACAATATACTGCTCTCATATCAAGGCAAATAACAAAAAGGTATACAAAGTGATTTCATTAATTTCCAAATTAAGTCGTGTTTTGCCACGCTCTGCTGCCAGTGATCAACCTGCCACATGATAAAACACAGACCGCTTTCAGCAGACACAAAACTGAAGTAAGCGAATGCAAAAAAGTTCCAAATCAAGCTGGATCATTATTATTGTATTAAATTATACACTGCCCGGCCAAAACAACAAAAAAAGTTGCTGATTGGATTTAAATCGGCAAATGCTTAAGAGTATATGATTGGATCAGTGCAGTGATTATTATGTTTCTAGCATGTTATATGTTTGGCAGCAGTTCTTCTAACACTAGACACTCGCTTATGGATCCACCACAGGCTCGGCACCAGCATATTTCGACTCGCTCCTACGAGTCTACACCCCTACCAGAAGCCTTCGCTCAGGTAAGGAGCGTAGGCTTATGGTACCATCACAGAGAGGCATGAAATCCCTCTCCAGAACTTTTTCATTCACTGTTCCTGGCTGGTGGAACAATCTTCCTACCTCCATCCGGATGGCAGAATCACTGTCATCATTCAAAAGACAGCTAAAAACTCATCTCTTTCGTGAGCACTTAACCTTATCATAAGAAAAAAAAAAACTCTTCTCTTTTATTCCTTCCTTATTCTAGCTTAAGCTTATTCTATGTAATATCCAAAACTTGGTATTTAAGGCACTTCTTGCGTTTTGCGCCTATTCATGACCGATCGCTTCCTGTACTCCTATGTTGTAAGTCGCTTTGGATAAAAGCGTCTGCTAAATGCCTAAATGTAATGTAAATGCACTAATTGATGGAGAGTGTAGCTTGTCATTGCTTAAACAAACCAAGAGTCATTATAGCCATATTCCAGGATGACAGTGTCAAGATTCATCAGGCTCAAACTGTGAAAGAATGGTTGGGAGGAATTATTTTCACACATGAATTGGCACCTCTGAGTCCAGACATTTAAACTCACTGAAAGTCTTTGGAGGGTGCTGGAGGAGACTTTATAGAGTGCTGGACTCTTGCACTGTCAATACAAGATCTGGAACAAAAATGGATGCACCTCTTGATGGAAATAAATATTGTGATGTTATTTCCATTAAGAGGTGGATCAATTGTTGACCCATTTTTGGACTCAGAGGTGACAATTCATGCGTTAAGATTAAATTAATTAGTTGTAATAACAACAATACAGTGCCCTCCACTAACATTGACACACTTGGTAAATATGAGCAAAGGCAGCTGTGAAAATAAATCTGCAGTTTATCCCTTTGATCTTTCTTTTTTTATTAAATCACAAAATTTGAACCTTTCATTGGAGAAGGGGGAAAATCACATTACAAAAATAAATGTTTTTCTCCAATGCATGTTGTCTACAATTATTGGCACCCCTAGAGATAATTATGAGTAAAATATCTCTAAAGTATAATTTCCATTCATATTTATGCTCACCAGAGTGACTAGGAGCATGAAATTGTCCAGCCATGGCTTCCTGTTCCACAGTATACATACAGTATGAGGAAACACAAAGACCAAATTCCCTTACAATGAGTAAAACCAAAGATTATAGTTCTGATGTGCAGCAAAAGATTGTCGAGCTTCACAAAATAGGAAGTGGCTGCAAGGAAATAGCCAAAGTATTAAAAATCCCCATTTCCACCATCAGAGTGATGAGGAGCGATTGAGTGGACAAAGACTTTCCAATAATCGCAGATGGAGAATTGCAGAGATTAGTTCAGTCTTGGGGCCAGAAAGACACACACAAAAAAATTAAACACCACCAACAGCACCACAAGTTGTCTGGGAGGGTTTCAATAAAAAATTTGCTCATCTAAAAACAAACTTAAACAAAAACAAAGCATATTGAGTTGTCAGACAAAACTGGAACTTCAGAACGGCTTCTATGGTCAGATTAAGCTAAAAAAAAAGAAAAAAAAAAAGAAAAGAAGAGCTTTTTGACAGCAAACCCACCAGATGGGTTTGGTGCAAACAGGGATAAAAAGTATCCCATGCCCACTGTTAAAAATACAGCTGGATGTTGTGGACCTATTTCTTGCAGGAGGCCCTTGACATCTTGTTCAGATACATGGTATCATGAATTTTAGAAAATACCAACAGATACAAATCAACTGATCTCTTCTCAGGTGTTCTCCAAACTCATCAGGCATTACAGAAGAAGACTCAGAGCTGTTATCTTGGGAAAAGGACGTTGCAATAATTGGGTACCAATAATTGTGGGCAATGTGAACTAGAGAAAAACACTATTTCATAATGAGATTTCCCCCCATTTTCAACTGTTTTACTTCAATGAAAGAATTTTGTGAATTTTTTGAATGAAAGATCAAAAGGATAAATATGCAGATTTATTTTCACAGCTGCCTTTACTCATATTTACCAAGGGTGCCAATATTAGTGAAGGGCACTTTATATTGTAGGTTATATACAGACAGACAGACAGATTCCACACCAGATGTGTAATTAGCAGAAAAGCAAAAAAGAAGCAAAAAGATTCTCAACAAAAATCAAACAGGCGAGAGTTTTAGATTCTTTTAGATTCCTCGAACCGAGCGCACCACACTTCAAAGTGAACAGAAGAACATCCAGCCAAGGTCAAAGAGGATACGGCTCTCCCTTCCGCAAGCTCCCTCTGGCATACAAACCTTGGTGTTAACCCTATAGCCCAGACACGGAGAGAGATTTCAAAGTCTCTGATGGGTTATGGGTTTGCCTTAGCCAAAGGTTTCTCTCATTTGCAGTTCATTTTTTCCTGCAGTTCTGTTCATTTGTATTCCAAGTCACAGGCGGCATTCTTATAAGACCTCAAATACACACCCTACACACACACACACACACAAACAGGTAAACCAATATCATTTCATCAACACTCCTTTTTTCTACCACTATTTTTCTTTCTCTCACCTCCCTTTCTGCCTTCCTGTCAGTTTCGCTGCTTATGATGAGGTGCTCCATCATGCACTGCCTTTTCATTTTTATTCTGTATTTCCAAACCTATTATGATCCCACACACACATGCAAACCCATCCGCCCATAGCTGACTCATTATCACTTATATCACGCTTATATGTCAACACAGCCAGTAACGTCGGGTGTTAAGATGCCCAAACGTGTGTGTGTGTTAATATGCTCACGTTTGGCATCTCATAAATAACTGATGGGCAAAAACAGAGGGAGTTCTGATTTGGCCAGAATTAATTTTGGCTTCCAAAAACGGCCCAACCATGAAACAAGTGCATGATTTTAAGTTTTGCTTTGAATCTGTATCAACCATATGAAAAAGGACTAAAGTGAAGCAGTGAAAAGTAGAGACAAAAAGACATTGAAAAGAGACAGGAGAAAAATGAAGAGATTTCCCCCATTGACGGTTGTGCAAGATGCATGAAATAAGTTTTATTTTGCTTCCTTGGGGCATTTTAATCTAATCTGGTAGGGAT
Source organism: Gobiocypris rarus (assembly GCA_023029165.1). Lineage (NCBI taxonomy): Eukaryota > Metazoa > Chordata > Actinopteri > Cypriniformes > Gobionidae > Gobiocypris > Gobiocypris rarus. The sequence continues at coordinate 6,475,971 of CM040914.1, read as the reverse complement.
GGGACTATATTGATATGTAAAGGCAGAAGGTATTACCGAAGCTTAGTGGCTTCATATTAAAAAGAGCCATGGATAGCACAGAGCCAGTTATTATAAAGTCAAAAAGTTTCATGGCTGGGTTTAAACTGGATGTGGGGGGTGGGGGAAGCATTGGTTTCATTCAAATGAAGATTAGACATTTTCAAGTGAGAACAAAATCCAAGCAGCATTGTATGAATTGAATTATTGAGGAGTACTGGTTTAGCACTGAATTTAAAATTTAAAGGCCCACTGATGTGCTTAGAAACATGCAGCATTATCCAATGTGCTGATGTAATTTCCCCTGAAACAGGAAGAGAGGGCGGGACATATCAGGCAGCCCCTTCCCTTTTTTCAAATAGCGCTTCGTTTATATATCACAGTTTGACTACTGGAGTTCGCCACCCCTGGACTACAGCATTTCCGCTCAGTAAAACTGAAGTTTCCACCTAATCTCTAACCGTTTCTCATCATAATCTCCTCCATGCCGCTTTGAAATAAAGCATTCTGTGAAAAAATTCAAATGGGTCCGATATGTTTTATGGCCTGCGCCGACTCACGCATATGATCCGCTTGCTTTCGCGTCTCTGGGCCGAAGCACACTGTGTGTGTGTATATGTGTGTGTGTGGGCGCGCACTGTGGCGATGCATGTGAAACTAACGTGATATAGTGCACTATGTGCCATTCACCTTGTAGAAAATAGTAAATGTAATAGTGAATGTGTGAACAAGTGACCGATTTCATACGCAGCTTCAGTGCCTGTTTAGGGGGTGGGACGCTTCAGATTCTAGAGAGCATTTGATTGGACAGAAGATGTGCTGAGAAGTTGAAGTCCGTGGTGATGTCATCAAAATCTTTGATCCATTTTAGAAGAAGTGAGAGACTGTAAATGGAACACACCAGCTTATTCATAACCATCCTTAAGGCTAACATATTCATACTAAAAACAAAAATAAACATCCATTTTAATTTTAGGGGTCGTTTAAGTGCAATATGAAAGCCCATTTTACTTCTGTTATATTCCTATGTTGTATTTCCAAGTTAAACAATATTCAAACAGACAAAAAGGTTTGAATTTATTTTATTCTGGATTGTAAAAAGTGAATTTATTTTTATGTTGATTTTTAAAAAAATTACTAAATAATAATAATAATAATAATAATAATGTCCAAGTGAAACAATATTTAAACAAACAAAAAGGACAGAACATTTTATGTGGAAATAATTTGGATTGCAAAAAGTAATTTTTTTAAATGTTCCTGTTTTTTTAAATAATTAACAAATAGTAATAATAATGATAACGATTAAAATAATGACACATTTATATATTTTTATTTATCAGTAAAGTGATATTTCCAAGAGAAGGCAATTTTTGGGGAATTTTCATGTTGATCCTAAAATAATTAAATAATATCAATAATAATTATTATTATTTCTATTTATTTTATAAAAAACTATACAATAATTATTACATTTCAATTTATTTTCATTTTCATTTTGAGGAAAATTACATTTTTGTGATTCCTTTTTAATGAAAATTATAAAATCGCTTATAAAACAAGCAATCCTGCATAAAGGACACACATAAAACAGCATTTATATAATGTGATATATGGTGTAGTTATTACCCTCCACTCTGAATGTGATGAGAGGTGATAAAAATATGTAGGATTTTTGGTCAAGGTCATCCCGCCTCATTTACAGTCCGTCCAATCACACGCCTGGGCACCTGCGGAGCCGTGACAAGCCTTGAGATATGTACACAGAGAGACAGTTCAAACAAACGCACACACGCGTTCTCATGCCCTCGCTGAGAAGTAAAACTCAAGAGTTATCATTCTCCTCATCAAGGCTTTGGCAAAACAAATAGTGACAGATACGCCCCGGAACGCATCGAGCATCGGTTTGACTGGCAGGCGTTCAGGGATGACAGCTCTGTCGGGTCCTGTCAGAGTTGGATGTTGACTGGCAGACTCCGGACAGCTGAACATCTGGGGCCTTTCTAAATCAGAGACCATCACTCATAGTCAAACACACACCCACACACACAAACAGAATCTGTACCGCCTACCTTCTATGCTTTACATACTGTAAACATCTGTTACTTAACAAAACTGTCACAAATGTATTTTGATACATTGTGCACAATGAGAAATTACTGTTTTTATAATGTTAAATTGTATGTACAATTATTATACATAAATATTGTATTTCAATAAAAAAAAAAATATATATATATATATATATATATATATATATATATATATATATATATATATATATATATATATATATATATATATATATATATATATATATATATATATATATATATTGGTAAGACTTTAGTTTAGGTTCCAGTTCTCATTAGTTATTTATAAGCATGCATATTGCTAGGATGTTTCCTGTTTATTAGCATTTATAAAGCACATATTAATGCCTTATGCATGACCATATACTATGGTATACTTACTAACTATTAATAAGTAGTAGTTAATATTTAGTTAATAGTGATAATTGGACCCTAATATTTTTTTATATATATAAAAAAATCTTCTTAAACCTTTTTCTTATATTACTTTTACTACAATTACAGTTAGAATCATTTGTATAATTATTGTTGATCATGTTATTCTATTTCTTAATATTTATTTATCCTTGATCGTTTGAGCATTTGACCAGCTTGACAAAGCAATACTTATTCAACCAGAGTTTGGGGCGGGAATATCTGCAAATCCAACCAATGGAGGGAGTGTTTGGTCAACCTGTTTGAAAACAGTCAAAATAATTTTTCCAATTCCCTTTGGTGACATAACAATGACACACTTTGGTTTTTAGAAATATATATAAAAAAAATGTTTCAAATGTTTTTTTTTTTCAATATTATTATAAAATTATTATTATTAGAACATATTTTAATATGATTCTTCAGCATGTAATTTGGTTTAACTATTAATGCTATATATATATATGAGAGCAAATGGGAGGAGCTATGGAGAAACACAGGAAGGGAGGTAGAGAGAGAGATTTTTATTTAAAGGATTTAGTGACAGGCCTAATGAATAGCTGCCGGATTAGAAATAGGAAATAAGCATGCCAAGCCAAACTAATCAATCAAAGCTCAGTGCTGAACCACTGCCTATGTTCATAAATACACACAAACACACACAGACTCGTACACTTAGAACACCCCCCTTTAGCAACAAACAAGTCTGTACCAACCCAAACAAACAGAAATACGTAATTACTGCAATATTAACAAACAAAAAGGTACTGATGAGTCTCAGAGCAAAACAGCGTGTGTGCTTTGAACTTAAGCGCTGCATCTAATAATGTCCACTAACCTCTTATAAGTCTGAAACTGGCCCAATGTACCATTCTCGCCATCCTGGATGCAGAGTTAAGAAGTAATTTGATGGGTTTTTAAATGCCATTTGAATTCAGAGCACTCGACAGCTGTTGCTGTGCAACTGTCTTTCTTCAGTTAAATTCAACCTTACTTCTGCTCTGATGATCTTCCTCTGAACCTTCATCAGTGGAATTTGATTGAATAGTACAAACAGAATGATTGTTTGGACTCAAGAGGAGGAGTGGGCTAGATGAAAACCATAAAGCAAAAGGAAACGGAGCCAAGCCGGACTTATTATGGAATTTCACTAAGCATTTTTTTCTTTGCGCAATATAAAGTCAAGAAACAAGAAATCAACATGAAAATTAAAGGCATAGTTAACCCAAAAACTGAAAATTCTGTCATCATTTACTCACCCTCATGTGATTCAAAACCTTATGTGACTTTCTTTCTTCCGCAGAGAACAAAAGAAGGTATTTTGAAGAACAGTGTGGTTTTTCATACAATTGTTTTACAGATTTAAATCGACAATGGCAGGATTTAACTTTTCCTTTAAGCAGAAGTCACTCTTTGCACTGCATTAAAGTTATAAGTTCTTCCTCAAAAGCACACGTCTCTACTTTGTAAAACAACATTGTGGACGATGATGATGACGACAGAATTCTCATTTTTAGGTGAACCATTCCCTTAGGTGACACAAATATTCAGAGAACTGCTACGGACATCTTTCATGGCAACAAATGGATAAATCTTTGATTATTTTCTCTTAGTAGTGTGAAGCATGGAGTCAAGTATGTGCTGGATGCTCGAAAGCTTCAATCTAGTTTCAACAGCCTTTGTCCGAGCTTCATTCTTTATTATCAAAGAGCTATTTCATCATCTTTGAAGCATTTAATCCCAACAGTTTTTCTACATTCCATAACCTAGTCACATGTCGTCCACATCGACGACTGACACAGTAGAAAGGGGATCAGATCAGACATGCGACTGAGTCTAGTCTCATGTGAGAACTAAGGCTGGCACTTTGTTTCTTTATATGGTGAGGGCTTGTCAGAAACTGTGTCCCAATGATAGAGGTCTGACACCAAATGTTCATGCATAGAGCCTTATTAGGCCTTTCTTATTATTTTCAATGTTAAAAAGAGTTATGCTGCTCAATATTTTTGTTGAAACTGATTCATTTGTTGCATTATAAAAGTGTTTACTCTCACTTTAGCACCCTTGCTGAATAAAAGTGCTCATTTATGCTATTTTATTCTTTTGAATTATTATTTAAGATAATAATAAGCAATGTTTCTTGAACACCAAATCAAGATATTAGAATGATTTCTGAAGGATTATGTGACACTGAAGACTAATAATGCTGAACATTCAGCTTTGACATCACAGGAATAAAATACATTTTAAAATATATTCAAATAGAAAACAGTGCTTTAAATTTGAACTAATATTTCACAATATTACGGTTTTACTGTATTTTTGATCAAATGAATGCATGAGCATAAGAGGAAAAAAAAATCACAATTATTCCAATCTTTTGAACAGTAGTGTATAGGCAAATCCAGAACCGGATATGTACAACTAAAACAACAGAATAACTTAATTCACAGAAATGTTTTGGCCAGTATTAAGCCAGTGGGCACATACTATCGTGTCATAAAGTACATTCTTCACCAACACATTGTACACTTCTACTTCACAGAAGGCAGCAAATTGAGATTCAGCCTGCTGTTTTCGCCGTTACATCCAGTTGAAGACAGTAGTAATCAAGCCCCGCAGGAAGAGTGTTTGCTGCATGAGTGAAAGACATGCTGACAGACATTAGCAAATGAGCAGAGAGCTCCCAGGCCGCACTGATCCAGCAGTGCCTCCTAAATTAGCTCCAAAGCCTCTTACCGACTACTGACACAGCAGGGACTGAGCACTGTGTGTGTGGTAAATGCAAGACAAATCAGAATGAGACATGCGGGAGAAAATTATTTGATTATTTGCTGTGATCACAACATGAGATATAGCTATTATTAAATGATATTGTCTGATGTGAATTCACTTAAAACCTCTTAACTGAAGTATTCTAAGAAACTTTTTTTTTTTACATTATCATACAGTTCATGGATAAGCATGTCTGTATAGGTTTTCTAAGAATAGCTGCCACAATGTAAAACATTATCTCATTATCTACGGGACTTACTACTGCCAAAACACGACACGATGCTGTGAGCAAGTAAGACATGCTGCTGCTGTACAATATTGTGTACATAAGTTACCCGTAGCAGATCTATGCAGGTGGAGCTGGGGAAGGAGCAGGGTTTCTGAAAAACTGCTACGGAAAATGCTGAAAAGGAATTTGAAGGTTGAGCAGAGAGCATTTTGGCTACTGATGCAGAAGGAACCAATCAGCTGTGCCCTATAGAGATGATGTAATTGCAAGCAGATCGAGGCCCCGAACACAGATGCGTTTAGCTATATAAGTAGAAAATTTGTATCACATCTGCATTTTGTCCAGAAATCGCTATTTTTTTGGGGTCCCTGGGTCCCAGGGGTGGATGAATCTGAAAATGACACCCCATGCGTTTTCATGTATACAGCCAATCAGAAACAGAAAATGGGCAAAGAGCCGGGACGTAGGCGGAGCTGAGGTGACGACTGACAGACAGTAGATTAATGGCTACCCAACTACCACTCAAAGTGGCCACACCCTTAATTATGCAGAACTTTAATATATAATGTAAACTAATGAGTTACAAAAAAATCCCCACCCTCACAGCTTTTTTAGACCAAAACTAGAATTTGTACCCGGCTGTAAACATGTTTTTTTCTGCTGTAAAGTTGGGCAATTTAACATGGGGCTCAATGAGATTCTGCTCCTTCTGGAGCCTGTCCCTAGTGGCCAGTCGATGAACTGCAGTTTAAGTCACTTCCGTATTGGCTTCAAGAGAGACCGCGGGAGGTTTGCCACGTCCATTTCTCAATATGCGTTCTTGTCTGGACTTGTGTTCTCATGGACTTGTAAATCATCATCAGTCACTGCCGAAGTACTGTTCCGATCGAAGTTCACATCTAGCCAAGTACAGTTCAAATCTCCGGATGAGCCCTTGATCCACCCCTTTTATCAAAGACGCATCGAGAGGTGACTTGTATGGACTCCAGACAGACCAGTATCCCAGAATGCATCTTGCAACAACCAACAAGCGTCACAAGTGGAGGAGAAAACCCACGCAATTTATTAATAATACTACTGTTATTGTGTCACGAAATGTAGTTTTAAGATTTTTTCAGGTGGGAATGTAGTTCTTTAAAGCTCAAATCTGAGCCTTTTTGAAATTTTGATTTTCAGAGTTGTGAGATCCAGGCGCTCAGCACTCATTAACCCCGGCGAGAGCAGCCTTTTCTCGGATAGACCTTCTGACGTTTGCCGCTGACTCTGATGTCCCTGTATTGGTTAAACATGATATATAATTCGTCTTGTGTAGATCTAACACGCGTTCTTTGGTCTCATGAATCTATCATTTATTCCCTGGCTATTCGTTTTGGCTGAGGGCAAAGTGAAGTTTCATTGATTTCTATGATCATTAAAACTGACATTTTACAAAAAGAGACTATGTTGTGTTTTATGTCATGTTTCATTTTATAACAGTGAAGATAATAATATATGCACACTTATTATGTGAACCACAAATATGTAAACGTAAAGAGGGTTGTGTTTTATATTTAATTTTGTTATAGATATATGCAGTGAAGATAATCAATGTACGCGTTGCCTGAACTACATTTGTGTGGCTTATAATATGTTTAAGATTTTTTTAAATGAAAACAAAAAGAGTCAGAGTGGTGTTTTATATTTCGTTTTTATGCAGCCTCAAATATACATACAGAGATAAATGCAGTAGCCAATGGCTAGTGATGCTATCAAGAACGCTGCTGTTCCATTTGCAGAATTACCAGACTTCCTCTGGAGTTCCTTCTCCTGAGTCGAACTTGGCAAGTCTGAACTAACAAGGACGCAAGTCTGAAGTTTGTGTACTTGGTTTTGAGAAAAGCACGCATGTGCATGCTCCAAGTCTTCTTCTCCGTTTTTAGTTTATCTCTGAGGCAGAATTACAGCGCCACATACTGGTCTGGCATGTATACAACATCGTTTTGAGTCTGTTTCAGTGGTTTCGTGTGTACGCAGATATTTCTTGAGATGAAGCCGTGTTTACAGAATTTTTTTTAATTAAAAAAAAGGGGAAAAGATCAGACCAATCAGCCTGCAGAACTTTGTATGAATTAATTAAAATCTGTCATGTTGTTACGCTGTAGCTGCATAAATAGCAGGTATTATTGCAAATTAAAAGCCTAAAATTATTTCTTAAGAAAATATGTTTAGAGAAAATATAAAAATATCTACTTCTGAACATATTTTTAATAATAAATTATTATTATTAATTTCCTTTTTATTTCCAATCTTATTCCTATCCTATATGTTTTCCTATACATGCAGAAGCATATTTTCACAGTAATTTTGGGATCAAATACCACTTAGCTCTTTCCCCGCCAAACACAGAATTTTCTGTTATTTGTGAGAAAACGCTTCCAGGCCAAACACAGAATTTTCCGTGTTTTCACTGTTAGATGCTAGGGGGCGCTATTACACATCTCCTGAATGAGTACAGAATCTCCTGATCAAAACACACACGAGTAAGACGCAGTAAAACAAGCAATCACATGTCAGCAGATGAATATGTAAAATAACGTGATCGTCAACATTAAACATCATATAAATCAAAACTATAATGTTACTGCATGAAGTGTGGACCCAGGGCGAGCTACAGGACTGTGCAAGCATTAGGGGTGTTGATGGACTCGATCTACTCCATCCGTGTTTGATAATCGTTCTGAATCTGATCTGGATACAGTCTTTCACAAAAACGTGATTTTCTCAGCTTTTTGTTCAAAATTTTGCTTTTTTTAAAGAAACTTCATATTCAAGTGTTAATAAAAAAAATAAAGAATGCATGAAGTTAGAATAAAATGGTTATTTTTTGTTTAAAAGAAGAGGGTCAGCTCTTTCTTTTGATATATTGCATGCTCAGATAAATTAATATGCACTACATTAATGTGATGTGTGTTTTATATTAAATAATTTACATTATATATTTTTTTTTTACATTATATATGTGTTTTTTTGTGTTTGCCAGTTGCATGGTGTAAACATGGTGAATGAATACAATTTCCAGTGATCAATAAATATCAGAAAGCCAAATATTAAAATTTGCATGATCAAGTAACAGTGATCATGATCACATGATCAGTGATTATAAGATGTCCTGATAACAAACAACTAGTCTGATGGGGCATGGGACAGTTTTGTTAACACTTTCCCCACCATTGACGGAATTTTCCGCTTTTTGATTTAGAAAAAAAACATATAAATCAAAGCTACCTAATGTTACTGACTACTGAATGAACTCGATCTAACGTTACTCCATCTATGTTTTGAGCATCGCTCTGAATCCAATCCTGGTGTAGTCCTTGACAAAAACATGATTTTTTTTCTCAGCTTTTATTGCATATTCAGATATTTATACAACAAAATTTCTGGGGGCCATGACATTTTTGTGAAAATGATGTGAACTTTAAAAAAAAAACGCTGACAGGGAAAGAATTAATTGGCACAAAATCTCTCTCACAGATCATCCTCATTGTTGAGCCCTGCAATGTTTGTGTAACATCCTGCCTATTTAGTCGATTTCACCTAGTCAAATTTTTGAAGGCAGATATCCAACAATGCATGAGGTTTGGCGATTCAAATGGATTCAAATGGAACCTGATCGATAAGAATAAGTATTTTAGCCTTTAAATATTTGCTTTATTAAACATGATGTTGCTTTGGAAGACTATCCGAAACCTTCCCATTAGGAGAAGGAATCCGTTAAGTCATTGACCGATTGAGCAGCATGGGAGAAAGGCAGCTTCAGTTTCGGACACAGCCGGCATGTTTGCATGTGTGTGTGTGTGTGTGTGTGTGTGTGTGTGTGTGTGTGTGTGTGTGTGTGTGTAAGAGAGAGACAGCCAGTCAGGTACGGATAAGCAGGTCTTATCTACAAGCCCAAAAGCATTTATTTGTAATGCATCATGCACACATAAAGACAACCTAAAGGATACATGCACGCACACACACACACACACACACACACACACTTTTATCATAACTATAGTTGTGTTTAACATTAATGACAGGACTCTCAAGCAACCCAGGTGCCAAATCCAGCCTGTCAATCAATTTAATATGGCCATTCGACTGGCCCACTTGATACACAAGAGCGCAAAATTTAGTGGCGAGCTGAACAGTGCACGTTAATTAGTGGGCTGCAGTTCAAATTCTTCTGGCTACAATTCAGCTACACCAGATTTAGATGCACATATTTGATTTAACAAAATGATTTGTTTTCTGGATAATCTGGCCCCAAAAAGAAAGTGGCTCATTTATTATTAATTACATGCAAAAGTAAAAAATTACATGTAAATATATACTAATATATGCATATATATTTTTTACTAATAAAAGAAAACTCATAAAATAATTATAATATTGCATTACATCTGTGCAATTTCATGCTTTTAGAGTGTAAGGCTCATGGAACTTGGTTTTGACGCAATCGACCCAGGTTCAAATCCACCTTTTGCTGAGCTCGTTCTTCTCCCTTTTCCCATCATATATCACATTGGAAAGGCATTGACTTTACATTAAAAATTAAGAAAATGTTTTCTAAAAGTGGAAATAAAGTGCCTAACAAAATGTTTAATAATAATAATAATAATAATAAGAGGTAGGGTTAGGGGTAGGGAGGGCTTTTATTGACCCATTTAGGTGGCACCCATTTAATAATTGCATCCTGTTAATACAATACTGAGGTGCTAAAAGTATGTATCTTCACATATAAGAACTGCTACTTTTACATGGTGTAAATAGAATATATCACTATTTTTACTTAATCTAAATAGCATCGCTAAGAAAATATGCTATTTTTACTTAGTGCAAATATAGCTGCTGCCAAATTAAATATATAGGCAAAATGGCTATTTGAATGCTAAAATAAGCATGATGGGATGATGGATTCAGCTGTCAACTAAGCTGACTAATCGTTCCAGCTGTGATCACAACATGTAATTATCAGAACAAATGCCATAGCCTTAGTTTCCTGCATTGATCCTTTCATTGATCAGCCACATGAGACATTATTTCAATCAAAATCATGAAAGCTGGAGGCTATTGCGTGTGTGTGTGTGTGTGTGTGTGTGTGTGTGTGTGTGTGTGTGTGTGTGTGTGTGAGTGTGTTTTATTCTGCCATCTTTTATTAAACATGACCTTAGGTGACCCCTACAGAAACATCAAGAATGGAAAGAGAGAGAGATGACTATAAAGGCATTACGTCTAAGGTTGATAAAACGTAATATTTTACAAACCTAATAAAAACGCAGACAGCTTAAAATTCCAGTGTTCATGCCTGCTAATAATTCTTATGAATTCTCTATTGATTCAAGTATTTGATTAAGGCCACAAGTAGATTATATTTAATATTCTTCAGGAAAATTTCAAACGTTTTGACAAAGAGAATAATTTAATCTTGTTCTATGCAGAAAAAAATACACTTTCCGACTAGTTGCTGGAAGCAAACTCGCAGTTAAGTCAAAGTTTAATAAAGGAAGATTTCACCCAACTTTTAATATTTCACCCTCATGTGGTTCCAAACCTGTATGACTTTCTTTCCATAGAACACAAATGGAGATATTTAGATGAATGTTCATGCTGCACTTTGCCTAGACGTACTTCCGCCTTCGTCTAGTGTGACGTTTTCGACGTGATTGTGCAATCACTAGCACTTCGCAGAGCAGCGCAAGATGAGCAATTTAGGTTAAAAAGTATATTCGTTTTTTTTTATTTTTGGAAAATAACTCATTGTTTCGCTAGATAAGACCCAATTCCTCACCTGGAATCGCGCAGAGCCTCTGAAGCTCTTCCAAGCGCTTTGAAACTGCATTGATTTGGACCTTCAACCAGTTGGTTGCAATTAAAAAAAACATTATGTGAAGAAAAATCCTGGAATGTTTTCCTCAAAAAATATAATTTATTTTCGAGTGAAGAAAGAAATACATGAACATTTTGGATGAGATGGGGGTGAGTGAAATATCAGGAAATTTTAATTTTTAAGTGAATTAATACTTTAACTATGAGTGGAATGTGGCACTTGCACATAATGTTCAGCTGAAATTGGTTCTGTGGGTGACACAAAGAGAAAAAAATATATATTTTTTTTTGCAAATGTGTCCAAATCTCCACTGATTGATTATCAGATATAATACATCAATACTGTCAGAGTCTGAGTTTCATTTTTGGGGGGCTACCTTTGAGCAAAAAAATTTAATAATTAAAGCTACTGATGTAGTTTTCCTTAACACTACTGTTGTTTTATTAATATTAGCCATCTTGATTTAAGGTGCAATATTTAGGATTGATTGATGAGATGGGTACTTCAGTCCAAATTAAAAATATTGGAAGGAGTTGTTTCCCCACCTCATCAGACTAGACACTCATGGGGGTTGCCAGCTTGAGGACATGCAACAGGAGCGAGCACAATTGAGAGTGAAAGCTACACTACAAATTGATGAGTTGATTTATCCGTTTTTAATATGCTCTCGTTCATAGAGATTGTTTGATGGATGCCGAGGCTTTTTAGCTCGGGTAGAATCTGCGATCGCTGACCCAGTTTGTTTGCTGGCTTCCATGGAAGCAACATGCTGTGTTTTCCACCAACTGGAATACTATTTGGTAAACTGGAAGCGTGCGCAGACCAAATCAAAAACAGACATTCCGACACGGAACACACATTTCAAAAAAGTATAATAACTGGCTTTAGCGTTGTTTTTCTGAGAAACAAGTGGTGAATTTTGCATGTTTCCTAAATATCTGCAAACATATTATGGTATTTTTATGCTCTAGTCAAGTGAAAAACTTACATACAGCACCTTTAATTTCATATGTATGTCCTCTTGGCCTCTTGTGAAAGAAATGAGTAAACTGCATATGCTGGCTTTTGTTTTACTAAGCAGCACAAAGTTAAAGCAAAAAATGTGATATGCATGCACTCATGATTTAACAATTACATTTGGAACCCATTATACACATAAATAAGGTTTGAGAGCAGCAATGGCAGACAAGGTACTGGCTTACCAGAGGAAAGCCTTGTTCCTCTCACAACACACTCACACAAACACACACACACACACACACACACACACACACACACACACACACACACACACACGCCATGTCACTGGCCATCTGTCATGTCTGACGGTCAATCATCAGCGCCATTAATATTTCATGTCTCTTCCAGACGATCAGAATTGCAGTTATAATTCCCCTGCCCCGAGACACCACAGTCACACACTTTGCAAGGCAGCACAACACGCGCCCACACACTCTCCAACGTGTCATACTGCCAAATTGTTCACTCACAAAAATACCTGCCATGCATTGTGACACTTTACAAATTCATTCAAACATTAACACTCCATTATCCAAAGACAATGTATGTAAACAGATGCACTCAAAATTACATTATGGCAGGAGAATAGACAGCTCAATCTGAGTGAAAGAAACTTTGAGAATACATCTGACACAATCTTCTCTTGGCCACCTTAACATTGCCATACATATTTTATGAAAAGAACATCTCAGTAATACACCTCAATATGACGTCCATCTTCAATAATAGAACATCTAAGAGCATTTAAATAGCACTACATCAAACTTTGAAGGATCAGTTCATGCAAAAATGAAACTTCTGTCATCATTTACTCATCCACATGTCATTGTAAAACCCTTGACTTATTCTTGGAAAACAAAAGGAACATCTCAAGACTGTTTTAAAAACTCTCCATTACAATGAAAATGACCTGAAGCTTTTAAACTTCAAACTTTCAACAACAAAATAGGTTCAAAAAAGATACAGAAGCAGCATAAAAGCAACATAAAAGTAGTGCCACCATAGTAGGGCTGCAAAATATACCATTTTCATTTTAGAATCGACATTGCAATATGTGTGCAGAGAAAGAGTTTGAGATGTGCTCCACCTATGTAAATGATTACAGTTCATATGGAGCAGCATTTACTGTGAATGGAGCCACTCTGAGACACGTGTAACCTACACATGTGTAAATAATTAAAGCACATAAGTATATTAAACCCACAGGGCATATTTATTTAATTGAAATGCAGCCTTTGTAAATTCACAATAACACTTTGCTTGTTTTTATGCTTGAACTATATTTTTACGGTTTTAATACATCATGCAGCCTTTAAAAAAGTGTCTTATAATGCGGTTCATGGATTTTCGTTCACGGAATGCGCTTCCTGTATTTTGCAAGTTCCATGACATGTTCCATAAGTTCCATAAAATGTGTAAAATATATTTTTTTAATCAACATTGCGATTTCGAATTTAATCACGACTTTGAAACACTATTTCCTTACATGCATACTTGTGTGTATTTTTTTCGAAGCCACGTCTCGTTTTTTTTTACCGCAAAAAAAGCATTCAGTGTGCATGTCCCTTAATACTCAGTTTTGCTGCAGTGACAGTTTAACAGGTCTCACAAATTACCTGGCTCTGATACATAATTTCTCCTTTTGTTGGTCCTTATCCTGCCCTTAATTCATCTTCCCTGTTTCTGTGCTTTCTTCCATGGCATAATGTTAAACAGACTAGATGCGCTAGATTAAGGTGCACTGCATTCGATTGCACACTTCAGATCACGTCACATATTTTGCGCACTCAAGGTCATATGGAGCCTCGCACAAGACATGCAGGAAAAAAATAGTAGGCTAAATCGTGCACACCGTTTATTAATTTGTTCCCTTGATTTATAAATCGTGCGCACTATTTACTAATTTGTTCCCTCGATTTGCTAAATCGTACGCATGATTTATAAATCGAGGGAACAAATGAACATTGCTCCGTAAAATCATTATTTAAAATACAGACGCATGCACGTCATGTGACAAGAACCAGATTCACCCTTTCCGTGACAACATTGAAAGCTCAGCCACAATTGACGAACAGCTGATGATTGCTGTACAGGGTGGGTCCCCCCCCCTCATCTTCATAAATATATCTAGTAGCACAGCGCATGCAAGGGCTGGAAATCCAACGGCAGAAACCAAGCCCCCGGTCACTTTTTGAAAGGAGAAGAAAGCGGCACGACTGGCGTTTTCGATGCATTTTTAGACACGACGGGATGGTGGATGGTGCTTTCTGCGGTTTAGAAATCGTGCATGCTTACATTGCGATTTTATTAAGATTTCGAATTAATCGCACAGCCCTAAAATCGAGTAGGCGTAGCCTACTGCAAAGAATTAAACCGAGGAATTGCCTAATCATATTTTTAAAAAAACATTTTTTTCATGAAATCAGTTACTTTAGTGCTTTATGTAAAGTTCTCACATAAAACACATTTATTAGGTAATCTGGAAAAAAAATCATATTCACTTGGTAAAAAATCTGATTTCCTATTTCGAGTTACAGAGAGTTTGGGTTGTACTTTGGGTTAACCAGGTGAGACTGCAGCTCCAAAATGTACTAGTGGTTGAGAAGTAATGCAGAACTCTAAAGTATGTGATTTCCGGCACAGCTAGATGGTCATTCACATAGTGTCTGTTTTGAGTCATAACATCAGGTGAGTGATGTTTTATTTTATGTAGGCCTACTCCACAAATAATTTTCTTGGACATGATTGACACACACAGCGAAAATCTTTGATGCACAACTAATTTCGTTTCATTGGCTCTGCCAAGCAAATCATTCATAATGCCTCCATTAAAAAAGTACTGTGTCAGTACAGTGATGTTTTTAGATGAGAATAACTTGGAAATGTGTATATTAGGGTGCTACATGATTTAGATGTTATACTATAGTTTTACAATGGTAAATGTCTTAAAAACGTTATTTAGCATGTAATTCTAGGAATGCAGTGGTACTAGCATGGTACACTGCCATTACATTTTTCTTTTCTTTTTTTAAGAAATTGATAACTTTTATTCAGTAAGGACAGATTAATTTGATAAAAGTAAAGACATTTATGTTACTAAAGATTTCTATTTCAAATAAATGCTGTTTTTTTTACTTTTCCAAAGAATCTTTAAAATAAATGTATCATGGTTTTCACATAAATAATAAGCAACACAGTATTTTTCATCATTGATGATAATAAGAAATGTTTCTTGAAGAAACTATTCTGAAGGATCACATGGCAGTGAAAAGTCTGCTTTGCCATCACATGAGTAAATTACTTTTTAAAATATATTCAAATTGAAAAGTTATTTAAAACTAGGAGATTTTCAAAAACAAACAAGCAAACAGCTAAAAAAAAAAAAAAACTTAACAACCAGCTTTTAAATGGTGGTGTACCGGTTCAAAAAAGTATTGTATTGTACTGTACATCTTACAAAGAGTACTATGGTGTGCTGTAGGGCCGCATAGTGGAAAAATCTATTTTTCTGCTATATATATATATATATATATATATATATATATATAAATATATTGCAATAAGAAAACTGATTATTGTAAATAAAAAAGTTTCACAGGATGGCTTGAATGGATGTACTTGAAAAGGAAGTGAATCTGCATAGATAAATACAATAGAACAAAGATACAAATGAAATAAACAGTGCTTTAGCCTATGTTTGCCAGGTAAGTCTACCAGTATTCAGGTACAGAAATTGAATAATCAAATGTAAAATAGCACTGCATAGTCTTCACTGTATAAATTAAATATAATTGATCTTTATTTAAATTACAAAAGTGATTTTCTCTTTGTATTTTGTTGTTTGGTTACCGACTCAGACAGCAGCGGGTATATTAGGCTGCTGTCACTTAAGAGTTAATGTATGGATCCAATATAATGTTTATGTTCACATAAGCCATATGTGACTATGAGGATACTTTCCGAGACTGGCTTTTTTACATAAAGTCGGGTGTATGTGCACAAATAGATGTAAAAAGAAGCACAAAAAAACAGTGTGCAAGTACTGAATTGAGCTCTCCGAATTGAGTCTTCTTGTGCTCTAACGGTTTTAAATTGATTGAATGTAAACTGACAGGATCTAAAACATGTGATGGTTAAACTTTGCAATCAATTCGAGAGTCGCGTGCGAACTCACATGCTGTGAGTTTGGGTTGCATATAACATTTATGTGGGAATGCAATATGCTCAATTTCATCAGATTTGTAAGGCACATTATTTATAAACCTATACGCCAACACAGGAGAATACATTAATATTGTCTGTTCTGTTCATGGCTGTTTATAGGTCAGTTTTCTAGTCTGTTAATTATGGTTACTGATTGGTTTTAGTTCTGTTCAGGTTTGTTTAGTTAATTAGCCCTTCTTGTTTGCTGTCTATTTAAAGGTGTAGTATTTATAAGGATCTATTGACAGAAATGCAATATAATATACATAACTATGTTTTCAGTGGTGTATAAAGACCTTACATAAGGAACCTTTATGTTTTTCTTACTTTAGACATTTCTATCTACATACACTGTGGGTCCCCTTACAGTGAAGTCACCATTTTGCACCGTCATGTTTCTACAGTAGCCCTAAACTGACAAACTGCTCTACAGAGCTCAAGCTACTCTATGCTGTCTCAGACCATGACCATGTGTGTGCTTCAAAAGGGAGGGGTGAGCGATGGGCAGTTACAATTCGCATCATCACAACTAGATGCCGCTTAAATTTACAGACTGCACCTTTAAGCCCTGTGTTTCTTTCTGCATTTCAGTTCTACATTGTATTTAGTTAGTTGTTCTGTTCATATTCCTGTTCCTGAGATTCTGTTGTATGAAGATTTGCGTTTGTTTAGTAAGTTTAATGAAAGACGGCTGCGCCTGGATCCTGCTTCATCTCTGCTGCAACCAACGGGTGACAAATATGTTTCAAAATTTGCAAACTGCCTTTACAGCTTGGTACATGCTGTTCATTGCGACCAGTGTTGCCAAGTCCGCGGTTTTCCCGCGGTATTGGGCTTCTTTAACACCGTTGCCGCGGGCTGTTTTTCATGTCCGCGGGTTGAAGTGACACCAATTATGTTATATTTAGCACCGGAAATGCTCGATTTAGAAGGGAACCCTGCCAAAAAACATATATTTTACCCCTCGGAATGCATTTTTGACCAGGGAACGCCTATAAACCCGATTGGGCTTGTTTTGGGCTAGTTTTGAGTTGCAATTGGGCGGGTTGTTGTGAAAACCTGGCAACCCTGATTGCGACTTCAAAATAAGAGTTTAAATCCTCGCTCTGAGTTTGGATGTCCACATATTCTTGTTTAAGAAATTACAATGGCTGTTGCATTTCTATCGTAAAGAAGTAGCCAAAAGGGTTTGTTCTTCTGTAAAGTGTAAAACCGCCATTGGCACCCTCTGCAGGCATTTGTTGTTGTAATACATAGTGTACATAAGATGATTGTTTATATATATGTATTTTAACATACAAACCATAAAAACCATATGATTACTTGCTTTTGATACTTTATTTGAACCAAATATTATTGACTCATTGTTATTACATATGCATATTCATTTTAAATACTATTGTTTGCTTAGGTATATTTTTATTACCTGATTACTTAATTACCAAAATAATTATTAGTGACAGCTCTAAATCAGACTATATCAACCTGACATCAAACAAAGTCATGTTTATGAGTTACTTCACAGAGAGGTTCTTGAAATAACAACTGCAGGTCACCACTTTCCAGTGTGTTTTAGTGTGCCAGCCTGGGATTTTACTGTGCTCCTCTAGACACCCCACTAAAAATGTCCTGAAGGTGCCACTGAAACAAAACATAATGGTTTTATTAAGCAAAGAAACACACAAATACAGTATGCAGCGGCCTTGTTTATGGATGCAAAGTCAATGTGCTGTGAACCTCCTTCAAGAGTTCTTCATTGAGCTCTCACACAGACAGACCACCAGACACACAGAATTGCAATTGGGCAAAACCCATAAAGTTGAAGTCTGCCTCTATCCTTCTTTGTTTCTCTCTCTCTCTCTCTCTCTCTCTCTCTCTCTCTCTCTCTCTCTCTCTCTCTCTCTCTCTCTCTCTCTCTATCGATCTGCCCACTCTGCCAGCCTCCTACACAAAGCAAACACACAAATTAGCTAAACACACTGAAATGACCCCAGAGACAAGTTGTTAAATTTGACCCCTGTCTTTCTCCTTAAAAAGTTTTCAGATACCTTTTAGCTTATCCATAAAATACATTCGTAATGAGTTTCTGTAACCAGCGCAGTACGCATTAGATTAGCAATTAGCATTATTTACAGCAACATTTAAACAAAATAGGTGTGCCCCAGGAGACAAGAGAAGCGGCAAACAAAGAAAAGAAGACCAACAAGTTCAAGGTTGCTAAAAAAAACTTTCCAAATGGAATTTAATATACTGTACACTTCACTGACTGGAAAGCACTAGCCTCGCTCAGCCAGAAGGTCTGGACTCTATTGCAGCTTTAATTGGTCAAGGACCGCCCAATAGTACGCTTGACTGACATATAACGCAACTAATCACAATTCGTTTTGTTCCGCATGTTTAGGTGCATGAAAATGTAGAGTCGATGAACCGCAGTGCAACAATGGAGTTTACTGCAACAATGGAGCCGCAAACTTCCCATATTTTTGAATATCCAGCCTTTAATTGATCCTTTTAAACACTTGTTGTCTTTAGCCCTATTCAGACGGTAATTGTTTCTCATGTGGAAGTCCGTAAAAATGTATTTGCATGCCACTAGTAATAAAACTTGTGCATTCGGATTCACAATTTATTCACGGTCGAGGAGCAAGTTTTGTGATCCTGCGCACCTGCGAACACGCTGCTCGTTGACATTCTGGATTCGGAAAGAAAATAAAATCACTGACTAGCCCCGTCAATGATGAAAATACCTTATGACCCCACGAGTTTGGAGTCACGGCATTTGTTTCCAGGCAAACCGTTAAAGAACGCGACATCCTGTAGAATTCAACCAATCAGATGACGACTCTGAAACTCCTGGAGTGTTTCCAGAAAAGTGTGCCATATGCATCAGATGTTCAGCCAACGGTCTGTGAGTGTGACGTCTGAGGCTAAGACAAGGAAAGCACATATTTTGTAGTATGTACTAAGCTGAAGTGCCAGTACTACGGACACGCAAACAAATTAAACAAAATGTGATACCTAGTTTCGTGCTGTTTGTCTTTGTGTGAAATTGATAGCAACTAGCTGAATTCATTACCATAAAATGTATCAATCACTTAACTTCATAAAAGTATTAGCATGACAGATACTGCATCCAAAAGCGCATACTATATAGTAAGGGTGTGATGATTTCGACTGAAATTAAGTCACAATGCTACCACGCCCCCATGTCACATCCGGTTGCTTGCCAAGCGGGAAAAAAAAAACGCACGTGTTGTGTTGAAATGCTGCGAGTCAACCTCCAACCTACAGCCACTTAAAAGATAGCATGGCAACTGCAGATGCAGGAGACCCATCGACAGAACTTGAACCCCCCCTCCAGTGATTTATGTTGACAATGTTCGTGTTGTAACAACTGTAACACAAACTACTCTTCCGCCTTCATTTGGAATTAAACTTCCAAGTAACTCAACTCGTGCAAATGCAATTACGCGCGCGTTAGGAGTATTCATAGCTGCAGACATGCGACTTTATACGGTGGTGGAAAACTCAGTTTTTAGACATTTAATTAGCGTGCTAGAACCACGCTACGAAATACGAAACCCAAGTAGAGCGCATCTCACAGCTACGGTGATTCCCTCCATGTACAATAATGTAAAGGAGAAAGTTATTGAAGGTCTGAGCAGCCCACATTTACCTTTACTAGTTGCCTTGACTACAGATTGCTGGACCTCCAGAGCAATACAAAGCTTCATGACTGTCACAGCACATTACATTAATGAACAGTATTTTAGCAATATTTTAGTAATATTTTAGCAGAACTCTTTCCATATTCCTCTTTAAGAAGAACTTGAAACTGCAAAATTGTTACAGTTGTCTTGTCTTGTCAAGACACCCCTACTATATAGTAGGTACTACATTTGGTTTGAAACTTACTTTGCAAGCGTTAAAGAAGTATGCTCTAAATAGTATGAATGCGTGAATCAAATTCGAACATACTACATCCGCCATGTTGTCACTATCATGTGGCCTATGCTGCATTACATGGCTCCACTGCCATTCACAAATCCTCTTTCATGGCCTCATGGGATAGCAGTGTCCTTCTGAATCTCGCTGGAAGTAAGTCATCCAGGTACTTTTACTGTTTTATGAATACTACGTATTCAGACATACTACTCAGCTCACATACTTTTTTAGGCATATTCAGACGCAGGGATAAATTCCATCTTTTCTGTAGCGCAAGGGATTTTGGGTAATATAACTGCAATATTAGCATGCATGTAATAGTATGCCAAAGATGCTCGAATGCTATGCTATTGATGATTTTTGACACACTGGTCCTAATCTTGTGCATTACATACCATTGCCAACTATTACAAGAAGTTCCAAAATGGGCAAATGGAAATGGGATGTGCCCTGAGGCCTGAGCTAATGCATCAGACATTGCATTTTGATACCACAGGTGCATGCTGTTATCATTTGTAAGCATTAGCATTTAGCATTACCAGTTAAAGTGTGTAATTTCTGCATGAACAACACAGTTAAAACTGAAAAATATTGCATAAGAAATGTCAATCTCCATTTTTTTGTATTTTTTTTCTGTAATGCACAAGATTATGGGTAATATTACTACCATATTAGCATGAATGGTTCTTCAACATCAAAAAAATAATCAGAAAGTATATAATTTGACCACCTTTGATATACTATATTTAATATAGTATGGTTTTGGATGTTCTAATCCTAATCTTGCATACTACACAGCAAATTGTGATGCATCCCATGTCCACAGGAAGTCTCAGTTCAATGATGGACAGATGGAAAAGGGTTGTGCCCTGAGTCTGATCAGGTCCCCCACTATGAGGTCATCACACCTGCCACTGCGATAATGTCATCAGCAGGGGACAAACCCCACCGGAGCTATTATACCAACCTCTCTCCATCTGCTTTGTTAGAATGAACTGCGACACACAAACCACACACACAAAGACAAAGAAATATCACAAAGCCACACCGAACAACATGCTCCCACTTGTTTTTCAACTGTGAGATGCGACATGATTCCCTCTTGGGACGCAAGCTGTCGACTTTGTTAGTTTAGAAGATGCTGTTTTAAGACGTTTGGGGGGGATGCAGATACACTCACACACACACACACACACACACCTGTGGGGCTTGTGATTGTGCTGTCATTCCCTGTATGCATTCAAAGGCTAGCAACTGCAGTGTAAATATAAACAGTCATGAAATTAGCTTTGTTTAAAATTAATATCTGACAGAGCAATATGATATTAATTATAATCATGTCTCACAGAACTTCTAAGCTCTAGTCTTCAACAAGAATCTTCCACAGTTAGAATATTGGCAATATAAAAAGAACCAAATTCGTACAATACTGTCAAAAATGACAATGCTGCCATCATTTACTGCCCCATGTCATTCCAAACACAAAATGAGAATATTTGCAACATGCAGTTCCTTTCTATTCAACAATTGTGTTATGAATATCTGTTATGCTCCAAAAAACAAGTAGTCCATAGATGTTCTATATTCCAAGACAAAGATCAAACATTTGTAAAAAATATTGTTACACTCAAAATGCATTCTACTTATTTACACTGTTAAAAGAGATGGATTCTCATGCTAAACATGGCCAAAATTGTCCAAAAACGAGTTGGATTTATGACAGAGAATTTCTGTGCCAAATACACTCCTTCAGGATTCATATACATTTCAATTTGTTGCTGTTTTTTTCTCGAATATCGCCCTGTTTGACTTTATAAAGGGCGGAATTGCTTATATGGGTACTTCTCCCGCATGTATCTTAAACTCCGCCCACTTTTTAATTGAAAATCTATTTATTGTTTATTTATAAGGATTTCATAAGCGAATGAGGAAATGATGACCAAATATATATATATTTTTTTATTATTACTAATATCCGTTCTGACATATTTGTCAGGAGAACTTTTTTTAGTCTCTTCCACTGACCAGAAAATAAACACGCGTATGATTGCAAGATGAAGTTTTTAGATTATTTCAGATTATCGGATTATTTCAGGTCTACACCACCTCTTTCAATCCATTTGAAATTGAATTCAAATCGAGCTCAATCGACCTGATTGACTTGTTTACGTGAAGGCTTTTCAGTCCGATTGATCCATCAATCTGATCTTTTAGGATGTGTTCACACTTGTAATTTGGTTCACTTGGTTTGTTTGATCATCTTAGCATTCACAGAGGCATTTTAACACAGAACCTAAAGATAAGCTCAGGGATATGTTCACAACCTGATTGGTTGGCTTTTATCCAAAACTTTATCCAAAAAGATTAGGCTAAATGCAGTCGTTGTAGGTCTGTAGCCTACATATGATGATATTTTGACCAACTGAGAACTCGTGAAGATCTTATAAAATGTGCAAAGGAGTCAAAACAGCAGCAGGAATTCCTCCATCACACACACACAAGCGAAGATCTGCTGCAAGGAGACGCGCTTTCTGATGCCTGTACCGAACTGTGATGGGCAAACTCCCATCACAGAAAAAAATTAAATAAAATAGGTATAGCATTTAGTCCTTTTTATGGTCGCATCTTGTGACATGTCCCGTTTTATGGTTTGTTTACATGTCTTTTGTCCATGTTGCACTCATATTTCAGTCGAACCACACCAGAGTTTGTTTGGAAGCGGACAGAGACCCCTGAAAAGATGCGTTTGGTGCGCACCAGGGTTTGGATGGCGGCATTCACACTTGGCGGAACTAACAGAACAATCACACCAGGGTTCATTAATCTAACCAAACATGCGTGTGAACACACCCTAACAGATTATTTTGGTGCACGTAAGCCTAGCTCTTGTGACTTTCCAAGACACGTAATCAAGAAACATGAAGCCAAATGATTGTAAATAAATATACCAATGTTTTTCATCAACACTGTCAATTTTCTCTGGATAATGTAGAAGTTAACAGTGGTTCACAGACTTCACTACTGAAATGAGTAGCATATGGTGCGACAGTATAGTTGTTTTCAACAAACAATTTGGTGTTGAAATGGCCCATGCTCAACCAGATAACAGAACACAGAAAACCAGGTGTGTAATGCTATAAACCTTCTTTTTTTTGTTGAAAATTGCTCTTTTTCAGAGCTCCAGTTTGATGGGAAAAAAAAGTTTCAATTGTATTCATTCAAAGAATACTTCTACACTTTTGTGTCACTTTTTGTACCTTTAAAGCCTAAAGCACACAATTTTCTGCGTTCAAGTGAAGACTTTGTAAATGACTGTGCACACTTTACATTTAAACTACAACTTGGTGTGTCAATGAAACATATAATGATATCAAACGTTTGGCTTGTAGGACACTAGGCTTTAAGTATTGTCATCATGTGTTCGCTAAAAATGTGCATTCAATCAGGCTACAGACTGACCTTAAAAATTTATGTGTATATATATATATATATATATATATATATTAGGGATGCACCGAATATTCGGCCGAATATCCACGCGCGGTGTGGACGTATGTGGTTCATCTCACATCTGATGACGCATCTATGGGTTGTAACTTGAAAATAATGCTTTGTTTATGTTTTTCTGTTGATGGATACACGTGCTGGCTCCTCAGTGATAGATTACAACAACAGCGATAAAAGAAAACGTGGGCAAAACGGTCTGTCTTTGTAAACTTTGTTCAATGCATGCAAGTGCTGCCGTATGTTCGAATATGACCAGTCGTTTTCGCGTCATCACCGGGTGTAGAGCCAGAAGACGCGCTGTGAGAAGATCTGTCTCGTGCACTCATCCGAAAGCACGCACTCGTCTTAAAGTGCCCAAACACTGAATTCTCTTTTAAGTCTTGCGCTTAAACGGAAAAACTCACACAAAAAGTATGTCAACATGTCCATCTTGATGAGTATCCCTGCAGACATAGTCTGTATGCCTGTATACTGTATACAGTCGAGAAAGACGACGCATATCCCTGCATTAGGTCTTAAAGGGGCAGTAGCCTTTACTGCGGCCTGTTTAATGTCAACAAAAGACAAATACATCACTCACTGCTCTTGATTAAATAGCTTTTGTAAGTTTAATAATGATTACTCTTTAATTTAAACAGTTAAATATGCAGTTATTTTATGTTTGATTGCTTTATTAAAATTATGTACCTTTCTGCAGGCCAGTAGCCCTGTACTTTATTATTTAATGTACACATGAGTGAGGTCAAGTTAAACATTTTTAATTTGAATTTTATTTTATACTGTGCATTGTTGCAATGTGCTAAAAAAATATTTGCATAATTTGTAATTGATTTATTATTTGAAACTTTAATATTAATTTATGCAATTGCAATGCCTTGATTTTTAGTAAAGTTACACAGTCATAGCCATAAATGCAATGGTACTAATAATTGGCATAATTTCTTTCGGTGTTTGGTTTTGGCCTTGGTTTCCTCTTTTTCGGTTTCTGGGCAAGAATTTTGATTTCTGCATCCTAATATATATATATATATATATATATATATATATATATATATATATATATATATCCCTTTAAATTTATATATATATATATATATATATATATATATATATATATATATATATATATATATATATATATATATATATATATATATATATATATATATATATATAAATTTAAAGGGACAGACATTTAGTTTTAAATAAAAGAGTTTAAAACACTATGTACACATGCTTAGATCAAGGTTAGATGATCATAATAGAGATCATAACAAGTCTTGAATGTATAGTAGCAGTACAGATTGTGTAAATTTGACAACTAATGATTACAAAACTCAATTATGGTAACTAATTGTAGTGAAACCTTGGATAACATTATAAGTGAATCTCGGGGGGAAAATTTTATGGTATAAAATAAAATAAAAATACAGCCTCTTTCATAAAAGGAATAGTTCACCCCCAAAAATTAACATGTTGCCATATTCTGTAATAGTCAGCTTAAATTTTGGGCTGTTCCCCACAAAAATCTATCATGTGATTTCAGAAGACTTTTAAATATAGCCCACAAGTGATATGGACCACATTTATCATACTTTCCCGGTATCCTTTTTGAAGCTTAAAAGTTCCCACAAAAAGCAAGTAAAGCAAGAGTTTGGATTCACATGAGTAAATAAATAAATGAGTACATTTATATTTTGGGGTTAACTTCCCCTTTAAGGAGTTAGTTGCCGCACATGGAATGAGTTGTTGAATGGTAAACTGAGAAGAGGATCTAATCCAGGATTTGTCTTTCCCCACACTCCTCTTTCACCATATTTTTCCTTTCCTTTAGCTTGCCCCTCACTCCCTTTTTAAGACAAATCAATCAGATGCATGATTAACACAAATGAATCTGCTGATTGTGTTAAATCATGATTACAGTGAGAGGCAATTCCCAGATTCTGGCAAGCACTTTTTAATGTGGAAAAAAGGGAGGGAGAGCGAGACAGAGAGAGAGAGAGACGTAAACACAGTGAATTCCGGTATAGGACCTGACAGGCTTACACCTCGCACCAATTATCCGTTTCTCCCAGTATCTCAGCAGTCACACCGTGCTGCCCTTTCTCCTTTCCCAAGTAGCTGTGTCTTTCCCTCCGTCTTTTACATTCCGCTTCAGCTTGCAGGAAAATAAAACTGCTAATCTGACTGACGTTAAACTACCGACATAACACAGCTGGTCATTTCTGCTTTATATTTACCCTCAACTTTTCCTTCAGATCCCTTTCCACTCCTCCTTTCCTCCTTTCCTTTTCTAGAGGGAAAATCTACACCAAGCACGTGGCACATATCCAGTTCCATAACCTCATTTTCCTGGATTTCTGGATTGTGAACCATGAATAGAGAATTTTTTTTTCTCCTCAATTTTGGAAAAGGGAGGGCTGGAGTCTGCTAAAGACAAACCAGTCAGCGCCTGAGTGCAGTAATAGTTTCATTAAATGTGGAAAGTGGAGGCAAGGTCAGACAGTGGCATTACGTACAGTGTGTCTGTGTGGGACTCATTCATTTACTTCTCTACAGCCACAGAATCCAACTAAATTTAACCCACTCCAAGATGGGGATGTCAAAAAACAGACCCTATATATATATATGTGTGTGTGTGTGTCAGTGATAATGAATAGCTGACGACATTTAGAGTTTTGTACAGATATTTTTTTGTTAATGAATCAACAAAACCATCAACAAAACCAATGCAGTAACAGCTATTATTATGGTGATTTTTTGCCCTGTCGCCATCAAACTCCTCCTTTCCTTGCTGTCAATAATGGGATCATCATCATTAAAGTCTCTTTTTAATTAGTTAATGAATAAATGAATAAACAAACATCAGTAATACTGAGTACCAACTCAATTCCGTACCTGCTGTGCTGCCTAAATTGCAGGCTGTTGCTGTTGAAAGTCACCATGAAATCAAAATGAACCATTCTTCTTTATTTAGGGAATAAGAATATTACTGCATTTATTATAAATGCGTTATCCATCTTTATTTTTTCATCATCACATAACTTCCCCTCCCTTTTGGAGTGACTTCTCCGGACAACCTGTCACTCATATGAGATCGACCAATAGCAAACCACAACCATCCAATGATCTAATCAATTCCCATTTGGCAAAATCAAGTCCCACCCAACATTTTCACTCAGATATAAGTCACAATAGTGAAGAAAAGACCATCGTAACTTCTGTTTCACATCAACTTAAAAGCTCACATATGTATTTGTGGGTATGTACATTTGCACTTGTCAGTCAAAATGCCCGTTTTGGCAAGGTATTAATGTTCGTCTAAGTGAAAATAAACAGGAAAATCAGATGTGTGTCAAAATATCAGATCTGTCAATTAGGCTTTGCTGTGTGAATGCAGCCTAATAGACATATCACTGTCAATCATGTGGTTAATATTATTAATCTATCAACAATACAAGAAAAGCAGAAATCTACATTCTTGACTGAATACAGTATCTTTAAGCCACAACATGTTTTTATTTATTTTCTGAAAGTCTGTTAAAGATTTATTCCTAAATATTGTATAGTGATGGATCTGATTTATTGAACAGTCAAGGTGTGAAGGTCAAAGAGCTGCATTAACAGCAAAAATGAAACTGGAAAAAATTCCACATGTGACCATTTACTGAGATATAGCTTCCATTTATAGAGGTCTCTCCGAATCACTGCTTTCATACTACAAGGTTAAGGTGTGGAAATGTTTGATTGACCATAAAGTTTTATCATTAAAGACAAAACATTTTGGAAAGCCAATTCAAATTCAAGTTTGTTCAAGTTCAACATATCAAATCTATTTGAAAAAATGAAATTCTAGCCTTTAAAGGCACTAAATGTAAGATTTTTTTATTAAAAAAAAACTGTTTGGATACATTCACCAACAGAAAACAAATCATTGTTATATAGCTCAACACAGTCTTATTGCTTAAATCTCGTTTTCTTGATTTACCACAAGTATTATGTTTTACCATGCCTAATATTGATCTAGCTTACTGCAGCAATAGTATCATAGTAGTCACCAAGCAAACGTTGATATTTGACCACTTTCGACTCAATATAACTTAATTTCAGGCAGCAATGAAATAGCATTTAGTAATATAAGATCCAAGTTCAGTTTTTAATTAAATCAAGCTGCACATTGAAATTCTGAAACGTCAAATGCTTAAATATTTTCACTATGTTGATTAATTCAAACGCCTCTGAAAGCTCTGAATACTGAGGTATTGTGTCCAAAAACATTTCAGGGGTGTTTCCTGTGTAAACTCAAATATACAAAAAAAAAAAGATTTCCAGTTCTCTGCTCTAATGGAAAAGTCAGAAAATGGACAGCGTTCTAAATCTAGAGCCATTGCTAATGTATTATACCTTTCAGCAAATGAATAAAGGATTATTATGGATTTAACATATAAGAATATAAAAATCAAAGCTTGTATTGACAATGATCTAAGTACAAACCAACAGTGCAAAGAGCTTTCCAAAGATAACTGGCTCTTTGTGGTCATTTATGCATATAGCTAGACATCCTGACCTGTAAGTGTGTATCTTGAGTGCTGCATGCGTGGGAGGGAAAGTGTGAAAAGTCTAGGCAGACTTGTTCCACAAAGGAATCTTT
Source organism: Gobiocypris rarus (assembly GCA_023029165.1). Lineage (NCBI taxonomy): Eukaryota > Metazoa > Chordata > Actinopteri > Cypriniformes > Gobionidae > Gobiocypris > Gobiocypris rarus. The sequence continues at coordinate 6,447,265 of CM040914.1, read as the reverse complement.
AACAGCTCCTAAAAAAGGCCCATCAACAGGAGTGCAGATTTTCTAATGACATAATGAATTGTCCTGATGTAAAAGTCTATACAAAGCATATAAAGAGATAATGTACAAATGCAGAAAGATGCAGAAAGAATTTTCACTCAGAAATCACTAGTATATTTCACAAACAATTACAAGGGAACAAGTAACACACTGAATTAGATGTGAAATTTTGAAGTAGAAAAACTAATAATAATATTTTTGGTAACACTTTAGTTTAGGGTCCAACTCTTAACTAGTACTATTAAGTTGCTTATTAGCATGCATATTACTAGGATATTGCCTGTTTATTAGTACTTATAGAGCACATATTAATGCCTTATTCTGCATGACCATATTCTTCATCCCTTTATACCTAAACTTATATCTGACTATTAATAAGCATATGTTTATTGAGGCAAAAGTCGTAGTTAATAGTTAGTTAATAGTGAGAATTGGACACTAAACTAAAATGTGACCATATTTTCTTGTAAAACACAACAGTCAGTCAATGTCATAAAATAAACCCTGACAGGGTGATCAGTACACTTTTGATAAATTGGCATATAAATGCATATCTTCAATATTTTTATCTTCAGAACTACATACAAATAAAGATGATAATTATTTATCTGATAATTATTCAACATCTGCTTTAACAATCTAAATGCGGCATTCGTTTACTGCAACATCACACTTCATGTGTTAACGAGGCACACGTGTTAAATACATCTGCTTTTAATTGCACAATAAATTGTAAAGAATTTTTGAGGTTCCTATCTTTGTGAGGTTCCTATCTAAAATAGGTCAAATAATGATAACTGAGAAGTTATTCAAAGAACTTAAGTTCATAAAGACTGACATTTGACATATACCAAATAAAACCCAGCATCAAGATAACACCACCTCCTTTAAAGCAGACCTTTAAAGAAAACTTATTGCTATCAAAGCCAATATGGATTATGTGTTGTACAGAGAAGGTTAGTATCCTAGAATAAGCCAGACAAACCCCATACTTCAATCCAATAGTAATTGCTGTCAACTGATCGATCTAATTTAGCAAAAAGGAGAATTTTAAATAAAAGATTCAGCTATTTTTTTTTTTGCTTAGACACACTAAATTTCATAATCTTGTAAATGTTATTCTAGATAAATACTTGAATAAAAACAATGTGTGATTGAATCTGGAATAAACAGGCATGTAATCAGACAAAAAAGAAGGAAAACCTGACCACGACCCAACAGCCAACTGATGAGTAACACTGTTTCAATGCTGATTTTTCCTTGCATTTGGCATTAGTTTGAACCCTGAAATAGTGTCATGCAGCGATGTTAGAAGCAATCCGTGCATTAAAATAAATATATTAGAAAAAATAACATTTAGCAGTTTATTTAGTAATTGTTTAAAGCTGCAATGCATACATTTTGCCTCTTTGTCGCCATCTCTGTTAGAAAATTGCAGTTATTTGAGTTATCTTTGTGTGGTTTGTGCACAGATTTTACGTTTTGGAGTATGACCAAAATAAGAATTTTCACTGGAAAATGTCATCTGAACAAGTAAAATGTCTGCCACTGTTTTTCTGACCAACTGAAAAAAAAAGCATTACAATAAATCCTGCTACCAAACGTGATTATACTCACATCAAACCGTGCAAATGATTAATATTGTTATTTGTTCTCAAATTGATTATGTTAACAACATCAGTATTGCATGGCTATGTGTATTTAGTGTGTATTAGCATCACCTGTAGAAGTGATGTTTCTGTACAGTCTAATCTTTTGCTTTTGACTACGGGGGAGTCTCCAGTTGACACTGATAATTGCCGTTTGGATCTTTCTGGATTGCAATCCACCATCAAAATGATATGTTTAATTATTCCAGCTGCTGTGAGAAAAGGCTATAAATGATCCGCCACCTGCAGCATCCTCACATGTGATATAGTCTACTAGCCGGACTCCTTCTTTATGTATACAGACGTGACAAAATGACGCAAAGTAGTGCTGGGCGGTATGACCAAAATTTTATATCACCGTATTTTTCTAAATTACATCAGTTTCGCAGTATATGACAGTATTTTTTTTTCCATATGCATGACCAGGTGTTAACCACATTTTCTGCTGATTGAGAGAGGAAATACTGCAGTAGATTGACTAGAACTATTTTACTGTCATTTTGAGTAAATATTGTTGAAAAAAATCCACACTAGAGTTAATTCAGGTTTGCAAAGTCCTATAAAATGATGCTGTGGGGAGACAACAACCAATAAAACACAGACCTGTACACTCATTACAGACACATGAATATTACAACCACGGAGAGAAAAACCTTAAGGCACCTTAAGCATTTTAATCTATCAAAAATCATTTAAAAAATCTAACCCTATATAACAACAAACTGTTAAAACGAGGGAGAAACGCGGAAGAACTACGTTTTTTTTCAATACATTTAAAAATACTACGAATGATACCTGTAAGTTTAACACACAAAGAATAAAGCATTTACTTTTTGCACATTCTTTGAATTGTCAGTCTATTTATTAACTTACATCATTGTCTTCCGTGTAACAGAATAATCTATGGCGTTGTGATCAGTGTCCTTTGCATACATTTCATTTGAAAAAGACATTATGAAATATGTGCGCATACACGCTGCTGGTTCATGTTTAGAGCACTAGAGCATAGGAAATAGGACCATAAAAAACTTGCTCGCTCCGGTCTATTTATGTGCTAGCCTATATGATCCATGTGGAGAACATTGTTTATCTCATCGCAGCGCTCGCGCAGAAACAGCTCTCTCTCGCGCGCCTCATGTAGTTTGAATTCTCCGCTGTAATCAAGGGCTGAATGCGAAATCGTCCCCTATAACCTCTAATAAGGCATTATTTGAGGGGACAGCTATTTCTAGTGGTGTCCGAAACCATAGTGGACGTTATTGAGTCCACTCATTCAATCACACATTGCATCGCAATAACGAGTGTAGCCGATATAGCCTTCACACAAGGGCTGTCCGAATTCACTCACTCGTTTTCATTCACTACTTCAATTTAAATTATGTTATGGATAACGTAGGGAATAGTGAATAAGGCTTTAGGGGGTGATTTCGGATTCAGTCATAGGCTATAATGCGAGTGTGCTCTCACAACAGTGAAAAGTGACCCTTCAATGTCGCGCTGCGCCGCGTTCAGAACGTTGTTTAAGCGTCATATACCGGTATTGCGGTATAGTCAAAATGCATATCATAAGAAAAATAAATACCGGTATTCGGTATGAACCGGTATACCGCCCAGCACTAACGCAAAGACACTCAAATTATTACACATTATTACACGCTTACCGTTGTCAAATCGGGCTACGGTAAGGAGATAATTTTGAACACTGGCTGGTTGTCAACTTGCTCAAAAATAGATTTTGGATCATTTTTTACCAAAAAAAAGTTACGGACTGCAGCTTTAAGGCCATTTCACGATTTCAATCACCATACAGTAACCAGAACCCACCCCCACCTAAAACCTTTTTTTGTCTCGTATTTACGCAATTCACATGGGTTATACTTATCATACCGAAAATACGGAAATCAAAATCACAGCCCTGAATAAAGGATGAATGTGTTTGAAAGCACCACATATTTTTATTGTGTGTGTGAATGATTACTCCTTTCATGCAGTCGGTTGGTTCACAAGCTCACCAGTCATTTACTTGGAGATAACTTTTCTGGTTTTTAATTACCTTGTTGGCCACTCTTGATATTGAGGGTCGGCTTTTGAAATCTTTGAATTGAAGATTTTTCGATGAACAGCTCTAATAAGAGAGATTAGAATACCTCAGCGGTCTTGTTCAATAATTTAACTTGTTTCAATAATAACATTGAACAAGCCACTTTCATAAAAATGCTTTTAGTAAAAAGATTGGCACACTAGATTTGCGGCATATGAGCAGCAGGAATTTGTTATGTACTATCAAGGACTTCATGCTACTTTAACTGTTTACAAAATTGCCATTAAAGAGCCTGGAAAGAGAATACTTTTTCCCTAGCTATACATTATTAAACTGATTTCATTTTTCCTTAACTAACTAAAGTCCTACAGTTTCTACATTGACATGAATACATCACCGGATAGTGTTAAATGTCTTTTATAACTTTAAATAGCTAGTAAGATAAAAAGATTGCAGATTAGTTACATATTTAAGACGGTCACAGAGGATACGAACACATCAAATGCATAAGTATAAAAATTCACAGAAGAAGCCACAAATATCTCTATTCCACTCAAGAAAATTAAAAATATGCAGAAATGAAGCATAAAACCTGGCACTGCATAATTCATGTAAAATCTGGTGCTATTCAGTAACATAATCCTTTAATTGCTTTGATTTATGTGAAAGCTCCTTTTTGGAGTACCAACAAAAAGGGTCTTTGCTAATCTACCATTTAACACACACACACCATACAGACACCATGAAGAGAGTTTTGATATCAGTGCAGTGTAAAAATGACCTGAATGCAGGATAAACACATAAAGGCAACTTTTACACAGGCCAAATCCACAGGAAAACATCTCACAGAAAAAGAGTTTCTGATATATTTGGCCTAATGGGTAAATTATGCTACACTAATTTAAAGCCTTAAATTTGATTAATAAAAACTGGATGCCAACCAAAGTGATATTTTAACTGTGCTGTATAACTCTGGAAAAATATCTATACATAGTACAACAGATCAGCCAAAGTGATTTTAAAAAGCGGAACTCATTAGCATACATTTTCATTAGCATACATAAGTGTGGAAACGGAGACGGTGCGGGCAATGGATAAAGCGGGGCGCTGGTAGTGCTTAACTTCAGTCTAAGGAATTCTGAATGTGTGTGTGTGTGTGTGTGTGTGTGTGTGTGTGTGTGTGTGTGTGTGTGTGTGTGTGTGTGTGTGTGTGTGTGTGTGTGTGTGTGTATGAGAGAGAGAGAGAGAGAGAGAGAGAGAGAGAGAGAGAGAGAGAGAGAGTAATCAGCCCATGAGAAGTTTAGAAGTAAAGAGGATTAGTTCCGAGTTGGAATTTCAGAGGACAAATTGGGAATTGGTGGGAGAGGAACTGGGAATTTAATAAAGAAAGGAATCTAAGAAGTGCTGCTTCATGACAATAGAGATTACACATGCAGTCGCGGGTGTACACATTCAGTGCTGGTGTGCGGTGGTAAAGTCTCACTGGTTTTTGGTTCAATGTAAACTCATACCCCAGTTTCATTTGATGTTTACATGATTTAAGGTTACAGTTATGTTTACCCTACCATTTACCCATGCTGTCAACATGATAGGCAGGCATTATTCCATTGGCAGGGTTATGAACTAGTCAAAGCACAATAGACGCACATCCTCCGTTACACATAAGGGAGAAACTCAGGCAAAAAGTCACATGAAAGGGGAAAGAACTGTGCTTTGATTGGCTCATTACCCTGTGAATGTGACCATGTTTGCAAATGGTCCTCAAATTTGCCATATTAATGTACACCGATCAGGCATAACATTATGACAGGTGAAGTGAATAACACTGATTATCTCTTCATCACAGCACCTGTGGGTGGGATATATTAGGCAGCAAGTGAACATTTTGTCCTCAAAGTTGATGTGTTAGAACCAGGAAAAATAGGCATAAGTTTGTCAAGTGCCAAATTGTAATGGCTAGATGACTGGGACAGAGCATCTCCAAAACTGCAGCTCTTGTGGGGTTTTCCTGGTCTGCAGTGGTCAGTATCTATCAAAAGTGGTCCAAGAAAGGAACAGTGGTGAACCGGCGACAGGATCATAGCAGCCAAGGCTTATTGATGCATATGGAGTGTGAAGGCTGGCCCATGTGGTCCGTGCTCAAGAAATGAATGCTGGTTCTGATCGAAAGTTGTCAGAATACACAGTGGATCACAGTTTGTCATCACATATGAGGCTGCATACCCGCAGATCAGTCAGGGTGCCCATGCTGACCCCTGTCCACAGCTGAAAGTGCTTACAGTGCGCACGTGAGCATCAGAACTGGACCACGGAGCAATGGAAGAAGGTGGCCTGGTCTGATGAATCACGTTTTCTTTTACATCACGTGGATGGCCGTGTGCGTGAACACATGACACCAGGATGCACTATGGGAAGAAGGAAAGCCGGCAGAGGCAGTGTGATGCTTTGTGCAATGTTCTGCTGGGAAACCTTGGTTCCTGCCATCAATGTGGATGTTACTTTGACACGTCCCACCTACCTTAGCATTGTTGCAGACCATGTACACCCTTTCATGGTATTTCCTGGTGGCTGTGGCCTCTTTCACCAGGATAATGTGTCCTGCTACAAAGCAAAAATGGTTCAGGAATGGATTAAGGAGCACAACAACAAGTTTGAGGTGTTGACTTGGTCTCAAAATTCCCCAGATCTTAATCCAATCGAGCATCTGTGGGATGTGCTGGACAAACAAGTCAGATTCATGGAGCCCTCACCTCACAACTTACAGAACTTAAAGGATCTGCTGCTAACATCTTGGTGCCAGATACCACCGCACACCTTCAGGGGCCTAATGAAGTCCATACCTCGACGGGTCAGGGCTGTCTTGGAAGTAAAAATGGGACCAACACAATATTATGATCCGGTCATAATGTTATGCCGGATCGGTAGCTCACCAATACTAGAAGCTAAAAAGGCTACCCACACAATTAACCTCTTCCTCCATGCTTCACTGTGGTGGAGAAGCATTTATTATTATATTTGTCACCAGATTTTCAAAGACACCGCTCTGGAGCATCACTACGCAACTCATCTTTCACTATGCAACTCGTTCCACAAATAACTTCCCATATTCAGCCAAAAACTAAATTTTTGCTAATTTCCTGACCAGTTATTTGTGGTTAAGACCAGGGCTGAACAGTGCGACAAATATTGCCCGTGCTATGAAAAAAATACATTTACCACAGTAGCACCGTGTGATGCAGTTTTGCATGTGTGTGAAACAGAATCGCTTGTTTGTGTAAAGTGAGCATTTGTTGTGTGCTTGCTTGTGTGTGAGGTTATCCTAGGGCTGCACGATTAAGTTGTAATCAAATAGATATATGTGCAGCGTGTTTCATGGTGAAGCGCAGAACCGTGATCACAGAGGATCGATCGGTTAACAGTAAATGCTGCTCCATCTCTACAAGATCTGTGAGTTTGAGTCAAAAGCAAAAAGAAGCAAACATCTTTCCAAACTTGTAATGGGAAGCCTTTCCAAACCTGTTGTCCAACAAAAGAACATTTAATGGCATGTTTTTACTCCAAACTCTGTTCATAACATCAGAGTTGAGTGTTTGAAATAACTTGTTTTTGTGATATGACGTGGCTTATCACAGCATGAGGCAGAAATATGATTTATTCATAGTATTTTATACAGTGATAAAGGCTATTGTACATTGATTAGCATCGCATTATAAAAATACCTTATTCAGTAACTCTTTAGATTAGGGTCCAATTCTATCTAATTACCCACTATTAACTACTTTAACCTCAATAAACTCCTAATTACTACTTATTAATAGTTAGTAAAGTAGTTGTTAAGTTTAGGATGTAGAATAGGGTCATGCAGAATAAGGCATTCATATGTGCTTTATAAATACTGATAAACAGACAATATCCTAGTAATATGCATGCTAATAAGTTAAAGGAACATTCAATTTTTTCTGAAAATAGGAGTGCAAAATCTGGTGAGAAATATAATAATAAGTGTAGCATGGAGGAAGAGGTTAATTGAATGGGGAGCCTTTTTAGCTACAGGTATTAGTGAGCTACTTCACTGTAAAATATACACCATTGAGACATGACATTATAAATTCACATACATATAATGAAGTAAACACAGACGTTCAAATCCTTGCGTGATGCACGAAAACAACATGAAGACATGAACATGAAACATGAAAATTTGGATGAATTAACCATTTACAGTTTGGGAATAGTCATTTTGACACGCTTTTAAAATGGCTCAAAGCACGAGTACTGTGTGAGAAAAAATGAAAGTTTCATTACTAGAATTAAACTACTATATATAGTATAATGTTGAATAATAATGTATGATAATGCAATTGGGGAGAACGTGAGGGTCCTGATAATAATAAAATAATAATGTTATATTTTAATAATAACAATTGTAAAAACTCTTCATTTGAGCTTAAAATATCACGTTAATATCTTATTAATATCTTTAAGTATTGTTATTTGAACCATGACATGAGTGCATCGTTACAATCCTAGAGTATACAGAATATTTTTATGTATACGCTATAACACTGGGCATTATGACTGGGCAACATTGAATATACATAATATAATACTAAAATTTAGCTGGTGACAAATTCAATTTAAAATGTAAAATTTATGTACATACAAATTGCTGTTGATGTTGATTCATATTGATGTTTGCTAGGTTTGTTTTAGATTTTGAATCTAATTGGCTACAATGAATGTATGGTCAAAATAATGAATTCTTAATCAATAAAAAAAAATGTATTTGTTCAGAGCAAATACATAAATATCAACAAAAGGCTAGTAAATACAGATGCATTTTTTTCTATATTTCCCAGGCCTACTTTTTTACTGTTTAATTTCTCTGAATTATCTGAATTATTCAAGCAGACACTGCCTCACTTGCCTCCTCTGGGAAAACACCCATGACACATATATACACACATAAAGAGCTGCCACCTGCTCCAGTTGTTACCACTTATGTTAAAATCAGGTTATAGAAAGTATCCCATTTCTCCCTGGTTAAAACGCTGAGTTATCTAAAGGGTGTGTGTGAGCGCATTCCCTCTGTGTGTCAATCTGTGAGAGTGTTTGTGTGGCTCGCTGACCACAGACAGATATATGACACCCATCCAGACGCTTCCAGTGAGAACTCAAGCAGACAACTGCTGACACTTGACACGTCCACATCCACGCCCACATACATTAGAGGCATATGATACCACAGGACTCATGCCAACCTGATTAACAGTGATCCATTTCCCCCACAGCTGTGGCCACCTGTAAACTAGCAACTGTCGACACTATCATTGAATAAACTGATGAGTTTCTATGTAAGTGAGAGGGGGAGAAAGAGAGAGAGAGAGAGTTGTTATGCAACAGTTTTCCAGTTTCATTTTTCTTGGCAAGTCACCGCAGCTTCTTTTAAACATTAGCAGAAGCCTATTATTAAATTCCCATTTTCACAAACCATATAATATCAACAGAGATACTAAATTTAACAGTGGCCGGTACTTTATATAATACAATTTAGTAGCAGTGTGAAAGTTATCTGTTCTTAAAATCAAAACAAATAGGAAGAATCTCACAAAAAAAAAAAAAAAACACCCAGGTCACATTACCCCCCAAAAGCAAAAGGAACCTTTTATTTTTTAACTTTATATATTTTCAGAAAGAATAAATAAAGGTAATTAAGTTTTTTAATTTTTTTATTATGCCATTACTCTCATTACAATTAAGCACATCTCCTATTAAAAAACATATTTTGGGGGATTGACAAAAGAAAAGAAAACAAACACACAAAAAAAAAAACATTTTCATTACTGTAACACAAAATAGTAATTTAATGTAAAATGAGTCATTAAAATTTTGTATTACAGTATTAAGAACAATAGAGAATACTACAAATTAAAACTAAAATGTGTGAATGCGTTATAGTACTTTGAATTTTGACGTAAAGCATAAATGCAACTAAAATAATGTTGCAAAAAAAATAAAAAATACAATAAATACTCAATTTCTTCATACAAAAGAAAAAAAAGAGTTCTTGTTTTTTCTTTTAATTTGGAGGTGACATTTTACCTATATATGATACACAACGCAATCTTACATCTGTTTAACTGTTCAACTGAATTTTTTGAGCTTACTGATCTGTTATATTCCTGTATAATCAGCACACTTACCAGGTCGTTTCTATGTAAAACATGCTAAACTGACTGCTAACATCTTAAGCTTGGTACATTCTCCTCAAGAACAAAGAAATTTGTTCGTTTTCTAGAGGTGGCCAGAACAAGAACAAACTTCGCTCTGGCCATGACATTCCATACTTCACGAGAAAAGCAGGTGTCGAACATATAGTTCTCAGACACCAACAAGAAAAAGTTCTGCTCAGATGATGTGCCAAGAAAAGGCTGCGAGAACTCACAAACCAGGGCTGGCAGAACAAACTGACGTAATTTTGCATGTATGTATTGGCCTTTACAGTGCACATGCGCTGTTTCACTCAAAAGTGCTGTATGTAAGAATGACAGCTAGTGGTTGAAATGGGTACTGCAGTCCAAATATTGTTGCCTCGCCCCCTCATTCTCAAACTCAACGCTCATGCGGGTTGCCAGTTTGGAGGACACAAGGACATGCTGAGGCTTTTTAGGTCGGGTAGAATCTGCGATCTCTGACCCTGTTTTTTCGCTGGCACCAATATGCTGTGTTACTATTGGGTAAACTGGCAACGTGCGTTATTGCACAGACCAAAACAAAAGCAGACATTCCAACACGGAACGCACATTTCAAATTAAAATAACTGGCTGCAGGATTGTTTGCGAATTGATGTGTAAGTTTGTGTTTTGTATGCTTTTTTTATTTTGTACCTTTTTTTATAAGGTTTCCTTGAGTGCCTTGAAAAGTGTCTTTAAATAAAAGGTATTATTATTATGCTTTAGTACAGTCAAAAACTTAAATACAGCACCTTTAAGTTACTGACTGTGGTGCTTAAAGGAAATGGTATCCGCTTGACGTGGCTGCCAGTATACGAGCAAACAGTATTCAATCACTCACACCCCTTTTTCTACAAGAATACTGAATCAGAGCACTTAAAGGCTTCATAAAATGGAAAACAGGATTTTCCGTGCTCCCCAGACCATTTACAGAAACTAGGCAGCATAAACAAGAATTGACAGAATCGACATCACAACCAGGAGCATTTGACTGCCAGTATTCAGCGACTTGGTGTAATTAATTTTATTTCTTAGCTAAGCTTAGACTATCAATTTACAGGTAACGTACATGTAGTTTAAAGGTACAGTACAGTAGAGAAAAAAGTTTGGAGAGAGAATAGAAAATAGCAACAGGAAAAAGCAGCAAATCCCCAATGCTAGGTTTATTTTCATTTATTTTTAACAGACAGTAGTGCAAATTAGTTTGTTCCACCTAGAGGCATTTAGTCCCCCCTGAGTTAGTTGGTACACTACATCCTCCTATAGTGTATTAAGCACTTAGCAATAAACACAATGCACTCTTGCATAGGTCTTTTTTTTTTGTAGGACTGACAAAAAAAACGGTATTTGGCCACAATCAGCTACAAAACTTAAAGCATCTCTTGTGTTATAAAAGTACAAAATAAATAGAATAATGAAACCTAAACCTTGCGCAGAGATTCGTTTTCTTTGTGCGTGAGAGTTCATTAACATGCAGTGACAATGGTGTATACACAAGGTTCAATATTACGCTTTTTTAAGAAATCACGGATGAGCGAAAAGGAGAAAAAGTGCCATCTTCACCTTTCCACGAGGAGACAGCGAGTGAAGTGGCACCTGAGGCTTCCCATTTCCAGGACAGCATATTTCATCCCTGTAGTAGATCCACGACACAAATCGGCACAATGCCAAATGTCTCATTATAACAGCAGAAATAATATAAAATAATCCGTCATTAATCATCATACGGATAAGAGTAAGACTTCATTCGAAACTGTCTATTTTTGTTTGTGTACTCTCACAATAAAAAAAGACCATTGTGCTTTTCTAAAAGAAAGAAAACAAACAGGATGCCGCTTTCTGTCGTCTCGGTTTCCTCTCTGTGAAGTTAGTGGAGAATGTTACAAAAATGAATCCAAACTCAACGTAAAGGCTACTAGCAAGCTCTTGCGTGCCACCTGAACTTTTGTTTTGGGTTGGTGGATAGATTGTCTCTTATTCTTCTGCTCTTTTTCCTGTTGTAGCGGCTAGCAAATAGCGTTGCATTACTGTGCACGGCACTTCTGGATTGGAGTGTAGATCGCCTGTGACTCTATTCGTCGTCTGACTATATGCACCGAACCGTGACGTCCTTAACGTGGCGGTTTGGGATGAATACACATCCCGTTAGACCTCTACTAACATCATATGAGAACTTCAGGGTAAAAAAACTGAAAAATTTACAAAATTATGATACAAAGGCTATGTTGTATAAAGACCTTAGTCAGGTTAGACACCATAATGAATTTAATGCATATGAAAACGAGGCTGTGAGTCTTCACAATAGCACCCACTGTATAAAGTTCCTTGGACACATAGTTTTCACAACACAAACAGTTTTATAGATGTTTTTGTCCACTGAAGGTTTTTTTCAGTGCGATGTTTCATCCGCGGAACAATCCAATAAATGCACTATATTCCATCCGTCACAGCCTTGTTTTCATTCCTGCCAAAAATGTAACATGGCGCTACCCTGACCATGACAACCAAGCATGTCGTAACTGGATATCAGTTAGCATAATAGATCCTTATGAGGTCATTGCTGCTTAAGGACACAAACGCTTTTGGTTTGTGGATATTGAATCTAACCAACCAAATGTTGCTGGGTTTTCTTCCCTAAGTCTCAGTTCAACCTCTGTTTACCCGAAACATTTATGTCCTTCTCCTTTCTTGCACGCTGTAGATAACCCTGTGTCCGTCCATTCTCCTTTGCTTGTAAACCGCAGCTTAAGTACACTGATAGTGTCTAACAAAAACTCACACACGTACGCTCTATCTCTCTCTCTCTGCCAAACTCATACAGGCGGCTCATTTATCTCAATGAAGACTGATAACAAGTCTTTCTCCTATCACACCAATCCTCTCTCTCGCTTTTTTCTTTTTGCTCCTTCTTCCATATCTCATTCAGGTTAAGTGGGAGGCTGGATGCTGAGAATACGCCTCTCTTCTGCACTTCTCTCACTTTCTCTCTCCTTTATTTCTCTGAATCAATGACTCTCTTCAGTTGGGATTGTGAAGGTCTTAAAGCGATAGTTCATTCATAAATGACAATACTGTCGTGATGCTGTTCCAAACCCATATAACTTTGTTTCTTTCATGGAACGTAATTGGACACATTTTGTGCATTTTATTGTGCATATTGCGGTGTGTAAATTTATAGTACTATTGACACTTCAGAATGATGAAAAGCATGGATGAGAATATAAAGAGAGGGACATGCTTGATGTTGAAATTAGTTATAAGCGCAAAATATCCTGAAAATTAACTTTGTGTGGTGCATGCACTGACTGCCTCTCTTAGAAGGCCATCGCGAATTTGGGTCGAGCTCAATGTAAAAAGTGTTAAGCACAATAAGCAGTGAAAAATAACTGTTCCCACGGTCCACACACTGACTGACACACAGGGCAAGCTTCGTCTCTCAGCATGAGATTGCAAATTCAGTTCCCTTTCACTTCTTATTGCACTTGAATGGTCAAATACACACGCAATTATGTCAAAATGCACATCATGTGGAGTATTCAAGTAAACACAGCCAATTATGTGTTAAGTAGAAGTAAACAGTAGGGTGTTATCAGGATGTGTATCAGTATAATGGATCAGTGCATTTGTTCTTAAAGTGACAGAAGCCTAATATCAACAAAATATCAAACAAAACTTACTGCTCTTGACTGAATAACCTTTTTTTAGATTTAAAAAAAGATTTTTGCATATGATTATTACATTTCTGTACTAATTCTAACTACTTGTTAAGTAAACCTATTGTACATGAAAAACTTAACTGGTTTAATTCATATTTTTGTTATATTTTATTTGTCATTTAGTTTGTAATTTGATTCTTTTTTCTTATTATTAATAACAGAAATTAGATAAAATAACGCAAAATAACTATATTGTGAAATAAAGTTTCTCATATCATGAAATGAGACTTTGGTCGTATTGCCCAGCCCTAGAATCACTTTTATAAAGCTTTTCTGGTGCTTTTACTTCACCAATGCTCGTTCACTTACATCTCAAAGAAAATCTTTCAGTGTTTCATGAAATAAAGTGACGCAGAAGAGAAAAGGTGACTGGTGCCATAATGACAAAACTTTCATTTTTGTGGTGATCTAATAAAAGTTTCTTACCTAGCCAACCCACCAAAAAGACTCAATATGAAATTCCGCCAAGCCAAAAATGAAAGAAACTAAACACAAGATGTGTAAACGGTCGGAAAGCAGAGCAGGAAACGTTAGTTCTCTCCACTTCACTAACAGTCTAAATAAAAAATGCTAAAATAGCCTTACACTGACATACTTTCATGAAAAAGTACAGGCAGAAATCTAAACAACTCAACTCAAACAAACAGACTAGCATCAATCAATGACAGCACAAAAAGTTCACCCATGCCGATGTGCTCCTCTCCTGTGACCTAAGGCGACCAATTACTGTAGAACACATGGGCAACAAATGCCAAATATACAAATCTATACACTCAAAATGTCCAGAAATTACTTAAAAATATCCATAGAGGAAAAGTCAAGCTATATTCAATCAATAAAGTCTGAGAAGCAACACTTCTGTAAATAAAGTACAGGAAAGTGATTGCTGCATAATATTGATAATTTATCAAGTGCCGTCATTTTGTTAGAAGATATTGTGCCAGGCAAATGAACAACAGAATGTTTTCTTAACATTGTTACAACGCAGAGAAGGTGCACTGACTTAAGCAGACACTTTGTTTACCATTATTAATAGTTTTCATTTTGTGTTTCATATCTTCACTTCCACTTTTGGCACACCAAAGCTTTGGGAGTGCATTTAAGCTACAATCCAGCAATTTCCCCCCCCAAAAAACTACTTTGGCACACACGCACATACAAACACATAAACCCACACTCAGACACCTGTCTGCGAGTGTACTAATACTCTTAGAAATAAGTCTACCATCACAGCATCTAATTTAGCATTAGCAAAGATTAACCCTCAACTCTAAGCTAAAAGTGCCTCATATATCTTGTAAACTTGAGAGAACCCAAAGAACCCAAAACTACATTATAAAATGTGTTTGCCTGAAGATTATCCACTATAGGAGAGAGTAAAATTGCCCTTCTATGTTTTTTAAAGAAAAACTCACTTACAGCCTGCTTTTACTCCCGTCTCAAATCACACATCTGCTTCTAAGCAGGATTCTGCAAAACTAATATGACCCTTATTTTCTGATAGCATCTCAATTATAAACTAGGAGCTATTGAGAGCTTAATAAATATGTAGGATGCACACACACACACACACACACACACACACACACACACAAAATATTCTCCTAAAACCCTCCCCAAGGCTGCATTTATTTGATCACAAAATACAGTGAAAATCATACTAATGTGAAATGTTATTAAGAAAATGTAATATAAAAGTTTTCTATTTGAATACACTTTAAAATGCAATTTATTCCGTATTTGATGGAAAAGCATTACTGCTCCAGTCTTCAGTGTCACAAGATCCTTCAGAAATCATATGCTGATTTGGTGCTCAAGAAACATTTCTTATTATAATCAATGTTGTTATATAAGCAGTTGTACTGCTTAATATTTTTGTGGAAACTGATTTGTATTCAATATTCTTTGAATAGAGAACTCAAAAAAACATTATTTGTTTTAATGTCTATCTTGATCAATTGAATGTGTCCCTACTGAATAATATTAAATTGCTTAAAAAAAATCTTACTGACCCCAAACTTTTGAACATTAGTGTGAAATACTGTTAGTGAAATATATGACAGACAACATTTTCACAGCTTCTGGACAGACATTACTGTTCTACAAATCAGTAGTTTAGGTTAAGCATCATGTGACTCGCCCTGCACCACAAACATAAAAGATAACCTCAAAACAGTTTGTTGAAATGAGGCATGCTATTATTTATCTGAGCAATCAGACTTCAAGTTTTAACTGGCAGATGATAAAGCAGGCAAATAAAAAGATTCCTAAGCATTGAAAGTAATAGCAAAAACTATTTGCAACTCGCTGATTAATATTCTTGCTCCATTTACCCAGAAGAAACGGACTATAACTTCAGTGTGTATACCTGTTAAAAGTATACATGACCTAAAAGCTAACAAACACTGACCAAAAGCTACTCCTTTCATAAGACAGTCATTTTTAACATATATTTTCTCCCATGTGAGCAGCACTGTTGTGAAACTAGTCCTGTATTATGTAGAATGTAAAAAGCAAGTTTTGAATAAAAAGCAGTGGAGAGTTGCTCAAACAAATACTTGAGGGAATTCTGTGAGAATCTGAACATATTTTGTCTTCAGATACATACAAGAATATATTTAGGCATTCTTATGTGTGTACTTTAAGGCCCACCATCTGATAACAGTTCCTATAGGTAGATTGGGCCAACCGTGAATGTAAACAAGGTAAAGATGCCACCTTTCCAAAAGAAAAGCGGGGAAAAACATTTCCATGAACAAGCTGAGTATGGCATGAGGGAAATAGGTTCACATCTGCGTCTTAAAGGGATAGTTCACCCAAAAATGAAATTTTGATGTTTATCTGCTTACCCCCAGGGCATCCAAGGTGTCTTTGTTTCTTCGGTAGAACACAAATGAAGATTTTTAACTCCAACCGTTGCAGTGTGCCAGTCGTATAATGCAAGTCAATAGGAACAGTTTAGAGTATGTAAAAAAAAAACATACACATACGAATCCATATTAAACCCTACGGCTCGTGACAACACACTGATGTCTTAAGACACAAAACGATCGGTTTGTGCGAGAATCCGAACGGTATTTATATAATTTTTTTCCTCAGATGCGATCTATGTACAACAGACATTTCTGCGTGATCACTTCCAGTGAGGTGTTTTTTGTGTACACGATATGGCGTATCTCCATGGGATGGAAGTGACGGAAGTGAGCTCTTGCGCGTATCTCTATGCCATTTAGTGTATTTTGACCTCACTTGCCGGAAGTGATCGCACAGAGAAGGCTGTACATAGATCACATTCAAGGTAAAAAAAATGATATAAATACTGTTCGGACCCTCGCACAAACCGATCGTTTCATTAGCTTGGTCCTACCAGACTCTCTTAATTTGTACAGAGAGTCTGGCCACTCTTCATTGACAAGCATTGAATCCTTGAAGGCGGGTACTCTGTTGAAGTTTAAAACTATTGGATCTGCCATAACCAATCCCTAACGTTTGGTCGTGACGTATATCATCTCAAAATAGCGAAACAACATCAACGTCATCGCTCTCAGCCACTCCCTCTGTTCGGTGATTGGACCGGTTCAAATTTAACCGGAGAAAACCAGAGAATATACCACAATCCCAGACGAAATACTGAGGAGGAGGGCGCAGTACGTAGGAGGTCGGAGCCAGGTTATCGTTTCATGTCTTAAGACATCAGTGTGTCATCACGAGCCGTAGGGTTTAATATGGATTTGTATGTGTATGGTTTTTTTTACTCTCATAGCTGTCATACTCTAAAACTGTTCCTAATGACATGCATTATACGACTGGCAGACTGCAATGGTTGGAGTTAAAAATCTTCATTTGTGTTCTACTGAAGAAACAAAGACACCTACATCTTGGATGCCCTGGGGGTAAGCAGATAAACATAAAATTTTCATTTTTGGGTGAACTATCCCTTTAAGCGGGTAAACGGATTGCACGCTCTTGTGTCTCCATCTCCATGTTTTGTTACGTCCTGTATGTGTGTGTGTGTTTGAGAGCTTGCATTCGTTTATGTGTAAGGTCTGATGAGATAACTAGAGGAGGAGAAACCTGGAGCCATGAACTGATGCATGAAGAGAAGCATGTTTCACACACACACACACAACGGAAACCATCCGTACTGTGATAGCGCATGCACAAACATGCATTTCCATGTCCCATTTAGATAAGATTCTAATGCAATGGACCCACGTGAGAGAGGCACGACACCATTGAGATCATCAGACTTGCAATTTTTTTTTCAGACGTTAACCTTATTCCTTTCCGTTCTCTTGTCTTGATTTTAAATTATTTTTTATTCAATTCACTGTGAGTATTTTCAGGGATGTACTGAGATGAAAATTATTGGCAAAAAAATAAATAAAAATAAAATCCCTAACAAACTATGTTAATCATTAAAGTTTCGAGTTTTTAATGTTGTTCATATGTCTATGTGGTGGTTTTATGCTTTCAGACAAACCATGTGCAAATTCATAAGTCAACACCATTGCCAAGTATTTTCTCCTTAAAACAGACAGTCTCAAAAAACGCAGTTTGAAATCTCTGGAGTTTCTGATGTCACAAACTACCTTGTAACTAATCAAGTCAATGTGCAGGAAAGTGAATCTCTGAGCTGGTTTCAGTGTGGAGACGGGGCTAATTTGCATATTCATGGCTCCACATACACTAAAGGAAGCAAAGGTGTAGTTACATTCAAGCTATTTCAAGGCATGAAACCTTTTTCACAGGAATATTTTTTTATATGTAATTTTTGTGATCAAAGACGAGTTTTAAGGGTAAAATTATTGACTGCAGGGGGACTTTAAAGGTGGGGTAAGCTACGTATATTTGAAAAACGCTGTTTGAAGCTTCGTTGGACCGACACAACAGACACAACAACAAACGTGTAGCCAATCAGCATTAGGGGGCCTATGACAGTGGAGGAGAGAGAGCAAGCAAGAGGGAGATTTGAAGAAAGACTATTGAAAGAGAGCTGAGAGACATTACAAAAGAGAAAAACTCATAAGAATATCAATGGAAAATGAAGGGTTATGATTAAGAAAAAGCTTTAAACGTTAATATTAGAAAAGCTTTCCAGCGCTGGAGAGAGCTAAACGAGAAGGCCTGAAAACAGACACGGAGGTTGCTTTAATTCCGCTCCGGTTTTGAATGTCATATTGTTTGTCTGGAGATGCTGTGCTGTTGTATTTACTCTTGTGTACTGGTAATTTTTTGTGCTTCCTTGTTGTTCGTTCATCATCTTCGCTTTATTTCTCATGTAGCATTATTTTGTTGCGCTTCTGCTACGATGTAACAGAGGTGAGCTAGTGAGAGTTGTGCAGGCTGATGACTGCTTGAGAATGCAGTGTTTACTGTTTAGCGTCCTTATTGGTGCACTTGCCTCGCATGCCACTGATCGGGGTTTGAGACCGACTCGGAGCAGGGCGGTAAGGATTGGAGGGTGCGCTTTGGGGGCGGAGCAATGGAGAGAGAGGTGTGTTTGGTTAGGTGGATTTAAAATATCAACAGTGTTCAGCAATGACTGAGAAATATCGCTACTCCACCTTTAAGTACCATCCAATTATCCAATAGCATTAATATAACATGATACTGCCATAGTACTTTCTGTAAAGAATAGGAAAGATTCATTAATTTTAATTATTAAACAAAGTCAAGCTCATAAATGGTTTAGTCATAAAATTAAAAAGCAAACATCTAGCAATTTTTAGCAATCCAAACCAGTTTAGTTTGCTGTAGCCTAAGTACTACGCATAGGGATTGATCATAACAGAGGCTCCGTCAACAATTAGGGGCCGTTTACACAACACCAGTTTCAACTAAAACCAGAATATTTTTAATGCATTTTAGGGGCAACACTAACTTTGACCACTAGTTTCAAAGCACAATACCGTTATTGCCTTCATGTAAACTACAAACATTAATTTGTGAAAACGTTGATGAAATGCACATGTGTATTACATGTTCAGTCTTTTTCTTTGAAAACTGACCTCACCAACTAATGGTCTGGAAGCATAATACATTATTTCTAGTGTGAACGGGGACCTTTTTGACAATGGTGTCATCTGTATGCGAAAACACAAAAGAAAAACTTTGTCATGTACCCTTAGTTTAGTAACTTTGCTCACTCGTCATGTTAAAGGAACACTCCACAGTTTTTAGAAATAGGGCTTATTCAACTTCTTTCCTACATTTAGATATGTGGGCAGATGCATTTTTGTCTCAGTGCATGCATTGTTTTAGTTTGGCAGGGTCAATGCTAACTTAGCTTAGCATAATGAATGGAATCTTATGTTGCCAGCTAGCATGTCCCGAGTAAAAGTGATAAAAAAACAACAAAAAAACACCTAAAGACTTCTTATTCACAACGAATACAAATAGCGATGTAGATTAAGACTAGGCAATTTCCTAGGCAGATATTAACTTGGGACTATGTTATGGGGAAGCACAGTGCGGCACTGCTACTTGGGCGCAGAGATATCACAGAACACATGAAATCCCCAAAATAGCCAACTACTAATTCACGCCAGTATGTTGAAGGAAGTTGTGGGATTTCATGCATTGCGTGTTATCTCTGCGCCCAAGTGTCTCTGCTTCCCTAATTCCATTCATTATGCTAAGCTAAGTTAGCGGCGACCCTGCCAAACTTAAACAATGCAGGCACTGAGACAAAAATGCATTTGCCCACATATCTAAATGTAGGAAAGAAGTTGAATAAGCCCTATTTCTAAAAATGGTGGAGTGTTCTTTTAATAATAAAAGGAACACTCCTGTTGTGTTGGAATTTTCTGATTCCAACTGAGATTTCAGCATCAAACTGTGGACATTAATTCAGAAAAGTTTTTACTTATATTTATAGTAAAATGTTAAATGTCAAATATTAAAATGTAGCTAAAATCATATATGTCCCTTCTGAAATACATTCACATTTATGTATCTGGCATATTTTTTTCATCAGTGCAACTTGGAATCATTTTACCAGTCCATGCGATCCCTGGGAATTTAATTATATAAACTTTTTTTTTTTTTATCCTTCATTGCTTTTTTCCCTCTCATTTTCTGCCTCACTCTCCACTCTATTTTTTTTGGTTATTCTATCATTCCGCTTTAATATACCATCAAGAGCATCAAACTCATTCTCAAAAAGTATAACTGTCACAAACATCAATGCAAATCACCATTAACTATTAAAAGAAAACTGAGGAAGAAGAAAAGGAAAACAGAATTAATCTAATATATTCTCCAAAGGGCCTATAAACACAAACTTGCAGTCACACAAAACCACCTGCTGGAGAACAGTTTCAATCTACACGAGCATCTGTTCAATGAGCATCATGTCTAAAGAACAAATAAGAATGTGGACCCAAAGACCCTTTCATACCTCGCTCAAACACACACTCTATCTCTCTCAGGACTCATATTTGAATCACGTTCACCTCCAACTGTCTGTGTGATGACTGCAGAAGTGTTACCCCAACAGATGATTATGCAGGAAGCATCATTCCCAAGACAAATGCTTGCTGTGGGTTTTATTACAGTTATAATGTGTTTTCTCCTCTCATGATGTTTTTTGTTTTTTTTCTGTCACATCAGTCCCTTTTCTTTCTTGTCAAACATCAGCCTTTTCTCATCCCACACTTGTGTGTTCAACATCACTACACATAGGGGCTAAAAATACAAAGCAGGAATTGTACCAAACCAGTCAAGAATAGGAAGAACTTGTTATTTAAGGCCTGAACGATTAACCAACTGTTTTGTGTTTTGATGAATTTAAATAAAAATATGGGAACGAAAGAGGGAAACTTTTTTTAATTGAAAAAATCTTAAGAAGTTCATGTCACAGATTAAACTATATGCGTAAATTCCCAAGCAAAAAAAATAAGTCAGTATGGACCTCTCTCATTTGTCCAAGGTAAATTAATGATAATAAGTTAATGTTTATTCATTTGGTTTCATGTCAGATTTTCACCTCCCTCCAAAGATTTTCTATGGGGTTGAGATCTAGGCCACTCCAGGACCTTGAAATGCTTCTTACGAAGCCACTCCTTCATTTCCCGGGTTGTGTTTGGGATCATTATCATTCTGAAAGACCCAGCCATGTTCACAGGTCTTCCATTTTCGAATAATTGCTCCCACAGTTGATTTCTTCACACCAAGCTGCTTACCTATTGCAGATTCAGTCTTCCCAGCCTGGTGCAGGTCTACAATTTCGTTTCTGGTGTCCTTTGACAGCTCTTTGGTCTTGGCCATAGTGGAGTTTGGAGTCTGACTGTTTGAGGTTGTGGACAGGTGTCTTTTATACTGATAACGAGTTCAAACAGGTGCCATTAATACAGGTAATGAGTGGAGGACAGAGGAGCCTCTTAAAGAAGAAGTAACAGGTCTGTGAGAGCCAGAAATCTTGATTTTTTGTAGGTGACTAAATACTTATTTTCCACCATAATTTGCAAATAAATTCTTTAAAAATCAGACAATGTGATTTTCATTTTTCTTATTCTGTCTCTCATAGTTGAAGTGTACCTATGATGAAAAATACAGGCCTCTCTCATCTTTTTAAGTGGGAGAACTTGTATACCATTGACATACCATGATATGAGATTACTCATACCGTGATTTAAGATTATCACACCACCCACGCAAAACTTCAAATTCACTTTGTTCATTTATCTTGTATTTTCTCTTCCTTATAAATGCTTAAAAATGCACACATGACAAGTTAAAGTTTGCAATTAAAGTTGATGGATGTTCCCTCCCTCTCTCTCTCTCTCTCTCTCTCTCTCTCTCTCTCACACACACACACACACACACACACACACACACAAGTGTGTGTGCTGGGGATGAAAGAGGTCATTAGTGAAATTCTGATTCTTAAGAGGATCTCAGGCTTATGCAGAGAGCACTTAATATTGATGTGTTCCTCAACCAGTCAACCTCTCAATTCATTTGATCTTATGCATGTTTATCTGTTTGTAATGGTCCCATATATAAATGGATCCGTGAAGAAGTACAGCACTGCAAACCACAACATACTTTACGTTCACGAACACAATGCACAAGCGTGCGAGCACAACAAAGTAAACTAAAACCGCAGCAAACATGACAGCAAAAATCTTTTTGTATGTACTGCAATTGAGCTCTTATGCTGAAAGAATGACAGGGATGTGGAATAAACAAATTAAAGCTATTGTAATTACCATGACACTGTAAACACTGTGATTACAATTAGATGGTCTGTAAACAAAGCACTTGTCTAATTACTTTACTGCGTCTGCAGGCTATGTGGCTCTGTGTGCGTTTTGTACACAAGCACAGACCAGAAATTTAAGTAGAGAATAAGCTGTCAAACAGCTGATCTTGGTGATTCCTGGACCAGGTGGAACAATTATGAATGGAACAAATTTGTGAAAAATTAATTGTACAGTTTGTGCGAGGAACGAGGCCATAAAATGTGAGCCTTAAAACTCTTTTTGATAGTCTGGAGCACTTTTCTGGAGACAGTGACATACATTTGAATGGTTTTAATATTGATTTTATTTTCAATTTTATTTATTTATTTATAGCAGATAAAGCAGTTTGTCATTTTTTTTTCTTAGTGTTTCTTACATGCAAAAAAACTACTAGCAAATCTAAAAATTACAATTTACATTAAGGTACAAAACACATTAGTTGATAAATCAGGTACTATGATCTATCAGTGAACAACAATTTCAATATTATTAATCCATGTTAATTCATAAATATACTATTGTCCAATTATTCATCTCCTTTTCACTAACTAACATTGATAAAAGATATATGCTTTAAACATAAATGCTTTAATAATTTATATATATATTGTTTGTGTAATAAGCGATTTCTGAAAAATGCTGTTAAAAGTGGATTGGACCGAGCACCACCACACACTTGTAGCCAATCAGCAGTAAGGGGGCATGTACACTCATGATGGTGGAGGACAGAGAGTGAGAGATTTGTAGAGTTGTGATCAGACAAGAGCGTTAATATTAGAAAAGTTTCCAGTGCTGGAGAGACCTAAACGGAAAGGCCTGAAAACTGACGCAGAGGTCGAGTCGTTTCTGCTCCATACATGAGGAACATTGGTTTTGTTATGTTTCACAGAACCAAGATATGCTGTTGTTGTAATGTTAGCTACAGTAACAGGAGAGTTTTGAGTGTCATTGTTTGTCTGGCGATTAACGAACTCTCTTGTTTGTGCTGTATATGAAGCATGCATGTTATACATACTTTGTGTGAATGGGCTTTTTTGCTTCATAAATCTTTAATGATGCCTTTACTACCTTTTTGAAGCTTGAAAGTGCTAGTTATGTAGGCTGGAAAGGGTTTGGAATGACACAAGGATGAGTAATGATCATTTTCTTTTTTGGCTGAACCAACCATTTAACCCTTCAAGCTCAAAATGTCTCCCTAAAGTCACCCCATTGTTGCTTTTTGTCATCTTCTTTTGACACTTTATTTACAAAAGTTTTTCCCCCATTTGTTTTTATCTTTCACACTACACCTGCATCAATTAGAAGATTCTGACATGTTCTTGGCCTGTTCCTGCTCTAATTACTAGCCAGGTTTTGACTTTGATTAACTTTTATTAAACTAAAATCAACCTCAAAAGTTTTCAAATTCTTTACTATTTCTTAAAGGCTGTTTTAGAGGAATGTACACCCCAAGCACGTCCTCGGCCTATTCCTGTACCAAATCCAGGTTTTGACTTCTATTGACTTTTATTAAACTGAAATCTTAAAAGGTCACATTGTTCACTATTTCTTAAAGGCTGACTTTAGGGAAACTCAAAAATATTGATCATTTTATTGGACGTGGTTCAGTTATGATAATTTGCTTTTTTGTTTAAGCATTCAGATTATTTGTCACTAAACTGTGTCAATAAATTGTGTGAATGCCATCTTGAGCTGTTTTTTTCTTAGGAAAATATTATAAATTAAATATTACAATACCAGTTTATTTGTAGAAGAACAGACATAGATATTAAAGTTAATAAAGAATACATAACTTAGAATACAGTAATGAAACTGCAGGATTACAGTACAAAGCTAGAAACCCTAAGTATTTTACAGGTCTCATTTATTACCATTAGTAAAAGGTGCAGTAAGCGATTTCTGAGAAACACTATTGATATTTTAAATAAACCAAAACAAGCACACCCCTCTCTTCATTGCTCCTCCTCCAAAATAGCGAACACGCAACGAAAGGGTGGATGTCTCTTTATCATAGCAAAGCAAAGCAAAATAAAGCGAAGAAGGACGACAAGGAAGGAAGAAATAAATGAACATACTGTATCTGTAAAATATTTACCTGTAAATTAACGGTAAAATACTGGCAGCAGGGTTTCCAGCAGTGTCCCATAATCTTACATTTTCATTACAGTAATCTAAATTACAACTTTTCTTTAATTTACCTAATGGTAACTAATGGCCCGATCATACACCGGGCGCAATGTGACGCCAGGCACGACACAATTGTTTTTCCCTAGTTTCAACCCGACGCAGTTGTCATTTTCACATCCAGGGCCACGTTGTGTAAATAGCAAATGCACTCGCATCCATCTATTCTATGGGTGTGCTGGTCTGAAAACGAGGTGTGTTCAGGCGCATTGCTGGCATGTTGCTATTTAGAGGCAACGGAAAACCTTTGACCAACAAAAACCTGGTCTAAAGTCGGCAGCACAGCATTTTTTGTGTTGCTTAAAGAGCACGTTAGTAATATGCTGCTATAGACGGGTGAAGAACTCATGTACACTTTTCTTATTACACACACAGGGATGCGCAGCATATAAATAGTGAATCCACTATGGTAAACAGTGAATCCGCTATCCACACCTATGGACCATGCGCCTGGCACGCTGACCGTTTTTTTCCCGTTGTTAAACTAGCAAAACTGGATTTGGACAAGCCCTAAGTGCACCTGCGCTTCAGACCATTCGCTCAGATCATTAAAATAGGGCCCCTTATTGTAAAGTGTTGCCAGGCTGACACACTAAGGCCATCTAGTGAAGGGTTTTGTTTAAAATGCATCAGCTATTAAAAAAATGCTCATTACTAAGTGCTAATTAGCTAGTTTTGATATCAAGGGTGTCTACATCCCTAATGAATCTGACTCCTTTGGGCCACATTCACGGCACCTGTGTGCATTTCCAGATAGCAAATTAATTAGCAGTCAGATCAAAGAGATGAAATTTCTAGGTTTTAGTAACAGATGGCAGCACTGTATTCATAGACCTTTTAGCAAAACTGCCAATAAAATGATAACACAATTCAATTAACAAACTTTCTCTTTTTTCTTTAAATCAAAGAGACTTTGCAACTATTGTCTTTGATGCACCACCACCAGTCTATACAGGTATTTGTCATTTAAATGCAAAGTAATTTACCAAACCAAAGAGTTCTGTGAACGAATTTCCATTGCTTAAAATAATCAACCCTAAATCAAAGACCACAAAAAATGAGATTGCAGAATTGTTCAGGAAAACTATCGACTTCCAATATTGAGTGAAATTGACATGTTTAACAGTCTCTGGAGCTCTCCAGAGAGCTGAACTAGAAGCACAGAGATGTCCTAGTTTGGAAGTTCTCAAAAACAAACACTTGGAGCGTCTCTGAATGTTTCCCCCTCCCTCCTCTCCATCAGGCTTTGCATGCAGGTCCCTGGTTTCACAACTACCATCAAAGCCCTCGATCACAAATTAGTCTGAGTTGATGGATGACACAGGAAATATCCAATCCAAACCAGGCAGAGAAAAAACTGATGGATAAATTTGTACATTATCAAAAATATTGTTACAACTAAAAGACAAGAAACTAAAGATGCACAATATATCGGCCACCGTATCAGTATCAGCCTGATAAGAAAATGTGGCCGTTATATTAAAGCCGATAAATAATGGATTATTTCCTTCAGCTGAGACTCTTTAGATGCGCACTGACTGCCATGACGGTTTTGAATCGCTTGAAATATGATTGGAATCACTTAATACAGTTAAGTGCAACATATGCAGCGCAAGGCTGTCATATAGGCTAGATAAAATTATAATGAGAACATTATAATTGTGTGCTTGGGGCATGGCTTTTAATGGTGAGACTATGGAATAATCAGGCTCTCAAAGATTTTATAAAAATTTGGACTTAGATTTATCAGCCAATATATCGGTTATCGGCTTTCAAATATAAAGAATTATCGGTTATAGTATCGGCCAAAATGTTCATATAAGTGCATCCCTACAAAAAACACATTTTATTGTTTTCTTATGTACGAACAAACCTGGGCAATTCTAGTTAATTAAACATAAAATGAAACCAAAACTATGAAAATGTTAATTTAACCAAAATTTCTTATTTTAATTTAGTTTAACTTGATGTACTAAAATTGAAATAAAAATAAATAAAAGCTAGACATTGTTAAAATACTAAAATCACAACAATATTGAAACTTTGAACTAAAAAGGAAATTGGCTCAAAAAGTTGCATGTTCACATGAGCAAATGCAAACATGTAAATAAAAACATACTGGGGGCAGCTTTAAGAGTCAGATATACAGAACATATCTCTGTAGGCATCATTTCACTTTATATCCTGAAAAATACAGACACTTTAAGTTATTTTATTCATACCACACAGACTGAGGAAGGCATATGAAACAAATAAAAATGGCTGACTGGACATGTACATGTGCACCAGTGCAAAGAAACTACAATAAATACAATTCATACATTTCATTATCAGCCACACATCTCATTTAATAAAAAAATAAAAAAAGCTTTGTGTCTAAAAAAGCTTGTTTCTGTTGCTCACAGTGAAGACAATAGTTTATGCATGCACTGGGACACTGGGACTCTACACTGAAGTCTCAATGAATTAATTGCACATGATACACGAGTTTTACACTTCCTCATACTATGCAGCTGCCAATTAATTTCAAGTATAATCCTGGAATGCATGTTGCAAATCCAACACGTGTGTACAAACCATCAAACACCACAAATCATCAAGAGTGCTCCCAGCTTGAGCATATGGTTAATGCATGAGGTGAAGCATAGTGAAAATGAATTCTGATTATCATTATTAGAGCAACACATGTTTATTTAATTGCATTTGTGAATAATAAGGCTGTTCACAAATTGGTCTGCATATAAGTATATGCTAATTTCTAGAGAGGTAATATGAATAAACAGGTGCTTGAAAGACTTAATAGGAAGTGTCTGTGTGCGTGTACGAGTGTGTGCGATGATACACTGAACAGCCATAAAAATTGATGTTGGCACAAACACAGAGAGAAATGGGGAAGAAGAGTGAGAGGAAGCAAAACAAGTTGCAATTCATCCGTATTATGAAAGCACAGGTGTGCAAAGCTTCTAATAACTATTTAATATAATAATTGTATCTTTTCAGTACTTCTGTACTGTGTAATTTTATTCAACATTTCTTTCGACTTGGTTCGCTCTCATCGCAATGCATTCTGGAATCATCTGCCTTGTCCAAAATTAGATATCTTAGAAGGCAAAATAATGTTGCTGCCTACCTTTTGAAGCATCCTTCTCATTACCTTAAAATGCAGTCTAGGTAGGCAAATTCACTAGGTTTCGGAACAGAGCAGTATCCCCGCTAATTTAAAGAGCCAATCTAATTTAACTGCTGTCCTAAACTGAATTTTGTCGACAGAATGCCAATAAAAGCCTCACAGTAAAGCCAAAAAGACCATTTTGCACCAGATGGTATTTATCTGTCTGTTCTCTTAATTTATCTGAGAGGACTTTTGTTAAACCTTTCAAATTCAAAGTTATTAGCCATCAAAAACAAACTCCTCCACATTTTGCTGTCTTCAGTTGACAGCCTTTATTACATTAGCTTTCAATTCATATTCTGACAGGCTGTCAGAAATAAACCAAAAACAGAAAAAAACATTAATACATTACAGTACATTAATGAGAGAGATGAAACACATTTTAGTGGCATGAGTGAGTACAGCTTGCAAAGAGAAAAATAAAATAGTCCGTTGTGTTATGGGTATTTCCTATCTGACACATTACTGAAATAGTGTGTTTGTGTGGGTGCATGCTAATGCTCTGTTGTTTCTTTAAGCTAGTGAGGGCAAAAAGTTTAATTAACACACGATCAAATGACACTAGTCTGACAACGTAATTATAAGCATGGATCCTTTATGATTAAATGAAGTAAGAGATGATGGGGTGTGTTGAAGCTATCTGTTCAATTTACCTAAGTATGGGCTTTTCGGTCAGTATTTACTGCAGTATTTGCTTTTGACGAACATGTGCACACACATACACTATATTGACAAAAGTTTTGGGACGCATGCCTTTACATGCACATGAACTTTTATGACATCCCATTCTTAATCTGTAGGGTTTAATATGGAGCTGGCCCACCCTTTGCAGCTCTAACAGCCTCAACTCTTCTGGAAAAGATTTCCACAAGGTTTAGGAGTGTGTTCATGGACATTTTTGACCATTCTTCTAGAAGTGCATTAATGAGGTCAGGTTGGACGAGAAGGTCCAGCTCTCAGTCTCTGCTTCAATTCATCCAAATGGTGTTCTTTCAGGTTTAGGTCAGGACTCTGTGCAGACTCTGTGGTCCTCCACACCAAACTCGCTCATCCATGTCTTTATGGACCTTTCTTAGTGCACTGGTGCACAGTCATGCTGGAACAGGAAGGCGCCATCCCCAAACTGTTTCTACTAAGTTTGGAGCACAAAATGTCTAAGCATTAAGAGTTTATTTCACTGGAACTAAGGGGGCCGAGCCCAAACCTTGAGATACAACCCCACACCATAATTTGGCACCATAAAACTACACTTGGCACAATGCAGTCAGGCAATCACCGTTCTCCTGGCAACCACCAAACCCGGACTCATCCATAGGATTGTCAGACAGAGAAGCGTGATTCGTCACTCCAGAGAACACATCTCTACTGCTCTAGAGTCCAGTGGCGGCATGCTTTACACCACTGCATCCGACGCTTTGCATTGCACTTGGTGATGTAAGGCTTGGATGCAGCTGCTCGGCCATGGAAACCCATTCCATGAAGCTCTCTACGCACTGTTCTTGAGCTTTTGGCAATATAGTGTATATACATACAGAGATACAGGTATCAAACTGCATTTTAAAAATAAAACGATGGATAAAGTGATAGATAAAAGAACGATAGAGCATATAAATGATAGAATGGACAAACGACAGAATGATAGCTTGGATAGAATGATAGAACAATGGATGATAGATAGATAGATAGATAGATAGATAGATAGATAGATAGATAGATAGATAGATAGATAGATAGATAGATAGATAGATAGATGGATAGATGGATGGATGGATGGATGGATGGATGGATGGATGGATGGATGGATGGATGGATGGATGGATGGATGGATGGATGGATGGATGGATGGATGGATGGATGGATGGATGGATGGATGGATGGATGGATGGATGGATGGATGGATGGATGGATCATTATCTCTTAGCATTTCACACACACACGTACACACACACAGTCCACTTAATAAAAATATGTTTTGAAATGGAACCAATGGACTGATTATTGTCATCTGAGACATCTCAAAAACATGAATAAACATGCATGAGCTTCCACACATTAAAAAGTGACTCCAAAAGTATCTGTTTGGGCAAGAATGTCTGGCACAATATATGGAGGAGGCATGGATGCTGAATTCAATGTGAAATAGTGTTTGCAAATCATTTACTTCCATTAATTCCTTTAATATTTTCATGAAAAAAGATATTAAACTAGAAAAACAACTGCACAGTTACGCAAAATAATGCTTAAATAACTCATATGCCTACAGGATAACAATCTTTTACAGTCTAGGTAAAAATATAACCCAAAAGGAAAAAGCCATTTCAGAGGCGTTATTACATTTTGCTGAAATATTATGATTTTTTTTTTTTCTCCTTTGGAAATACATCCACTGATGAATCGTGCACAATGCAACATGTATTTAGAAAAAAAAGCAGTCTCAATTCTGATTTCATGCTGACTTTAAGCATACACTGTTAGCAATTTCTGTAAATTTCACAGTAATTAACTGTAAAATGAACTTATGTTATACAGTATGTTACTGTATTTTTAAGTTGCATTGTGGGAAATATCTCCCTGGCACCATTAAAATACAGTATTTTTTTATTTATAAATACAGTATAAAAAAATGAGCGCAAAACCTGACCAATCATAGAAAGGCTTTTATTTCCGCTTGGAGAAAGAAGACAAAAGAAGACATCAATGCAAGAACCTGACAGCTGCAAAGGTTTGTGCAAATATTACTACTTATTCTTAGCATTTTATATTTTTGGTTCAACGTTAACTAAAAAGAATAAGAAAAATCAACGCCACTTAACAAGGCAGTACCCTCACATAATGTGTGGAGAGAGCTCAGAGAGATTTGTGGCACCACTCAGTGCAAATATTAATTTCTTTCTTTTCTTTCCTTATTCTGGACGTTTCACCATCAAAATATGGACATAGGCTGGTCTCTGTCTTGGGTTTGACGACCAAGTTATGAGCAGGTGAGTGTTCACGTAACGTTAAACTGTTTGCCGCAAAACCAAGCTTTTGTGGGTTTAGTTTAAAATCAGTCATTTACGGGGGGTTTTACCGCAACATAATCGTCTGCCGATAACTTATTACTCCATATAAATGTTAAGCATGCATTGCTAGAGTAAAACAGGCAATGATCATATGCAAGCACCGTGGAGTCTTATTTGCCTTTATTAATCATGCCAAAGGGCACAAAAACATGGCGAACTTCAGGTTTGCGTGTGCAGTTTGTTCCTAAATGCCCGTGCACTTGACAAAGGCTCTCCGCCTTGTCATTTTTGAATAACAAAGGTAAGTAAATTATGATAGTTTACCCAAAAATGACAATCCTTCAAAAGCTCCATCTACATACTGTCACTGACACCAAAGTCAAATGTTTTTGAGAAGTTAAACACAACATTTATCAGTTTATTATTATTATTTCAGGGGATTCAGTTCTACACAGCAAAAAAATGATGCTGGCAATTGAAACATTGAGTACCAAGTGGAAGCAGCCACTGCTTTGGAGTTCATTCAGAGGTAAGAACATCTTGCAGTATGCTATTATATTAGGTAAACATTAAAGGGATTTTCCACCCAAATGAAAATGAAAGTTCTATCATCACTTTCTACTACAGTGAGACACAAAAGAGGATATTTTGAAGATGCTTATTTATAATATTTTGAAGTGATGAAAGAACTTTCATATTTGGGTGGGCTATCCCATTTAAAGGTAGCCTGGCGTGGCCATACTCAATTCTAGTCAGAATATGAGTCTGGTACCGTACCGCTCCCTTGAGCTTTCATTATGGGGCATGTTTCAACCAAGCCAGGAAAGACCTCAATTGGATAGACCCACAACCAATCAGAGCAACGGATCAATGTCAACAGAACTCAACTGCACTGTGTTGCCAAGTCCGTGTTTTTCTCCATGTCCGCAGGTTGAAGATATTATATAATCCCCAATTATGATATTATATAGACCCAGGAATGCGAATTTTAGCAGGCAACCTTGCCAAAATAACATATTTTGCCAACCAAACGCCATTTTTTTCCGGAGATCCCCCCGGAAAGTTATTGTTTTGGGCTATAGTTTTGAGTAGCAACTGTGCGCGACATTGCAAAAAAAACGTGGCAACCCTGTCTGCATGTGCGCCGGATTAAGTAACGTTACAAGAAAAAGATGAGTGTAAACGATCTTTGCCAGTATTGTAAAAAAAGAATGTAAGGACACACAGAGTACTTACCAACATGATCATCATTTCTGAGAGAAATAGTGAAGGTGACGCATATACGAACAAGTTCTCCGTTTAGGATAGAGCAAATTCAACCCAAGCGCCTTTGATGACGTGGATGATTACGTTACTGTTTATCATCTGTCCATCATCGTCTAAAGCCCGCCCTGACAATTTCATTGGTCCGAACAGTTTCTGTTCGGGCATAATAACTCCTCTATGGATCGAGGCCAGACCGAATTGCCCGAGCAAAACATTTTATGGGCGGGGCTAAATTCGGCTGGCATCCAGGCTATTTTAAAGGCACAATATGTATGATTTATATATTAAAATATTCAAAAACCAGTAGAACAATGTTATGCATTTCGTAGATTTGTGTGCTTACTAGTGTTGTCAAAAGTACCGACATCATAACCTAGTTTATCCTGAAATTTAAAAAATGACTATACCAGCATTCACAGACATATGCTGAGCATGTGAACACAATGGCGAATCAGAGGTGTTTAAGAATCCGTTCAGAAATGCTGGTATAGTCATTTTTTATTATTCTTTTAACTGTTTTGATATATGAAACACAGATTCAAACACTGAGTTTTGACAACAATAAGTACTTGCATTATTATTTTATTATATAAAATGTATATGAACACACTCTTGCATCTTTAATAACATTAAGGCTTATTTTGTGCTGTTATAAGCTGTTTGATTAGTTATATCAAGTAGCTGTAAAGACCGGTTACTCACTAAGTGAATGAGTCGTGTTTGTGTCAAAGATTCGTGGGATGTAGATCAATGCAATGTAGAAACTCAAAAACTAAAACAAACACTCACCTTCAATCCATGAACGCATCTCTCACTTACTGTGATCTCAGTGTTTGAATCTGTGAGTTTCATATCTTAATACAGTTAAAAGAATAGTTCATCCAAAAGTTAAACTTCTGTTTTTAACTCACCCTCATTTTGTTCCAATCTTTAACAAATTAAGATTTTTAATCTCATAATTTTTGTACATCCACTAAAAGTCCACTCAACCAAAATATCCCAGTTCAAAAAGTGCATATGGATTAAAATCATTTGGATCACTTTAACAATGTCTTTATGCACTTGATGCAACAACAAAAAAAACTTTAGTTGACTGGATAGACAAAAATGAGGAGTTCTAATTTGTTCTGAAAATGAACCAGTCTAATGGGTCTGAAACAACATAAGTCTAAGTAAATGACACAATTTTCATGTTTGTCTTAAAACGTTTTTACACATCACATGATCTTATGAATTATTTCTTTTATCTAAAGGTTCACTGTGAAGATTAACCCCGACAACAGCAAGTGCTCCTCAAAGTTCCAGGTCAGCAAAAGAAGTGGGAACATGGTGCAAAGGAAGAACTCTGGCCTGAACCCTCATGGTTCCTCCTTTATTAAGGAGTTTCTGGATTTCAGCTTCAGATGACTCTGTATGCAATTGGAAAGTCCTTCAACCAATCAGACCACAAGAGGCGTGATCAACAGGCAACAACCCATCGCTTCTCTATCCATCATCGTGTTAAATCCACCAATAGCATGCCTGGTGGATAAGCCAGTCTGTGATTGGTTCCCGCAAAAGAGAAGCAGTAGAAATGAATGTACATTTGAGACGCCAGACTGAGTTGCAGGGCAAAATCAAATTCGTGGAAGATCAGGCTGGGTTTACCCCGTCTAATTAAGCTACTAAGTATGGAAGCTTGTTTCCACCATGGAATAAGAGACATTTTTTTTTCTTCAATGTTGTTGTTTTCTGTTTTATAAATATATATATATATATATATATATGGAAAGGACTTTTGTATTGGACTTGAGACCTTTTGTATTTGTAAGTTTTTATGACTGAATCTGTTCATGAACAGTTTTAAAATGTTATGTTTAAAAGTTTTACAAATTAACGATTAAAATCAAAATTTAAAAAATGTAAGCAGATGTCATTGCTTCCTTTTATTGTTATTTATGGTGACGAAATATAGTCATTGGCAATTTGTAGTTTTACAGTAAAGAAAAAGTGGACAATGATTT
Organism: Gobiocypris rarus; assembly: GCA_023029165.1. NCBI lineage: Eukaryota > Metazoa > Chordata > Actinopteri > Cypriniformes > Gobionidae > Gobiocypris > Gobiocypris rarus. Next base: position 6,412,712 of record CM040914.1, on the reverse strand, counting down.
ACAGTAAATTAATCAAATTATTGTATGTTTCACAGTAAAAAAATATACTATACTGTAAAAAAATACAGTAAGCTAAATGGTACTGTAAAAAAGCAACCTGCTGCCAGTAAGTTACTGTAATTTCTACAGGAAATTTTTAACAGTGCTGAGTGACAATTAAATGAATTATACTGTAAATATATGTCTTTTTTTCTTAGTTCAGTCAGTGTCCTTATGCCCTTGAGAACATCACTCAAGTTATTAATTTAATTCATTTACTGAGTTGGCAGTTACTAAAGCAATAAACTTAGCAATAAATTAAGCAATAATTCAATAAATAACAAACACACGCCTTGATTTCTTAAAGCGTTTGTGCCTGAAACTAAAATGAGAACAATAAGTTTGTGTCTGTTTTCTTCCATTTTAAGAGGTCAGTTATAATCAAGGTCACCTATTTCTAACGGTTACAAATTAAAAAATGGTGCTGTGAAGCAACTAAGAAACAAGGTGATATCTAGTCTGCAATCGGGATAAAACAGCATACTGAATATGTGACCAATTTATTTATGAGCACAGGCACTAACATTCCAATTTAAATATAACCTGTTCAATAAAATGACAAGTTTATAGCTGGATGTTTATAGTATTTCTCACAGCGTAAGTGCATTGCATAATTCTTTGTATGACACATTTAAACATGTGGGTTGATTGAATTTTAGGCTACATGTGCTTCGCTCGACAGAGTTCTCCATGTATCTTACTGGTGTTTATTGAAGACGAAGGCTGGCTGTCATATGAGCCATTTTACAAGCTATGATTTCTTGAAAGAGCTAACAATATAGACATTAAACATATTTAAAGAGCTTTCTTGTCTACCCTGCTAATAAAAAAAACAGCTTAGACCAGCATAAGTTTCCATGTAGGACCAGGCTTGTTTAAGGTGGTTATGACATGAGAGTACATTTCATTTCAGTTTCATTTGTTTGGTTGGTTGAAATAACCTTATAAAAAGTCTGGTAGCATCCAACACAACATTAGCAAGTCTTTTCAGCGTACTATACAATGCTAACATCAAAATCTTTATTGAGAAATATCATAAGTAAAGTCAGTGCTCATAGGGGACAATGCAAGTTTGAATCTGTCTACATTTATTAATTCAGAAGTAGCTTTTATGCACAGCAACTTAGCAACAAACAGTACTGTCATCTCTATAATGTCACTGCCACAAAACAGTGAAATATTACTGCCTTAGATTATAGCACATGGTACAGGCACTTGCTACTTTCCTAACAACCCACCATTTTCCTTCAAGCAACATTTTCCTGTTTCTAAAATTGACCTGTCTTTACTGATGGACATTTCATTGAGGCTGAATCTAGGCAATTCACTGTGTAGAGAATGTTTCACAACATATAGCAAAAACAAGGGGTTTAATGTGCAGGTCAGTCGGTTCATTTTTTAAGATTGATTTTTTTCCTCTAATCCAACTAGTGACAAATGGAATTCCAGATTAAAAATGGTAAAATGGCAAACCCCCCAACTTCCTATCACTCTCAATCAATGTTTGAGAATCTCAACTAATTTAACTCAGTAAATGTCCTAAAACGTTTATTTAAAAAAATAAAATAAAAAAATAAAACCACAGCAATACAAAGCAATTAAACAGCTGAATTAATTACCTTATAACGACCCGACCCAGAAAACTAATTTTCAGTGGAATAATTTGTTTTCAGCGGATACCAATTAAGCATTGATTGAGCATATTAAGGTCTACGCTTCATCCATTATACCAGAATCAGTCACCAGCAGACAGACACACAAAAACAAACACACAGAACCATCAACTTCATTCCTTCTCACATAGTTTACTAATAAAACAAGCCTGTATTATTGAACCTACAAAGAGTGCTACTGTTCAGAATGAGTGTCATTATAAGATTGAAACAGAAAAAGAGATATTATTTATTTATTATAAATATATCTCATTTCCAAAAAGCACCATAAAAGTGATCCATATAATATTTTCAAGACATCTAGAGTCAAATAATAGCTTTCCTTGAGTAACAGTTTAAATTTAAGCCATTATTCACAGAAAACCATTGCTGTCATTGGGCCCTATCATACACCTGGTGCAATGCGATGCAAGTGTTTTTTTGCTAGTTTCAGCCTGCCGCAGTTATCATTTTCACATCCTGCACCATGTTGTTTAAATAGCAAATGCACTCGCGCCCATCTGTTCACCCATGGGCGTACTGGTCTGAAAACAAAGAGTGTACAGGTGCACTGTTGGCGCGTTGCTATTCTGAGACAACTGAAAATGACTGCGTCATTGACCAACAAGTCAATAGTGCAGTATTTATTGCATTATTTAAAGGGCGCATTAGTAATATGCACTTATAGGCGGCTGCACAACGCGCAGACACTCCGCTTATTACACACACCCACCAGGGTGCAAGCACAACTAGCTTTTAAAGGGAATGGGAGATGAGTCTCTGATTTATAGCACGTTATGCCCAAAACATACCCATGATTAATTAAGAGACTAGGTACAACCCTTTTGGACAATGCACCTTGGAAATAGTCCCTTCCAAGACAAAAAGTTGACATGTCGCTCAAACAAAAAGCAATCTTGAAAGCATCATAACTTACGAATGGCTTAATTATAGTCAGTGCTGGGTGCAAAGCATTACTTAGTAATTAATTAATGTAATTTAATTACTTTTTCCTTGAAAAGGTTAAGTAAGGGGCTACTCCCTTTAAATACTTTGGTCAGTTCAAGATTAATTTATGCAATGTATATTATTTACTTGAAAGAATTAAAAGATTTCATGTTTCATGTCTATTTTGTTCAACTGGTTTAGGTTGATATGGTATTTAGAATGTAATTAGTAATAGGTAATGCAATACTGTTTAGAGAGGGCACAGTAATCTAATTACACTGTTCAAGATGTAATTAGTAGCTATTAATTCATTACTTTTTTTAGAGTAACTTACCCTACGCTGCTTATAGTTACACATTAAACTGGGATATGAGAAAGTATTTTACTGGTGAAAAAAATGACACACAATGGGCCTCATTCATGAAATATTCATCTGGAAACTGTCGTATTCAATTCAGTGCAACAATTTATGTAAGAATGGCTTCGTTCTGCTTGTTTCATGAAGCCAAGTCGAGAGAAAGTTTACTTCTCAAAGTTTATTCATCAAAATAAACTTCTGTACCAGGGATTTTCATTCTAATCCTTTATTGTGGCTGGAGTTTTGTTAGATTTAAGTCTACACCATATAATAAATAATATTTCCATTCCAGAGACACACTGTTTACATCTGTATTGTGTTCAGCCCTGCACTTAGAATTAAGTGTGACTCATTGCTGAATATATTCACCATAGAGTAACCATGCTGATTTGAGGCTCTGATTCTTGAACCTTCTCACTGCTGGCGTAAAAGTGGGCCAGCTTCCTCATACACAACCACAGTGTTCAATCAAAACAAAAACTATGAAAGATAACTGAGATTGATTGCCTTTGGAGACATTCTCTTACTGAGTTACTCCGAAGCACATGTTGCCCACAGCAGATCTTTGGTTGCAAGGTCATTTGTAAAACAGGTCGCTCTCTCCCATTTGCTCCAGAAAACATGACAAGGAGATGCCAAAATAGACCAACTGTTCTGAAGCAATTTTTCAATCCCATTTTTTCCACGCCAAGCAAACAATTTAGATATTCAACTGTTAGATGTTAGACAGGCTGATCAATGCTGAGTAAACAGATCAAATGAGCTTTTTGATAAAATAGATGAAAAGGTAAACAAACCAGAGAAAATAAATGAATCTGTGCAGACAAAACTTTCACATAAAACAGAATAAGTAAACTAATTCTGAAAACATTACGGCAGACTTTTTTGTGGAATCTCAAAGCTGCTAAGATGACAGATTGAAACTGTGTAACTTTAAATAGTCATGCATATCGTACTGTAATTTGATAAGATGAGCAATGTTTGAAGCCCTTGTAAAATAGCCAATATACGCACCAGCAATTAGTGATGGCTTGTATTACTATGTGAAAAAATTTAATGGGAAAGGCACATTTATTGTTTTATTTTTTATGTATTATTATTTGTCCTAGAAAAACCCTTTCTAAATCTTACAATTCAAACACACCTATCAGGTTGACTGGAAACATCTGTGATGTTTACAAAAGACATCTTGTAACTCGTTTCAAATTCCAGCTGTCCTGCAAAAAGTTCCAAAGAGAATGCAGTTTCATTACGATGTTCTTTTTAGTTGACCATTCTGAAGGTACTACCTTTCCAACTTGTTAAAGGTACAGTAAGCTATTTTTGAGAAACGCTTTTGATATTTTATTTTAAAACAAACATGCCCCTATCCAAAAGGACCACACCCCTGTCTTAATAGCTCCATCTCCAAATTCACAAATCGCTTTGCGACACAGGCACCTCCCCCATCATAAGTAGACACGCCCCTTACTGCTGATTGGCTTCAAGTGTGTTTTAGTGCCCGGTCTGATCCACTTTCAACTGCATTTCTCACCCACTGCACCTTTAATACTGGAAAGATTTGCGTTTTTGAAAAGCTGCAGGCCTGATTGTAAACTAGAGTATGCTATCTTCACCACATGTTGGTTCATAAAAGTGTAAATTAACATATCCAATGAAACATGCAAAACTATATTTCATACTAGTAAATTGAAGCTCACTAAGACAGACGAACAATCCCTTTCCTCCTCACCCTCATTTTCTGTCTTTCTTTATTTGTGTCATTAACACAGATGTAACCTGACACAGCGCACTCAAGTGCTTCATTCGTTGCTGTGCCCAGGTGACTGTCTTACAAATTGCAGGGTTTGCTGTAACTACATAAGCTGGGGCCCTCGACAGAAATTTACCAAGACCTTTGATCTGTCCCAACACCTAGCAAGCTGTCTACCTAGCATTTTAAGGCATCCTATACACTCTATTGTAATAACATTAGGGGGGTTCAAAATTCCAACATTTCTTAATTGCATTAATGCATTTTAAAGTGAAAACGATCTTCGTCTACACTGGCGTTTCCATTGCGTTTCAGAAACTATCTCTGTCTACACTGCATGGCCGACAGCTGCAGTATTATACACAATACAGCGTTTAACTGCACGATGGCTGCTAAAAAGGACCACAAAGTCAGCAAAGCATGCAGTTCCGTCTCCGTGTTATTGTTTACATGGTCGTCAAGGCTGGTATGTTACAGAGCCTTTGAGAGAGACGACTCTGGGCTGGGTTTCTCAAAAGCATAGTAACACTAGCCACTAACATTCTCTACGAGGTTTACAGTGCTTTTTTTTTGCGAAACACATCCTTGGTCTGTTATTGTTGTGTTCCGGTATCGTAAAGTAGGCAGCCACCCCATTTGTCCATTTTGGTCCATTTTCACTGAAATGCAACCCCGGCATTTTCAAACTAAAACGGGTCTGCACTGTTTTTTGAGGCTCGAAAACGATGGAGTAGTGTAGACGACAGGCATAACCACATACTGTAAAACACGATGGACGACACGCATTCACTCTCTTGCACTGAAGTAGCTGAAGCTGTTAGTGTCCAAATATGGCGCTGACATCTTGGGTCCTGAGTCTGTGCAGTAATGAGCGTAAAGCGGAGCCGCGATATATAGGTCCCGCCCACACTCCCGCCTAATCAACAACTGTTTGTGAAATAAACAGTAATGGAAATGTAGAAATTAAAGTTTAAGCTCAAATCTCCTCCCGAAGTTCCCAAAAAGTCCTTTGGTGCCTCAGTGACTACTTCGCTCAGAGACGCTGTCAATCTCAGCTGTCAATCATAACGTCTAGTAGGGGTGGGAATCACAGGTCAACACACGATACGATAATATCACGATATTTTGCCCACGATAACGATAATATCACGATACCAGCGATTCTGTGACAGACGATATATTGCAAGAAAATCTCTCACGATATATCACGATATCATTTTGTAAATGGGAAAAAGTCAAAAGTCATATGATCATGTATTTCATTATTAAAACTAAATAATTTAATCTTTTTTGAAATTGCATTAAAGTTCAGTAAGTGCATATAAAGCCATCAAACAGACATGAGAGTTTTCTGTGACTAAATGATTTATAATAAAGAAAAGTCACTATCTCTGACTTATTCATAGCAGCAACATTTCATATTTGGAAATTGCAAAATAGACACATGTGAAAAAACACCCAGTATAAAACCTTATATAATAAAGTATTGTCACATCTGAGTACCAAGCGCGTTAACCAATCAGGAGCCTGCTTGCTGCTGTCACGTGGTCAAGTGACGTGAGGAGAAACCCTGCATAACTAAAGATACTGATATTTTGTTACTAAATGTAGTTTTAATGCTTTTCAGTTGATAACGTAGTTGCTTAAAGCGAAATTATGTGGTTTATTTGTAAAGACAGCGCCTATTTTATAATATATTGTATTTATAATAATCTTAATAATAAGCTCAGCGCTCGTTAACCCCAGCGAGCTGCCTCTCCTCGGCCAGTCCTTCTAGCGTTTGCCGCTGGCTCGGATGTCTCTGTAGTGGTTAAACATGACATATAATTTGTCTTGTGTAAATCTAATGGGCGATCTTTGGTCTAATGAATCTATTGTTGTCTACCAAATCATTTTGACTGAGGGCAAAGTAAAGTTTCATAACTTTAAATGTATTTTTTTGCAGTGAAGATAATCCAGGTAGTGCGTTGGCTGTACCACATTTGTGTGGCTGTTAATGCTTAATTTTTTTTTTATGAAAATGAAAAGAGGCAGAGTGGTGTTTTATGACATTTTTCTCCTGGAGCGCCTTGAATGCGCGTCTATTTCGCTTCAAATGCTCGATTTCTACGCGCGTCCAATTCGCTGCGGACGTGCGAATGGATTCAAAATGTTCACGCGTCAAACTAGACGCGATTTTGACGCTGTATTCGCGCCGGTGAAGCGCCACGCCACCACATGAAGTCTGGAGGTACTGCCACTCCGGGAAGCCAAAGCGGTAAACAGCCACAATGTAGATATGAATTTAAATATTCGGATAAAATATCGATACTTGGAGACAGCGTATCGATAACGTCTCGCGACGGAAATATCGCGATAAATCGGCATATCGATTTTTGGCCCACCCTAACGTCTAGCATACGAACTAAAACCAAACTTTTTTAAAGAATGAAAACTTGAACTAACATCAGTGCGTTAAAAACTGCCTACAATGATAGAAACCATGTTTGGAAAGTGTAATTTGATTGTTTAGTTTGTCTAAGTCCCATTACATTTCATGAAGAGGGCGGGGTTTATGACCTATACTGCATCCAGCCACCTGGTGGCAATCGAGACCCTTTGGCTTCACTTTTCAGGACTCTGTGGCACACTTGTGTGTAACGTAGCAAAAGTTTAGTTTTTTTAAATGAAAATGCACTAGTGTTAACAGGGTCTAAGACTATTTTAACCAAAATCCATTATTTGCATTAAAACAGTATGCTGCAAGGTTACTAAGTCCATGTTTTTCCCACATTTTCTTGTTGCTCGGTTTGAGGGTTTTGCATATTGCACGTTTTTGATCTTATACGAGTCAAAACAGGCAAGGTGGATTGTATTTTTTTATGTTAACAGACAAGCCAACAGGTGAAGTAGTATGTCAGGGAAATGATTGTATGATACAGTAGCATGTTGCTTTTACTTCTAAAGCAGGCCTGTTACTCATAGTATCAAAATTCAATACATTTTAACTAATGCAGGGTGGGGTTTAGGGGGTTGCTTGGATAATATAAATGCATGTTCTCTGTATGCATTCGTATCATCCAATCAACCCCCTAAAGTCTAACATGTCTCCACTGAAATGTGTTGCATTTTGTTACTTTCTAAATATTACAATACATATTTCATTGACGATGTCAACTTTGACTGGCTCTTTTATTTTAGTGGTTAAACTAAAATGTTGCACATTGAATGCAGATACTTATAGAATATAGTAGACCTAAAGTACAAATGAAAATAAATCTTAAGTGAAATATATGTTGTTTTTCAGTATTATTAATGCGAAAGCAGCATAAATTAGCTATATTTATAGCAAAAATAAAAATAAAAGATACAATGTACAAAATTAAATTTACAACATAAAAAATATCAACTATATAAAATATTTCAGCTTAATATTTGAGAGAGAAAAAAATCCCAGGTGATACCTTAGTAGAAACCTTAGTATTTATGGATTTCTGGGACTTGTGCCTTACTTATATAATTACATCAGTATGCTTAACAGTCAAAGTAATCTTTACAAAAGTTTTCAATAAATGTGTTAATCCTGAGTCAATCCTATGTAGGCAGTTTTCTAACAGAGCTTATGTGTGTGTCTTAAAATATAAGCTCTTAACTCTAGCAGTAAGTAAAAGACATGGGTGTTCAAGTCAATTTTTTCATTAAATGAGCACAACTCCAATGAACCACCATGGAGAGATGTTAAAACTCTGCAGTCAGATGTCCACAAGTGATTTTCTTAGCTCTGACTGCTTGAGGGAGAAGGTTATTGTTGTCAGACAAACTAGTGCATGTCTATTGTTTGTTCCGGGGTTGTAAGTGCATTTCTCTGGGTGAAAGCATGCGCTAAATGACTTAATGTAAATATAAATTTCACTTGAATGAGAGACGGGGAGTGTGGAAGTGGTGGGGTGTTTATTGTAATGCTTTTAGTCCCATGCTAGCTATGTTGGCTGTAGCGCACATTCAATGGAACAAAATGAAGATAAACAGCCTCCATTTCGAAGCTTTCTCTAAGCCACCGGGGCCTCTAATGCATCCCTAATGTGTGTAATGTGTGCTTGTGTTTTTGTGTGTTTTTGCATGAGAGAAAAACTGTGGCTTGCTACTTAAAATGTAAAAAAATAAAAAAAACCTTGAAAATATGTTTTGTCGCTTATTTTTCTGCTTTGGACTAATATTTGGAGAAAAATGAATCATGAGAATATGATATTTCTGAAAACATTTGGCAGTTGAATGTACAAATGTTCTTGTCTTTCTACTCTTGATTGCCAGATGGTGTTCTGTAAGTTAAACATTAACAGCCATTCTCTCCCTCCTTCAAACACACACACACACACGGTAAATCACTTGTTTTTGAACCAATTAGGCCACTTTTTTCTGAACATTTCTGAATAGTTTACAGACACAATGCAGTCCAACTCTTGAAAATGTTGGGATAAACTCTATGCAACTCTAAATTCCCATTACACAATTAAATACCCTTCCCTGTCCTCTACAACCATCATGCAATCAAGTATTAATAGGCCTCATAGTGCATTTATGTAGCCTGGATGCCAGCCGAATTTAGCTCCGGTCTGGACTCGATCGATAGAGGAGTAATTATGCCCGAACAGAAACTGTTTTGACCAATGGAATTGTCGGGGCGGGCTTTATGCGATGATGGACAGATGATAAACAGTAACGTAATCATCCACATCAAAGGCGCTTGGGTTGAATTTGCTCTTATCCTAAACGGAGAACTTGTTCGTATTTGCATTCACCTTCACTATTTCTCTCAGAAATGATGATCATGTTGGTTAGTACTCTGTGTGTCCTTAAATTCTATTTTTACAACACTGGCAAAGATCGTTTACACTCATCTTTTTCTTGTAACGTTACTTAATCCAGCGCACATGCAGACAGGGTTGCCAAGTTTTTTAGCAATGTCGCGCAATTGCTACACAAAACTATAGCCCAAAACAATAGCTTTCCGGGGTTCTCTGGAAAAAATGGCGTTTGGTTGGCAAAATATGTTATTTTGGCAAGGTTGCCTACTAAAATTTGCATTCCTGGGTCTATACATCATATAATTGGGGTCGCTTCAACCCGCGGACATAGAGAACAACCCGCGGGAAAAACACGGACTTGGCAACACAGTGCAGTTGAGTTCTGTTGACTTTGCTCCGTTGCTCTGATTGGTTGTAGGTCTATCCAATTGAGGTCTTTCCTGGTTCGGTTGAAACACGCCCCATAATCAAAGCCCAATGGAGCGGTACCAGACTCATATTCTGACTAGAATTGAGTATGACCACGTCAGGCTAGCATTTATGGTTTGTTTGTACCCAATAAATGCTAAAAATTATGACTAAATTCATTCTTGAATACAGATACTCTCCAGTGTCACATGATACGAAGGCTGACTTTGGAGCCTGCAGCAGCAGTTTAACAATCAAAATAGTTCAGTAGAACAGATACAATCTCTGAATAAGAAACAGTTCATACAGCAAAACTGACATCAGTCTGTCTAATCTATTCTAATTGTTTTATTAATTAAAAAAGTAAGGAAGCCTTCCAAACTCTTTCCAAACATCTCTTAAAGAAGCAGTTCACTCAAAAAAAAAAACAATTCTCTAATATACTCACCCTCAAGTGATTCCTCTACAGATTTCTCCATTTCATTTAACACAAAATTTCTGAAACATGTTTACACCACTCCTTTCCATACAATGAAAGCATGCAGTGACTTTTTGTTCCAACAAAAGCACCATAAAATACCACAAAAGTCCATACAACACTACATTGTAAAGGATGTGATAGGAACAGAAACTGAAGCCTTAAAAAAGGGGGGAAGGTGTGTGATTCCTTATGTTACAATCTGCAATCAGTATTGTGCGAAACACATGAACCTTTGTGCTTGGTCTTAGTAATGTCAAACTTTGTACAATCTGGCTTTTGGAACATGGAGATGTTTGTGTCTGTTTCATTTGATCCAACCCTGCATGGAATCTCTTGTTCAGAGATGCCTTGCCCCTAGTCTCACGTAGCCAGACCTTCAGACTGACGGCAGAAGGTCAGGACTTGTTTTTATTGGCCAAGGACCGCCCAAGAGGAGGTTTGACTGATATGTAACACAACCAATCACAGTTTGTTCATTTTTAGGGGCGTGAAAATCTTGCATTTACAGACATCTATATACTATATAAACTATTCATTCAGGAACGTTGTGCAAGATTACTGCAACAATGCAGCCACGAACTTCACATACTTTGGAAAATCCAGCATTTATTTGATCCTGGTAAGTGCTCATTGTCACAGTTGTAAACACCATGGCATTCTTCTTCCACGAGAGAGTTTGGCGTCACGGCATTTGTTTCCAGATGGACCGTTTAAAGAACGCAACACACACGTCTCACGGACATCCTGTAGAATTCAACCAATCAGATGACGACTTCAAAACTCTTGAAGTGTTTCCAAAAAAGTGTGCCATTTGCATCAGATGTTCGGCCAATTATCTGTGGGCACATCTGAGGCTGAGGGCAAAATGTAAAAAGTGCTCAGTTCCAAAACCTAGGGTCTTCCTCCGAAAGTACCTTGTTTTGTGGCCACATTCAATGTTGAATGTTTCTTTCATTAAAAAAACTCAGAATGCATTGTGCCGACCTCAGTGAAACAAAAACCAAGAAAATCAAAAATGCTGTATAAAGTGAGAAATTATGATTATAATTAAACTTAGATTTCACTGATTAAAATGAAAAAAAAAAAAATATTAAAAGGTACACTGGCCCTCTAATGGTTAGAAAACAAGACTGCATGCATTTTGCGGAAGAACATTGCTTTGGTTGTGCTTGACTGTGCGGATGAATATGGTTATCCTACTGCTCATAAAACTCATTGAGAGATATAACCAATTTAGATGGAAAAAAAAACCTCAAGCTGACTATCTGAAGACATTACTGTAGCTTATTAGTCACGGTACTTCCTTGAAAATAAATTACAGCCCACCGCTACAACAACCATGATGAAATGGCCCTTCACAATAGATAATGCCATTACATAAACTCTGTCCGAGAGCTACATATGGAAATGTATCTGTTCAATAAAATACCTTACTCGCCTGTAATAAAAATGCTATCTCCGTGTCACTTTTACAGCATTTCAAATACCTCAGTCCTAGCTATCTCCGAAAAAGCCAAGCCAATGTTGATTCTGGTTTTATTACAAGCTCTGTTGCATTCTCTTTTGGCCAGCAGATTCTCCTCTGTTCGGAGGTTTAAGATTTAGCTGCTCAATGTTAATCTTTCCTGTGTACCTTTAGCTAAAATAATTAATTTACTATAAATAGTTTACTAAAATAATTTATAATATATACACTAATGTTCTATTCCCTATTTTGTAATTAAAATGTATTATTTTACACATTATTTGAGTATACTATGTGTTTTTAGGCATATTAAAGTATCATGCAGAAAACTTAGCATCTTAGCGTCAAACTATTTAAATCGAGTCAATTTGTGTGACTACAATTGTTCACTTTTGAAGTTTCATGACAGTTACTTTATGATGCTGACTTAGAAAGGCTCTAAACAGTAAGTTACGGATAAGAGCTTTGGCTTCCACGTGGTCAATTACTAAAAAAACAACTGGCTTACACTGCAGCTAAAGCATCTGACGTCTATAATAAGAACTGTAACCACAGAAATATTGATCTGAATTGCATTGACTTTTTTTTAATCATAAAAGGATGCATTTATCTTTGGGTACTTTGTTATTAACTGTGTCGGTCATGTCATGTGGTGACACTGTAAACACTTTCATCTGCGAGCAACTGTGAAATCATAAATCTCTTTCAATTAAGCGGGTAAACTTTAATGCTGGCTATGGCATCGTAGGTCCGCGGCTTTAAAAAGCCAGAGCAAAACTCATCTTTTAGAAATGAGCACGGGTCACATTTCATCATAGTCAAATAAAGCAACAGTTTCATTTCTTCATATTTGGAGCAAATATTTACAGGCCTCTCCTATCCCAATCATCAGAGGACTTGACTGTGAGAAAAGAGACAATAAAAAAACACTTCATTTGCTCATCAGCTTTTAGCTGACTATGTTAACTGACATGTCAGTTTGCCCTAAATTTCCTTTTAATTAATTTTTAATTAATGAGCTTCCAGTTCAAGTAGTGCATGGCACTGAAATAATTCCAATTCAGATAATGATAATAAACTGCAGTAGTTCACACTAATCCTGCATAACTGATAAACTCACTCAATGACAAGCAGAAATTGAAAAGATGTTAATGTGGCACTTGTACAATCCCGCATAATATGAAACGCGGCCTTCTGGGCTTCCAGAAACCAATGAATGGTGCGTACACGCACATTGCCGAGGTACCACTTCTATTCAAAGGCAAAGTAGGCACTTGAACATATAATACTTGATAGTAAAGATCTGCTAATCTCATCATTTATAAACGCTGAAGAAAAAATCTATTGGTGTGAAAGCTGATTAGTAACGATGGAAAGGCCTCTGTCAAAACACCAATGCTTTGACTCAAAGTCAATGCTACAGGCATAAACAAGTATAAAAAAAAAGAAACAGAAAAAGAAGAAACAGCTGAAACCAATTTCAGAGTGGAGGGAAAAAACAATGAGGGAATTAAAGACAGGGTTTCACATGTAAATTCAAATCAAAATTGCTCGGTGTGAAAATGTTCTTATGCCATCTGGCTTTGATCTTATCCCAAATAAGATTCATTATTGCCATGCCGACAAATTCGCTAACTTTCAGTTGAAGAGAGTGAGAGGGGGTGGAAAGACAGGACGTGGAGCATGTCTTGTACATGTAATGATGGCCTGATAATACTTAAGTGCGGAAGGCAGATGTGTTCAGACAGGCAGAGGGAATTAAATCTAAGTGTTTATTGCCAAGCATTTCCTCAAAGCTCTTTTATTCATTGCAGTGAATGTGAGCAGTTATATTGTTGTTTGTAATAGACCACCTGTCGGCAAACTATCAAAGTTTTTTTTTCTAATCATTCAAGATGATTACTATAATAAAACATGCTTAGCAATAAACTAATTAAGTCACTCATTTACCACTGAAATTAAGAAGTTTATACTCATCTGACCACTTTAAAATAAAAGAGTCACAAAGGCTTTAGTTAATGGCACAGTCTGGGTCACGACTGGGGGAGGGACGGGTCTACAATCGGACAATACAAGCGAACAATGAAGGCACAACGGCTTTTGGGGCCCGATACTAACGTTGCACTCATGCGTAAACGCACACAGTCACCCAACAAGGCACCTCAAAATACTTTAAGGGTGTCAATGTGAAAAACATGGTAAAAGAATGTAAATGAGCAGTGGAACAATGCAGGGAAGAGGGTCAATACAGATTAAAGCATATGCACTTAATACCATATTCTTCCCAATACAGAAAATTCCAAATCATTTCCATGGTATGAACAAAGTAATTTACTTGTGCATTGTGTGATTTTTTTTTTACAAAACCAAATTGTGCATATACATTGATGGTCATTAGACTAAGTTTTCCAAGTCCAACCTTTAGTTTAAACTGATAATTATTTGTTTTTACACACGTTTTTGTAGTTTCCCCTGTTAAATCCAGTCATGCAGCAGGATCCTTTTGCCACTCAGTCCGGCTGAGGGGGCATGTTCCAGCGAGAGAGTGACGTCAGTGCATTTCCTCTATTGCTACTCAAGCATATTTTTGGTTACAGTGAAATGTGTCCATCACCCTGCTGACATATCTATTTTACCCTATCCACATCCAGTGTTTCAGATGAAAAAAAAGTTTATTTTTCTTCTGTTTGTGCGAGCATTTGTGCTTATAAAACTTACATTTGTTTCGTTTTTTTTTTATTACTGATCTTTTCGCTAGATAAGACCCTTACTCATCGCCTGTATCATCTGGTATCGCTTAAAGCCCTTTGAATCTGCACTGAAACTGTCATTTGGACCTTGAACCATTTGGGGTCCATTGAAGTCTATTATAAGGAGAAAAATCCTGAAATATTTTCATCAAAAACCTTAATTTCTTTTTGACTGAAGAAAGAAAGACATGGACATCTTGGATGACATGGGGGTGAGTAAATTATCAGCAAATGTTTATTTAAAAGTGAACTAATTCTTTAACCCATGTGGTTACCTTACGTTAACCAGTACTTTCTTAGGTAAGTACACTGTAAGTATGGGAAATGTCACCCAAAATGTCTAATGGTAAACACAATCTCCTAAACAAATCACATGACTTGATGAATTACTCATATCCATAGCATGAACAGTGCAGAATGAGGTACTTGTCCAAATTCAAAACTTGTTTATCATAACTTGTTTAAATAGTAATTTGTTTAAATAATAGCAATAATGAGCATAATGTATATCTTGATTTACTTTGACTTGATAAACAAACTGCCTGGCCAGAGTGAAGATGTGGAGGATTTGTTTGAATATTTATGGTAACTGGAGAGTTGGAAGGCAGAGTGGGTTTTAGTGTGCCAGTGGGAGCATGGCAGGGGATTGTGGAAAAAGTGCAGTACGTACTGGAGTGTGGCACTGGGTGTAATTCTGAGCAGTTCTTATTCAGCCCCTGCAGGAGTTTGTCATCCGGGATCAAAAGCCCATCTGACCAGAGCGGCACAGAGAGAGGTTTCAGGCACAAGGAGCAGTTTTCATGCCGCGGCGTCCGTGCCAGGGCCCGTGCACACGGACGCGCGCACACACAGACAAGCAAATCACATCAATCTCGATTTCTTCCATCATGCCTACACTCTCTCTCGCTCTCTCTCAGTTTCTCTGCGTTTTGCCTTCCTCCATCATTATGTTCTCCTCCACTCCACTTTCCCCCCCTCTGCTTCAGCTAACGCACAAGCTTTTCTTTCCTTTTTGATTTGATAGACATCCCAGTGACCCTAAAACTGTCTCTTGTGATGGATGTAAAAGAAGAGCATGGTAAAGAGATGCCAGTGCTCTCCTCCATAGAGATCTATCCATCCAAAATTACCATCCCATCCATCCTTCCCCTTTCTTCTTTCTGCACTGCTTCCTCCTTTTCACGCTCCACTCCTCTTTAACATCTGCACTCTTCCTGCTTGTTTCAGCCCACATCTCTTCTTTCATCCCATCTCTCTTGCACCTCTCTTCTTTATCTGATTCCTTGAGGGACCTCAGTAGCACATCAAGATGTCAGAGCGTTCGAATGCAAACATTCATCACTGACGTGCACCGAGAGCGTACACACACAGAAAGCCACTCAGCGACTGACGTGCCTGGTAAGAGTCATAAATACAGAGAGTGCAGCAAAACAACTTGGGATGGCATGCGACAGTTCTCAAAAGTTTCAGCTTTTGGGACTGAAGCATTTTAAAAAATCTGTTCAGGATTAAAAGAAAACCCACAAAGACACTTGTTGAAGCATGTTGTTCAGCAGCTGTGAACTTAATATTAGTCTTTTTTAAAGGAAGATGGAAGAAAATATCATGGCAATATTATCATATGATTAAAAGCTTCATGACAAGACAACTGGAAGAAATCTGATTAGGCTTGAATTGCATTGCATAGAACAGCAAGTGTCCCACGCGATTCCCACAACTTTTGATCAACGAATTTCCAAGATTTTGTGTCTGATATACAGCAATTTCTTGCAGATTAAATGGTTTAAATCTTTTTATGGCACTGTAAGAATTCTGGTCTCAGATCAACAGATCTTAACTTATAGTAATATTTATTCAAACAATTACATTTGTGTTATTACATGCTGAAATGCTGCTTTATAATTTCATTTTAATGGTTTCCAATTGTGCAAATAATAGGTTTCCATGAGCAGACCTTGACAGTGATTTAGAAGTTGAGCTTACATTGGACTCTTTCTTGAAAGTGGCCTGCTTCTAAATATAACTTCTGAATAACAAATGTTCAATTTCTTCAAAACTGAAGCTTTGAATGATGAGAGACACAAATTCTTGAGGGATTTCAGGTTTAAAAAGAATACATTTGATTAGAGAAAACTGATGGTTGCACTGGAATAAAACTAGTATGATGCTTGATTATGCAGGATGACTCTGTTTCTGCCATTCTCTGAAGGGATGTGATCAATAACCTTCTGACCTCCTTAAGGTTTGGGTTTGGGCCCCCATCCAAAGCCACAGCAAGACCTTGACATTAACACAGGGAGTCTGCAAGCATGCAGAGAAAGTGAGAGAGGAAAAAGTGCCAGCCACCAATGCTGAAGAAAAGTCACAGGAGTGGGTTTTCTTGTAACTGTTTTGAGTCGAATGCATTCATGCGATTGCATTAATGCAACCTTCAAAAGAGAGACATATGAATTTCACAGCCCCAACACTGAAAAGCCCACGGCATCTCCATGCCAAATGCGTTTGATACGGTGAGGCGTCGCTTGCAACACAATCATACTTTTGAATCTTTTAATCTTGCTGCCATTTTAAAGACTGAGATGCTCCCACGCGTGGCACGCAAAATCTATGCTCTGCTTTAAAACATCCTAATTCAATCAGTAACACACCGCCCCCCCCCCTTTGAAAAACAGCCTGCCGGGTACCAGAGCGACCCAGCTGGCACCGTATGCAGTCTACACCCTGATGAAGCCGATTCCAGTCAAGGCTTAACTGGATTCTGCTCAGAATCATAATTCTGAATCTCAGTGGGTCAGTGTCCTTTCCTTCACACCCTTTCTCTTTCACACGCCTGCACTTCGTAAATTCATGCATCCTGCTCCCTCTACTTGTCAGTTTGACGTTCAGTCAATACGACGTGTGTGTGACCTGAGAAAATGTGCGTGTTGACAGCATATGACCTTTACCGCTTTTGTTAAGACACACACACAGGCATGATCGCCCACCCCTCTCTGTCCATGTCCCTCACTCTGTTCATCTCTCTTTCTGTGTTCCCCTTTTTTCATTCTCTCTTTATTTGTCCCTCTTTTCCTTTCTATCCATCTCCCCGTCTCCTTCTGTCTAGCCTATGCCCCCCTTTTTCTCTCTGCCCCTTGTTTTCTCTCGTTCTAGTACTCTGGTACCCTTAAATGCCCTAAATGTTTACATGATTTACCTCATCTCTAAATAACAATTAGCACAATTTTATACAAATATACTTTCATGCATGCATTTTATACATGCAATGACATAATTACAATCAACTATATATATATATATATATTTATGTGTAAAAAAAAAAAAAACAGAATTTCAAATCTCTTAAACATTTACTTTCAAAATGACATTTCAAACCCTGAGTGAGACCAAAAAAAAGTGAAGTTATGATATAGAACTCTAAACTTACCTTGAGCGCGCAACATGTGGGTATTCCAGAGGAACACAAGGGCAAAAATCCAACCCCGCATCCCGCATCCCGCTTTCCCCGTCATCACCTTCCTTGTATTTCCTTGGCGGTGAATAATCCCTTTAACTTTGCCCTTGGTAAGAGGGCTCTGACCCCCGGAGATGCTGGAATCTGTAACCTCGGCAGATGAGGAGGTTTTTGAGAAAAGAGGAAAGTGCGCGCTTCGCTTCACCGCATGTACGAGGCGATTCTCATTCATCCCACACGCCGGAGAGTTGAGCTCGGAGTCCGCGACTTTCCCGGTCGCTTTACTTTCATGTCTCATGGTTTTCTGAAAGCCCTCACCCGAGCATTTAGCACTGAATAAAACGATACCTTCAAACCAAGAAGACCAAGTCTCCTTACACTGCTCCAAAATGAACGAACATCCCTTCGCTAAGCTCGAGCCGCTCTTCTGTGTCCCGAGACGCCTCATGATGTTTCAGTATTGATTCCAGTCAAGTATTAATACGTTTGAGTGTACCGGATTTAATTTATCCGCTTAGAGCTCCAATATCTCCTGTAAACCCACGTTGTTTTGACGTGTTCGCAGTTCAGATTATCTACCCGATCATTTCGAGCATTTTCACGGCATTCAGTGAGTCTTGAAGAAACCCTTACAATCCATATTGGTGCTCATTAGATGTGTCTTCATCCATTTGTAGCAGACCGCTGGAAATATGGCTTGATTAATCTGGCTAGGTGCAATGGTACCCAGAACACTTTATGTAGGCTATCCAACAGGTTAGGGCGCAAAAAGAATCACATAAATTAAGAACGTCCACAAATACCTCGTAAAACAATAAACACCTGTGAACAGAAAAAGCAGACGTCACGAAACTGTGTAATATGTCTGAAATTATAAACCTTTTGAGTAGCTAACAAATTACCCAGCCCACATTTCATAGGCTACATTTCTCGGAAAAGGTGTACTATTCACAAAATAATACAAAACAAACCCAAAATAACATAAACTAGTTTGTTCACAACCAGCACTAGTTAGCTACAATGATTAAATCGAAAATAATAACTTGCGGTTCATTGAATGAGTCGAATTAATTCAGCAAAAGATTGATTCATACGTGTTTTGATTCACTAAAGAGAACCGACACTTAAGAGTCACTCCTTTGAGAGTCCGATTACACTGGTCGCGCTCTGTGTTTTTGATTCACTAAAAAGAGCCGACTCATAAGAGCCGTTCGTTCGAGGTACACTGGTAATAATAAAAAATCTTAGAAAACATATACATTCACCTTCATCACTTGGTAGATCTTTTCCAGCAGTTACTGCTTAAACTTCAGGTACGCACTGAAATCGATGTATTTTGTAACTTTGGAAGTTGAAAGTCCTCCTCACCTTACGCTCTTGCTGTCTGGTTTGGGTGAATGAATGCATCAAGCGAAGAGAACTGAGCTCCGTGGCGGTCACTGAACACCTGCTGCCCGGAGCGAAGATAGAACTTGCAATAAGGCTCCTGTCAGGAAATTTAAAGTTTAACCGGATGCTAATAAAATTGCCACTTCTTTAAAAAGGGCTTTGAATGAGCCGCTCGAGTTTCTCTTCTGAGGAATAGTTATTATACAGGGCTGAATTTGAAGTTGAATTCGGCATCCCACCCGCTCCGCCCTGCTCGGCGCTGATTGGTCCGCCCTCGGCACACTACAGCCTATATTATTTTTCAAGGAGAGCACGTGGAAAAGGAAAAGCTTCTGAAACACGGTGCCTTGCGCCCCCAATCAGACAGAAACATTTATGTTCGAAAGTCACACACCGAAAATGTAAGGTTTTCATATCTTTTATTTTTTTGTCATTGCGTAATAATGCTGTGGAGTTTTAGATTGCTGAGCAGTCTTAAAGTCTTAAAACACATAAACAAAATCCAAACCCGAATGATTTTCTTTCTATGGAACTTTTTTTTCCACGATGACCTGACTGCTCATTAAAAAGTCCATACAACTTCAGAATGATACACAGAACAGAATGAAATTTAAGTGGTTATTAGTATTTCGTATAGCCATATATTTAAATATGAACAACACATCAAGTCAGGGGTCAGTTGCATAAACTGCTTAGACTAAAAAGTTAGTCATTTATTTTTTTATTAAACACTGGTACTAACTTTTTAAGTCACTTACATAAAAAGGTAGTTTGGTCTAATTTGAATCTGAAAAGCAGGACTGATTAGCCTAACTAGTCTTGACTCATTTCTAGTCGACTAAAACACAGTCTTAACATATTAGTGGCTAAGTTTATGCAACTGGCTCCAGGTTCTACATATAAATGTTAAATCTGTCTTGATCGGGAATACTTGTGCTGATTTGAGAGCTAGACCTGGCCCTCATGCAGGGCAATCAAATTTAGAAGACCATTTTTGTGATAGCCTTTTCTTCTTCTTCTTCTTCTTCTTGGCAACATTAGTGAGTAACATTAAGAGAAAAAGATTATAATTATATTATTCCTCCAATTTTTGCAGAAAAAACATGGTAACCAGTAAATTAAAAAGTGAATGAATGAATATCCGTATGAAAATTTGCTGCAGTTAGACAAGGTCATTGTGCTAATATTAAGACAGCATTAGATTTTTTTTATTAATATTGTGTTTTCATTAAATGACACACTGATCATTAAAACTATCTAACAATGATCTTAGATTTCACTGGGACTATAAATCATCTCAGAGTCTATTCATGGACATAGCAGGATGACACCAGTTAAAATGAATATTGGAATCGTGGCATTCATCTTTTAAATAAATTTACTTTAAAGGATTAGTTCACCTCAAAATGAAAATGTCCTGATAATTTACTCATGTAATTTCAGCGTACGTTGCGTAATGCCTGGCTCGTTGCAGACCAGCACAAGACGGTCAGTTGTGGTTAAAAAGTATATACGTTTGAATTGATTTTAGATCGTTTTCGCTATAAGACCCTATTCCTCAACTGGGACCACGCAGTACCATTTGAAGCACTTCAAAGCCCATTGAAACTGCAAGAAAGACAGACATGGACATCTTGGATGGCATTGGGGTGAGTACATTATCAGGAAATTTTCATTTTGAGGTGAACTTATCCTTTAAGAAGGTTTGAGAATATTATTCAGAGTTGTTTCATCCATTTTTTTTGCTGGGAAACAGAGAGGTTATTAGATGTCTGGGATATTCTTATATAATAAAAATATAATTGTAGACAACTCAGCTCCATTAAGCTTTCAAAAAAAGACATCAAGATGTCTATTAGCTTTTAAAAACTGTTAAACAATGTTACTTCCATGAACATTAGCTCTCTAAAATCATTCTCTTCCGTACATAAGGCCTTAAACTCTACAGAACTTGCTTTCCTTGAAAAGCTAATGAAAGTCAGGTGGTGGCCATAGCAATTGACCAGTGGTGGCGGGCTGTGCTTGCTCCCGTCACTGAGAGCAGTTCCTTCATTTCTCAGTGGCAAAATGTGTTAACACTCTGGCCTCTGCCTGTGCTGGTCATTCCTTGGTTTCTATTAAGTATGTAATTGGAACAACTAATTCCAAAACCAATTTGATTTGCAATTATGTCCATCCCCATTCCAGAGCACTATTCATTTAAAGCCTGTCTTACTCAGACAGCGATAGTGGACTGACATGAGGACACAGATGCGCACGCACACACACACACACACACAAAAACGCACAGAGATACCAATCTTCTGCTCTACCTTAAATTAAATGTTCCTCAAGCCACATCTCCTAATGTGTTTTTTCCAATGCATAAATGGTTTCCACTCACTTCATGTCAGAGGTACTTGTTACTTGCAGAATAAAAATAGTTTAACCAACCACAACCTCTTAAAGGAACAGTTCCCCCAATATTGAAAATACTGCCATCATGTAGTCACCCTCACGTTAGTCAAAAATTGTATGACTTTCGTGCTATTGAGGAACAGAAAAAATCAAAATGGATGCAATAGTAGGCTATACTATATGCTTTATTCCAAGGGGATGTCAGACTGGCTAATTTTGGAGAAGGAGACGGGAGATGGAGGCTGGATGGGAACTCTGGAGACTTTGAGATGGGCAGAACCAGTGGAGACAGAGGCCTGACGTGACCAGCGGGGATGGGAGATTCAGGTAAACCTTCTCTTCCTAATCATCATAATATACAGAGGACCTTGAGAGATTGCTGATTCTGCTCCAGGCCGGTAGTCTCACATAGCCAGATCATCAGAGTGACACAGAAGGTCTGGACTCCATCACAGTTTTCATTGTCCAAGGACCGCCCAAGAGGGTGTCTGACCGACATGTAAAGCAACAAATTCGAGTTTGTTTTGTTTCTGCATCATGTTTAAGGATATGAAAATGTAAAGTCGATGTGCCTATAACAGACCGGCGTGCATCTAAAATGGTTGTGCAAGTTTACTGCAACAATGGCGCTGCAAACTTCACATAGTTTTGAAAATTTGGTAAGTGTTCATTGTCACAGTTGTAAACACAATGGCTTTATTCTGCCATGAGGGGGTTTGGCGTCACAACGGGTATTCTGTCAGGAGTGCTTGAAGAGAAAAAAATAGAAATAATAAAATAAATTATAATAATTAGCCATTTTTTAAATATAATTAATAATTATTTTTAAATTTAACTAATAATAAATAAGTAATAATAACAATCGGTTACTTTATGGCTTCAGAAGAAGTCAATGCATATTTTAGCTCATCTGATAAAAGTTTACAGATTATTACATTTGATATGAATGTTGTTCCAGGACCAAAAAAGGCTGTTGCTCCAGGAACACATACTATTGGACAAAATCATGGCCTCTGACAAACAGATACTTAGTCTACAAATAGCGCCACCTAATATGACATCTAATGAAACTCAACCTGGAATGTATTCAGTTGCTAGTCTTTGAACTCTCATACTTCTGTCAATCATTTTTATGAGCATGCATGAAGATTCCCTATTCCAGACATTCTTATGTCAACATGCTCTCTGAGACGCCGATCAGTTTTGTATTTCAAGGGATCAGATCACTTTGTGAAGAGTAAGAGTTTACCAGATGGAGTAAGCACATGTTTGTGTGTGTGTAAGATGCACCTGCATATCTTTAAGCAATTCCATGTTCCCACTGAAGCACTGTAAATCAACCAGAGCACTCATAGGAAATGCTTTACCAAACAGGCTAAATCAATGGCTGGTTAGAAAGGTCAAAGACTCAGCAACGAATTTTGATAATCTCTGATTCAAGTAAAAGCCTACCGGCTGGATACATTAGGCAATTTTTACAACCTGAAATGCATAAATGTTTCCCTGCAGGACACATTTTCCCAAAGGAAATATGATATATATGAAGCATACAAATTAAATAGCGAATTTGAAAGCCATATTATTACCATAATGGTATTAGTATACATAGTTGTCCACAGTTGTTCCATTAGCCATTGTCTGTTCAGAGGAGGGAAAACTGTTCAGGAAGTTTGATTCTCGGGCTTTGGGGGAGTTTGTGTTTCTCATGCCTTCAGGCAAAGACTGATGCATTACAAAATAGAAATCTGATCCTTCACTACCACCCATTAGCAAAAGAAAGATGTTCTTACTCTTCCTTTACTATCACTGGAGTAAAGGAAAGCGAAAAGGGAGAAAGGCTGTGTGTGTGTGTATGTGTGTCCCCATAAGGATAGTAAAACCTGAGATCACCTACATTGTGCAGCGGTCCCCACTTTTCAAAAGGCTTATAAATCACACAGGATGAGTTTTTTTGAGAAAGTAAAAATGCAGAATGTTTCCTGTGATGGGTACAGGGGCAGTGTAGGGGGACAGAATGTACAGTTTGTACGGTATAAAAACCATTATGTCTATGGAGAGTCCCCACAAAGATAGTGAACCAGACGCGCGTGTGTGTGTGTGTGTGTGTGTGTGTGTGTGTGTGTGTGTGTGTGTGTGTGTGTGTGTGTGTGTGTGTGTGTGTGTGTGTGTGTGTGTGTGTGTGTGTGTGTGTGTGTGTGTGTGTGTGTGTGTGTGTGTGTGCACCTAAATCCTAACTCCTTGTCCATGTGGGGAAATGTTTTGGTCCCCATGAGGAAAACAGCTTACAAATCAGACTAAATTAAGTTTTTTGAAAATTTTACAACATAGAAAGTTCTTTAGTGTTAGGGGATAGAATGTACAGTTTCCCTGTTGAAGAAGAAAAAACATATAGGTTAGGTATGTTTTGAAGCATGGTTTATGCTGGTCCTTAGTTGGTCATGAGCTGGTTTAAGTTGCTTAGGACCAGTTTAGGACCAGCACTTGACCAGCTGAAACCAGCTCATGACCAGTTAAGGACCACTGACAAATTATATATAATAACTACTGCAATATTCCATAGAAAAATAAGAATTGTCAATTTTGATTTCATGGTGACTTTAAGCTGCAAGGGGAAAGGGCGGAAGGCAGCATAAGGATCTTGCCTAGGGCGTCAAAATGGTCAGAAAAAGCTCTGAGAGAGTGATGGATAGGCACAGGTGGGAAGATAAGAGAGGTCTGTAGGGGGTACAGGTATATAATATCCATGCATTACCTCCCATGAGCTTTTTCTGTGGGATGTCTGTAGACTCAGGATAACGGAGATGTAGTGTGTCAGACTACAGGATTGAGAAAGTTTGAGAGTGCTGATGTTAAAAGAGTAAAAAAAAAGGGCAACAACATTTATAAATTTGCCAGGATCCTTCATCCAAATCAACTTATATTACATTCAAGGTATATATCTAGCATTGGTCCAATGGCAATGTTGTGTTCCTGGCCAAAAATAGTCACGGTAGGATGGCATAAATCGGTAAAAAAAAAAATGTAACGGAACATGCATTCCGTTAAAACCATGACGTGTCGTGGGACACGTCATGGGGCGTCTTTTCAACGAGGGACGTCTTTTCAACGGCCATTAAATGTATTTTTGTCAGTTCATACAACCCCAAAGTTGGGACATTTTTGTAAAATTTTATAAAATCAAATGTATATTACATTTTAATCTAAATGACAAAAGTAAAATAATAATAATAATAATTAATTGTATTTTGTAAATATAAGCAAATTTTGATGGCTGCAACACACTCCAAAAAAGTTGTGACAGAGGTCCAAAAAAAGTGAAAAGATTATAGAATCTCCAAGATAAACTGTTTTGAAACAGTCCACAATTAACTGGTAATAGGTGAGGGTATCATGATAAAGGAGCATCAGCCATGAAGACTCTGACTTTCGCAAGCAAAGATGGGGCATGGCTCACTACTCTGTGCCAAATGTAATTATAGAATCGTCAAACAATTCAATTCAATCACATTTCTCAATGCAGGATTGTAAAGTATTTAGGTTTTTCGTTATCTACCATACATAATCTTGTGAAAAGATTCAGGGAATCCAGAGAAATCTCAGTCTGTGTAGGAGACTTATGTTGAATGTGCAGGACCTTTGAGCCCTCAGATGGCATTGCATGAGAAACCATCATGCTGTATATGGTGTTAAATATAGCCACATGGGCTTGGGAGTTCTTTGGAAAACCGTTGTCACTGAACATAGTCAAGAAATGCAACTTGAATCTGTTATGCAAGGAGAAAGCTATATATCAATTCTATGCAGAGATTCTGCCGAGTTCTCTGGGCCTGAGCTCATCTCAGATGGTCTAAAAGACTGGTAGTCAGATGAGTCCACATTTCAGCTTGTCTTTGGGAAAAACTGACTTTGAGTTCTTAGGGACCATCCAGACCCATCAGCGACAGGTGCAAAAGCAAACATCTGTCATGGGATGGGGGTGCATCAGTGCAAACGGCATGGGTGACTAGCATATGTGTGAAGGTACCACTGACGTGGAGGTGTATACTGGGACTGTACAGAGACATATACTGCCATAAAGATGACATTTTTCCTGGGAAGCTAGACAATGCCAGGCCTCATTCCACATGTGCTACAACTGAGTGGTTTCTAGACACTCTACACTGTAGAAGGGATGTGCTTGACTGCTTGCCTGCAGTCTCTTATTCAAAATGTAAGGCCCATCATGAAAAGGAGAACCAGACAACGACAACAGACTGTAGAGCAGCTATCTTGTATCAGGCAAGATTGGGCAAAACTTCAACAATTAGTATACTCAATTCCCAAACATTTAAAAAGTGTAATGAGAAGGGGATGTGATACAGTGGTAAATATGCCTCTGTTCCAACTTTTTTTGAGTGTGTTGCAGCCATCAAAATTTGTTTATATTTATTTATAAAATACACTTAAGTTGGTCAGTGAAATCTTTGACAATCTTTTCTTTGTAATTTTGTTAGTTAAATAAAAGTTCAAGAGAATTAACAAATCACATATTTTTTTGTTACAGATTACAAATTGTCTCAACTTTTATGGATTTGGAGTTGTACATTCCCTGGAAATCAAACCTGTGATGTTGGTATTTCTAGCACCATGCTCTACTGTTTGGGCTATAGAAAAGCAAGTTTTAATGACTGTAGTCTGTCAATTAAAACATGAGATCATTGATGCAAATTTTTACCTTTATATTTCATTCTACATTTCATTCTACATTCTACTATACGAGGTTACATTTCAATTAAGTTTAATGGTGTAATGTGGGTAAATCGTATCCACTGTTGGGGAGTAACTAGTTGAGTTCTAGAGTAACTAGGGAGTAACTAGATTATGTCATTTAATTACCAAAGAAATGTTTGCAATTTACTGAGAAAAAAATGTGTAATTAAATTAGTTACTAAAATGTTAAAGGGGTCATGAACTGCCCTTTTTTTTTTAAATGTATACTGTTGTCTGAGGTCAACTTATGACATTCTCATGTGTTTTTACATTCAAAAACATCATGATGAATAGGCTATTTTCTACCCTGGTGTCAAGCCTAGCTCTTGAAATGTTCGTTTTTTAATGGGCGTGCTGCATTGAAGACTTGGAAGTAAACGCACACTTCTATGATTGGATAACAGTTTTGCATATTGTATTAGACAGCACATTCCAGGGCCCAGTTCATGGCTGGGCCCCTCTCTGCCCATAACAGTGGACAAAGGTTTGCTACATTTTGATTGGATCTTGGTGGACTAACACAAACAAACTGTCCAACGGAATCAGATAAAAATGCTAGGACAACAGCCAGCCACCTCTTAGAGGGCAAGAAGAAGACCTCTGGTACCAAGCCCAGGAAGGACAGGCCTTCTCATTGGTCCACATGCAGTTTCTGACCTTCACCCATCTAGAGACTGAGAGTCTGTGACTGCCATAAAAATTCCTCAGGAACTCAGCAGTTGTGGGTGAAACAAAGAAAGACCACAATGATACATCCAAATCGATTCATAACTATGTTTGGAAACATTAGGACTGATGTAAACTACACACATCCATTTCATACTTATTCAGAGAAATAAGTATTCTCAGTGACAGCTATTTGTAATGAACATCTTACACAGATTCAGCTGTTAATGAACAAGTGAATGAACGCATGACATTTCAATCCTTTTCCATCATGTTTGGTGTCTGTTTATTTAGAATCTTGCCAAGGGTATTCTGATGGTGGTTTGGAAAGTACGAAATGCATTGGTAAAATTTAAATACTTCTAACTATGTACAGTATGCAAATTAGTTCCACAAGGGAAAGAAGGGTGGGCCACACTGTGTGCCAGCAGCCAATCGCGACACTGGAATGGAGAAGTGCCAAACTGCAACATCCTCCTCATCATAAGGGGGTAAAGGTACCCTTTCAACAGACACTCCTTGTTCTGAGTCTCCCCACGCGAGAGACAAACAGTTCACCAAGTTCTGAGTCTCCCCACGTGAAAGATAAACAGTTTCCCAAGTTCTGGGTCTCTCCTCAAGAGAGAGATAAACATTTCACCAAGTTCTGGGTCTCTCCTTCAAGAGAGATGAACAGTTCACCAAGTTCTGGGCCTCTGGTTTATTCAGAGAGACAACAAAAGATCTGAGGATCTGAAGTTACAGATTGTGAGGCAGCAACAGATACAACCACGTTCTGAGCCTCCACCCCTTGAGGAAAGAGACATTAACAGACACTATTCGTTCAGAGTTTTAGTCCAGGGATAGAACTACAGCACGTCCCAAGTTTCCATGCCTGAGAGAAAAGCGGATTGACTGAATCCTGAGTGTCTGGCCCAGAAAGGCAGAAGACACACAGAGACATTTGCAACAAGGTTAAGCTCAGGAGAGCAAAGATTCACTTGGAGGTCAAGGACCTTCTGCACCTACTTCAGGGCCTCATCTGCGTGTTCCAGATTGTAGGACCTTTTGGTGCCCCAGGAGATCAGCATCCCACAGATATTCAAGGCTGTTGAAACGGATTCCAGCTCCTTTCCCTGCTGCATTGTCTCCCAGCACAACCAGTGGAAGAAGTCACCGCTGATGCATAATAAGGTTCTTCACCTTAG
Source organism: Gobiocypris rarus (assembly GCA_023029165.1). Classification (NCBI taxonomy): domain Eukaryota; kingdom Metazoa; phylum Chordata; class Actinopteri; order Cypriniformes; family Gobionidae; genus Gobiocypris; species Gobiocypris rarus. Next base: position 6,384,235 of record CM040914.1, on the reverse strand, counting down.
TTTCAGAGAAACTACAGTTTATCTTCTCATAAGATAATACAACTCTTCCATAGCCACACTCAACTTAATCACATGAATTGCATCGTATGCACTTTATTCCTTTATCATTCATTGTATTAATTTAATAGTTGTGTTAGTTATTCTTGTTTATCTTTTGTTAATAAAATCTTTATTACAATTGTATCTTCCTTGTGCTGATTATACAGAACAGGCTCTACAAGTTAGAAATCTCATCAATCTTTCAGATAAATCAGCTGACCAACTCCCCCACTTTACATTCAATCTAAAATGATTGAACAGCCTCCAGTTTGAAGTGGTAAAAGACCTTGACTAGTGTCCTAAACTAAAGGCCGTTACATGCTCTGCAAGAACAGAGAAAAAAGATCTCGCTCCCAGTGCTGCAAGAACAAAATTGTGTCATTTTGTTCTCGCAGCCCTGGTTTGGGAGTTCTCGCCTGTGACAGTGTGGAAGTTATGTTTTTTACTCACATAATAAATATATATTGGGTATTAATTTGTCATTATGACATGGAGTGTAGTTCTCAATTTTTATTAGAGCCATCATAATTTTATTTACATTTATTTATTTATTTTATTTATGCTATTCAGACATGTTTTGAAAACATAACCCAACCCGATCCCTAAACCTACCCATTTGTGCATTATATATATATTTAAAAAAAAAAACAGGATATTACAGGCAGATACGACTGCAGGCACAATTTATTCAAAAAGTACAAATATTACAAGTGTTCTGAGGCCAAATGATTGATTTGTGTGAAGAAAATCCCCAAAAGCGATCAGAGTCGAGTCCATCCGCCAATTATAAACACATTTTAAAAATTGCCACCGGAAGAAACATTACGTCAGCTTTGATAGCATTGGCTGTTGTGTGTCTTATGACGATTTGCGTCATTACGTCAGCTTTGATTGTAAAATGCCATTGGCTCTCATGTGTGTCATGACCGATCGCTTCATGCTAAAAAGTCGGGTGTATCATTTGAATGAGATATGACTGAGTGGATATGTTCATGTAGTGTGTGTTCATGGAGTGGCGATTAGTAATCATTTCAGCGATTAAAACATTAAGATCAACTCTGTTCTTCACATAAAGATATCGTATGACTTCATGAGTTAACACTTTTATACTGTTTTTGGTCAGTTTTTGCAATAAATACCTGTGACTGTACTTTGATTTGCCTGTTATGTGTTTTATATTGTTGATAAGTGGGTAGGTTTAGGGTAGGAGTGGGGTTAGTTGTAATAAAATATAAAAGTAGCCTGTCTACTTTTACAAATGTAAAACATTAAATGCGTCTTGATCTGATGCATTGAGCAAACAACTGAAATCAAATGAAGCACCCTGTGCGTCGGAAAACGACGCTAAAGGGGTACCCTGTGCGTTAAAAATTGAACTGTAGAGAACTTACCAAACGTCAATATGTGACACATAGGAGTGAGACCGTGTTGGTAAATCCAGTCTCTTGTTTACAAACAAATCCACAGTGAATGTTTCAATGTTTGAAACATGCCATAAGCTTTATTTCTTGGAAGTTCGATCCGGTTTAGCTCCATGGGCCAATGGTATTTATCTAACATGTCATTACATGCACGAGTCAGTGTACAGAATTAGGCATTGGTCTTGAGGCAGCATTTAACTGCTCTCTGACGTCACAGGTAAGAACATTCAGATCGATATTTTTGATGATTCAGCTTTCAATAAAAGCTTTTCTTTGACTATCAAGGAAGTTTTCAGCTCCGAAACTTACAGGATATTCTTATATTACGATGACCTTTTATATATCAAAAAAAATGTAATGTTAGGGTGAACATTAACAAAGCAGGACTAAATTAATTATTTTCTATTTTTGGTCTAGACCAAAAGAACCAAAAGAACAGAGTGTGAACACAAGCTTAGTGCCCATTTATGCTACAAAAAGGCTAAGTTTTAAATTACACACAACTGGTGCAACTGGCCCCCGAATATAATAGAGGCTTGAATGCACTGTAAGTTGATCATATAGAAATGTAAATGAAACCATATAGCAACATGATAAAATCAGCTCAGATTACGTCACCAATGACCTGGAAAACCATAAAAAGCTAACATTTCTTTAATGTAAAAATCTAGTTCTGCATGGGTTTGTATATGCTCGCGTGATTAACTTCATACCACTGCAGATGTTTTGTGCGTTTGAGTAGATGATAGCCTCGGGTAATGTGAAAAGCCATGCAGTTGATATCCATAATCACAGGATTTCGAAGCGCCAATGCTCACGGCCACAGGTAAGTGTGTGTTTGTACCCAAACCCAGAGGCTCAAAGTAGGGGTAAGCTCAGGTGAGCTGCCGTTTCCTGAAACCTTATCTGGAGCGCTCATGCTCCCTTGCTATAAATCACCAAACACTAAAGACACACCCTGAAGAGAACACAAAGAGGACGTGAAAAGAGTGAAATGACAAAGAAAGAATAAAAGGAGAAAACAGGTAAATTAGCTGGCATCACTGTGGCAAGTTTTTCACATTATTATCTTGAGAAAATGTCTAGTTGACACCACCTGGAAGCAGCTCCACACCAGGTGGTACAGTGATTCAGTGTCCATTGTTCGACTGGACAGCACTAACACCTGGACCCTAAAGAACCCCTGAAGTGCATGAAAAATTACCAAGGCTACCTAATCTGATGTTCGTTCTCCTCACTAACAAAAACCTACAAGTACACATTTACTTCAGAGTGGCGAATAGCCTCATGTATCTTAACTTGCCCTGTTTAAACCCTCTCATCCCCCACACTGGAGGTGCTTAGGTAATGTAATCCTGTCTCACTCCATCTCCCGTAATAGATGAACTCTGTTCGCGTCAGCTCCTAGTGTGACCAATACATCACAGGTGTCTAGCGTTCTCCCCCTAACACACACACACTCTCAGAGGGAAATAAATTTGGGCAATAAATAATGAAACGTCCCGCTGTCTCAAACAGATGTATCAAAGAGACCGTCCCTTGCCAAACGCGCGAGAGAGTGGCAACGAGAACCAGGCAGAAAGAATCAGGCGTGGTAAGATTCAAATGAGGTTTTGTTGATAATACATTTACATAACAGAGAAAAGCTAATGTTTAATTGATTTAGTCTGAATTTATTCGGCAAAGCCCTAAGCCTGAAAGAGCAGCGCTGGCTAGATGCAACCCAGCAAAGCGCCCTCAGATTGCACATCGCAACTGCAAGATTAGGGCATTAGTCTTGCGCTCCTTTTATCTCTTTCTCAAATGAATGTCGCTCACTGAAATATGCATTTAGAATCTTAACAGGTATGGCTGTCATGTTATTTACTTCTTTGCTTGGGGCAAGGCCTCAGAAGCGCTTGAACAAAGGGATGGACTGACCGGTCTGCAGATATTTTGAAGCATCTCCTCCAATACGTCCAAAGAAAAACACAGCTTTCCCAGCAGAGTTACATTTATATTTCTGCGCTCAAAAGATGCTTTTATCCAAAGCAACTTTCATGGCATTGCAGGTATACATTTTATTCGGTCATGCATTCTCTGGGAATTGAATCCATGGCGCTTCTATAGTGCCTTGCTCTACGGCAAGGGGTCCTCAACTCTGGCCCTCGGGGTCCACTTTCCTGTTTAGCTCCAACCTTGATGAAGCTCACCTGCCTAAAAAGTACTTTTTCTAGTAATCCTGAAGCCCGAAATTGCATACTGTCTGAGTAGGTACTACATTTGAATTTACTTTTGTTCAAAAAAAAAAAAGTTATATACCTATAGTATAAATATAGGTAGTATGAATGAAATTCAGACGTACTACATCTGCCATGTTGTCTGTCATCTGACCTACCAGTGTCAGTTGTGTCGCTTCATTGTCAATCATAAATCCCCTCCCATAGCCTCATGGGATAGTAAAGTGTCAGAATCTCACCGGAAGTAGTAGGTCATCTGGGTACTTTTCACCAATAGAGACAGAGCAACATGTGTCATAATCTGAAAACCACGCCCACCTGGGGGTACAATCCAACCCTCTCCATTTATTTTGTATTGCGTGAAGTTGCCTCCTTTTCATTTCTGACTATATTAAAGGGAAATATTCGATTTCAGACACAGCGCTTGATTAGCTAGATCAGGTGTGTTTGATCAGCGTTGGAGCTAAACTCTGCAGGAAAGTGGACCTTGAGGGCCAGAGTTGAGAACCCCTGCTGAAGAGCATGGCACTATGGAAGCGCTATGTGTTCGATGCATGAATGGATACAATTAATATCTGCAATGCAATGCAAGTTTCTTTAGATAAAGCATCTATCAAATGCCTAAATGTTAATGTAACTCTGCTGGCTGTGTTTTTCTTTGGATGTCTTGGATGAGATAACTATCTGCAGACCGGTCAATCCATCCCTTTGTAAATTAATCTATATACAATCAAACCAAAAATGATGTAAGTGAGGATAGCAAAATAAAATAAACTGTGAGTTATACCCAAACAATTATTCATACAGTGGACTACCAGTAAAATAGATGAAAAATTTGGGACCAAAATTATTCAGACACTTTGACCTGACCATGTTTTTCTTATAGTGCAACCGTTTCCACCACAGTCTGAACAAAATGAACAAAACTATAGCGAATAAACTGTGATAATGGGAGAAAATGTTGAAGATGTCTGAATAAACTTTGTTTTGACTGTATATAAAATTAAATATAGAATATAGAATACATTTTTATAATTATTATTATATATCATTATTATTCTTTATATGTGCAAGCATTATATAAATATAAATTCATTATATATGAATTCAATTTTTTTTTTTTTTTTTTGGATATGGTTGAAACTTATTATATTAACATTAAGTGGCATAAAATTACACTGCAAGACTATTGGCAAGATTTTAGTGATCAAATGATCAAATCAAAATAATTTAGCTATGTATTTTTCCCCCTGTGTGGTGTGCATTTTCCCCCTTTGAATTATGTGCAGTGATGAATCATAAAGACCAAAAACATAAAAGGATCCATTTTGATTCTAAGTCCAAAATGAAATTTCACTGTAGCACAATGTTCTATATACTTCATATCCTCTTTGTAAAACGACCTATTTAACCACTTTTCAGAAACTAATTTATATATACCTAATTGCCTCCAGTGTAAAATTTAATCACTGACAGTTAATTCAGCAAGAATGTGTTGGTGTGTGTCGACAGAGAGAGAGAGAGAGAGAGAGAGAGAGAGAGAGAGAGAGAGGGAGCATGGCTTCCCTTAAGAGCAATAATTCTGATTTTAAAAAAAGAAAAAGACTTCAGAAAGGGTATAGCAGTTTGTTGGAGTAGTACTTAACCAAAAGTCTCCTCTCTGTGTGTGCGTTTTGTGCACTACACATCACTTTTTTTTCTCTTAAATAATTGGTTTCAGTCAGTCTACACCGCTCCAGCAGTAATATGTCAAACTGACACTAATCGTCAGGACCGGGGGTTAACCGCTGCCATCACCAACTGAGCTTTATACCCTTCAACCCTTTGGTCATTGTTGCATATCCTGCTTCGGTCTTGTTTGTTTGTAAAGTTGTCCAAAACTGCATTTTGTTGCCTTATTTCCAGAATACACTATGAATTGGCCTGCAATTAAGTCAGCTAAACTCAATTGCAAGCTACATCCACCACCAGTTGAAGCCATTTAATTATTGTTTCTAATTTTTTTAATTTTTTGGCCAGATCAGGTTACAGTTTTTCTTGTAGGATCTAGCAAACACAGCCCCAGTCTGTTCCATTCTCGCTATTCTTATTTTTTTCCCCCAAATGCTTCATCATTCTGTTCCCTAAACCCAAACAACAGGGAATTTTCCTGCTAAATCACGTCGTACAACAACAGGGAGTTTAAAATGTCAAACTACTCGTTCCTGTCACATCATGCAAATGTTCTAATTTGTGGACCTGCAGATTTGTGCTCTCTTTATGCAGAACACATACAAGCTTCATGTCGGCATCTTCACAACCATCATAATAAGAAAAGAAAATTAATTATGTTTTTCACCTTGAAAAAGGCACCGAGATGTGTTCTGAATTACAATTGTTTGTCACTTTTCTCAGTCAAATTTTTTTTCTCTTTAAATCTTTTTATTTTGTCGTAGGAACTAGTGATGCAAAGCTGATCCAACTTTTGCTATGCTTAAATAGAATCCAAAATGGATTTTTTTTTTTGCTGCTGCTTGTTTAATTTAGTTAATTAAAATCCAATCCATTTCAATTTGTAAAATAAGTTTGTCTGTGTTGGGATGAATAATTTTCATTGGCCATAATCAGAAATCCAGACCGAAACAGACGTGTTGGGCATTGATGTAAGCATTATATTCTTATATGCACCATATATACAGTATATACTGTATGCTGTTTTTTTATTATTATTTATTTGTTTTTATGCTGCCTTGGTAGAGACTTCTGTCTAAAAGATACACACACAAAAAAAAAAAATTTAATAGTAGAGTCAAAATTCTCAAATCACTCTGCAATTTTCATCCTGGTTAATCATTAACAAGAGGAAAGATGTAAGGCAAATGTCAAATGTCTTGAGTTATTATGTCAAATACATGTTTGCATATGTTCCCTCTGAATTAAATGGTTTCATTCAAGGGCTCTTATTCAAATATGCATTAATGTAGGCATTAAAGTTCATTCACATTTGTGACCTGGCATGAATGAGTCTGTGTTCACCAATTTTGCTACACCATGCAATTTCTGGACTAATGCGTCTGTGAATAGTGAGTTGATCAGGCTGCTGCAGGTAAACAGGTCGCAGCTGTTTGTTCCGAATCTAATGCAATCTAATCTTGTCAGCTACACTCAGCCACACACCCTCATCCTCGCTCTCTTTCTCTTCCTCATCCACCCTCTCATCTCTCTCACTCTCTGGTGGACAAGCCCCTACTCACTCGTTCTAAGATGGAGATACGCAGCTGATCTATTCTATCCAAAGCAATGTATGAGAAAGCTATACTGTTTATAATCGATCAATGTTCAATTGCCAGAATGGATTAATATTTAATTACAAGAATTATTTCATTTTATTATGCTCTTTTTATCCAGTGAATGATGAACATCGCAAGCAATTTATCATAAGAGCCAACAATATCTGCAATGTCAAGTTTCAAAGTAAACTAGATTAGTACACAAGCTTGAGCAGAAGTTACGTGTAGAAAAGAAACGAGAGAAAAAACAGTTTGTTGTTATTTTTGTGGATAAGTTAAGTGATTGGAGACTACTACAAATTAAATCAAATACAAATTAAGTAATAGAAATTTAACACAAATGAATTGTTAAATATAAAGCAAATGATTGCATTCTCCAAGGTCAGTATCTGATTGATTACAGAGAACAAATGTCAGCTTCTCTCATATCAGAAATTTTATTAATTTACAATTAACTAAACTACAACTAACTATAGTAAATATTCTACAGACTGCATTAAAGTCCTAATTCTAGTCAGAATATGAGTCTGATACCGCTCCATTGGGCTGGTTGTGATTTTTTGGCGTGTTTCAACCGAACCAGGAAAGACCTCAATTGGATAGACCTACAACCAATCAGAGGAACGGAGTGACGCATTGAGTTGTCAAATGTCAACAGAACTCAACTGCATTGTGTTGCCAAGTCCGTGTTTTTCTCACGGGTTGTTCTCAATGTCCGCGGTTTGAACGACCCCAATTATGTGATATATAGACCCAGGAATGCAAATTTTAGAATTTTAAAATCAATGTGTGAATGAACCGGGAGTCACTGAGTGTCATTGAAGAAGCACAGGGGTAAAATGCATTAGTCAAGACACGACTAGCTGGATTTGTACATATTACATTAATCAAGCCTAGATGTAATTAAAGGCTTATGGGCAATATTCTACAAGATTAAAAAAGTAATCTTTAAAAAAAGCAACTTTAGTACAACACCAAATCAGAAAAAGTTGGGACTGTATGGAAAACGCAAAAAAAAGAAAGTAGTGATTTCTAAATTTACTTTGACTTGTATTTCATTGCAGACAATATGAACACAAAATATTTCATGTTTTGTCTCGTCAACTTCATGTCATTTGTAAATATGCATCCTTTCCTGTCATTCAGACCTGCATGTATGAAGTAAATTGGTTAAATAATGATGTGATTTGAAACAGGTGATGTCAACAGGTGATTGTAATTATGATTTGGTACAAAAGCAGCATCCAAGAAAGGTCTAATCCTTTAGGAGCAAAGATGGGCCGAGGATCGCCAGTTTGCCAACAAATACGTGAGAAAATTATTGAAATGTTTAAAAACAATGTTCCTCAAAGAAAGATAGGAAGAGATTTGGATATTTCACATTCAACAGTGCATAACATAATTAAAAGATTCAAGGAATCTGGAGGAATTTCAGTGCGTAAAGGACAAGGGCGCAAGCCTAAGCTGTGATCTCCGATCCCTCAGGCGACACTGCATCAAGAATCATCATTCATCTATAAGCGATATCACCACATGGGCTCAGGACTACTTTGGCAAACCTTTGTCAAGTAACACAATACGTAGTTACATCCACAAATGCCAGTTAAAACTGTACTGTGCCAAAAGGAAGCCTGTCCAGAACAGTGTCCAGAAGCGCCGTCAACTTCTCTGGGCTCGGAGGCATCTGGGATGGACCATCACACAGTGGAAACGTGTACTGTGGTCAGATGAATCAGTATTTCAGGTATTTTTTGGGAGGAATGGACGCCGTGTGCTCCAGACCAAAGAAGAAAAGGATCATCCAGACTGTTACCAGCAACAAGTCCAAAAGCCAGGGTCTGTCATGGTATGGGGTTGTGTCAGTGCCCTTGGCAAAGGTAACTTGCACTTCTGTGAAGGCACCATTAATGCTGAAAAGTACATAGAGATTTTGGAGCATAAGATGCTGCCTTCAAGAAGACATCTTTTCCAGGGACGTCCATGCATATTTCAACAAGACAATGCAAAACCACATTCTGCACACATTACAAAGTCCTGGCTGGAGGAAGAGGGTACGGGTACTTGACTGGCCTGCCTGCAGTCCCGACCTGTCTCCAATAGAGAATGTGTGGCGCATTTTGAAGTGCAAAATGCGACAACGAAGACCCCGTACTGTTGCCCACCTTAAGACTTGTTTGCAGCAAGAATGGGACAAAATTACACCTGAAACACTTCATCACTTGGTGTCTTCAGTCCCTAAACGTCTTTTAAGTGTTGTGAAAAGGAATGGCAACATTACAAAGTGGTAAATGCTTTACTGTCCCAACTTTTTTTGAAATGTGTTGCAGGTCTGAATGACAGGAAAGGATGCATATTTACAAATGACATGAAGTTGACCAGACAAAACATGAAATATTTTTTGTTCATATTGTCTGCAATGAAATACAAGTCGAAGTAAATTTAGAAATCACTTCTTTTTTTTTTTTTTTTTTTTTGCATTTTCCATACTGTCCCAACTTTTTCTGATGTGGGGTTGTAATGTTTTTTTTAATGAGTATTAAAAGTCAGCTGAGCATTTTCTGCACCTGGACTACTTTTTTGCAGAACAGTCCCAAAATTGGGAGCTTTAGTCGTCCCTGCTCTCGAGGTAGTACTTTTTCAAAGTTCAGGAACTTTCGGGGGTGGGACTTGGGCACTGAACATGCTGATTAGTTGAGTTCATGCAGTATTTTGATTGGCTGACTCCACACAGTATTTTATTTCAACTACCATTTTTAAAAGTCTGTTGTGGTCTGTAGTTGTTTGCTATTCAAATCAACAATGGAGTTTAAAAAATACAACTGATGGACCGAAGGCTCCATAACTAGCAAAAAACACTTGCGTCATGTCTGGTGTTGCATTGTGCCAGGTGTATGATAGGGCCCTTATTGTTTGCATAGTCTTATAAAGAAAAATGAACTAATCGCTACCTAAGAACATTCATTTTAGTATAAAATGTTATTTTTACCTATACTAGCCTGTTATTCATTATATTTAGACAAAATATCCCTTTGAGTAAATTACACTGAATCACTTGAACCTGGGTAAGTGTGCCTTGAACCTAGAGTGCCAGTCACAGAGTGGTCACAATTAACAAAGAACCCGATACAGACCCCTGAGGGATACCCTGTCGTAATGGCACAGTCTGAGATCTGCTACCTAGGTAGACAAATTGGGGATGTTCTGAATTTTCTGTAAGCAGGCAGAGGAATAATTCAACACAGACCATAATAGTAACCCACAAAGGACACATATGATTTTTTTCATTAGCATTGGGTTTTTCTATATTTCACTTCTCATAGCAGCATGAATTAATTCAAAATCATACAATATAAAAGCAATAATTTTTGAATGTAGGCTAATTTTAATATTTAATGCACTTTTGAGCCAGAGCCTCCACAGCACACCTTCTAATGACAGGCCTGTACTGTTACTGCTTTTCTTCGATATGTGCTTTATCTCCCCATATTGTTCTGTACAGTATCTATTTTCTAGGTTCTCTTGTACATACTTTCGTCAAGGCCTCCAAGCTTCTCATTTTTATTCCCTTTCTTCATTTATATTCCACCCAGCCTCAGTTCTTCAGGCAGAACCACTTTCTTTTTACTAAACACGCACATGTCCCACCTTTCTCCTCTAGAGCAGAACTGCTCAGAATTTTTCCCTCTGAACATGAAAAACCTACCACAAGATGTTATAAAAGAAACAAGTAGTTACCAAGTAAAGTATGAGCCCCGACTGGGAGCTTGTTAGTAAATCCGAAACAAATGAGTCTCACTGTAGACTTGCGTGTTTTTGTGAAATTCTTACCATTTGCTTATTCTAGCTCATTCTAATGATTCCTCGGTGGCTCCCTCGCGTGCTATAGCGGAGGGAAGAGACTTGTTGCTCTCATTTGCAAGCGCGCAGATGCACGGCTTGTGTTGTTTTATCTGCAGGGAGGGGAACACTTCTCATAATTGAAGAAGCAGTGAATTCATTTTCAAAAACGTGTTAAGAATTGCTCAAGATCAAAGCAGTTCTGCTATCTGTCTTCCCCACCTGCTCTCTGTGATTTCTTTCTTGCAGTTTTTCCATAAAAGGAATGCATGAATTGGAGAGCAAAGGATTAGCAATTTTGGGGCGATCTTTAAGCTTCTTTGCCATACGTGATTCTATACAGTTTCCAAGAAGCAGTGTGTTTTTGTAATGGGTTCACACGATAAAATGTTTAATCGTAACATTGACAACATGACACTTAGTAAAATATTCATTGTGGCAAATTTTAACTACATTTTATAACAGATGCCTGGAATAATTTTTTCTGATCAATCATGATATCTGCAGTCAGATATCACTGACTGCACTATTTGTGTATAATGAGCACTAACTAGACTAGCATTGTTTCGGGCAACCAAGTTCCTAGTTGAGTTGTATTACTCTGCTTCAGCTCCAAATAATGAACATTTGGCATATAACCATGTAAAATGCAGAATGATGTAATGTATGGTCAGGTTGATCTCAGACAGTGGATTAGTTTAAAGTTTCTGCTAAGAAGTTCCTACATACACTATATTGCCAAAAGTATTGGGATACCCCTCCAAATCATTAAATTCAGGTGTTCCAACTTCCATGGCCACAGATGTATAAAATTAAGCATCTAGGCATGCAGACTGCTTCTACAAACAATTGTGAAAGAATGAGTCGCTGTCAAGAGCTCAGTGAATTTAAAGGGTTACTTCAGCGATTAGCATTAAGCTTTGTATCAGTAGAAACCCGGGAGTATATTCAAATTATTATCTTTCCCCCCCCCCTCATATGACCCTGAGACGAGACAATTATGTATTTTATTTCTGGAAAAATTGCATCATCGGAGGAGTGTTTGGCCAGAGGCTAAAGACTACAGCCAGCAGGAGGCGCTGTTTCCTCATGTTTTCAACATCGCACTCACAGCACTCAGCTCGCGGAGCTGCGGAGATTCATGTAAACGGAGCAGTGGAGATCAAAGTGAGTGTTTTAACTTTTAAACTTCCTATGAAAGTTAAGCTTCCAAAGACATGACCTGAGCATGCACCAGACTGAACACGTGCTGTGATTGCAGCCGCAGCCGCGAATCCCGCGATTACCTCAGCAAATGTGATGAATGTAATCCGATCCTGCTGCGTTTGTGCCGTGACGCTCAATCGGCTCACTCGCATTATATCGAACACGTTCAGTTTTTAATTGTAGTGTCTCTAACTCAACTGATTTTCTGAAAATGAACGTGGTAGGCAAGTGATCCAGTAATCCTGTAGCCGACTAGCCGCGCCTAGAGTAGGGCAGTGAAGCAGTGCGTTCTGGGAATTGTTGTCTTTCATCCCCATGAGACAAAAATACATTTTCTGTGTTTTCTCAGTCTAGAAGGCACCAAATTCAAAAATTATTTCACATTTCTACTACATTAATGACCCAGTTTAAATACAGATTCATCTTCCCAGCGCTGAAGTACCCCTCTAAGTGTGGTACTGTGATAGGTTGTCACCTGTGCAATAAGTCCATTTGTGAAATTTCCTCACTACTAGATATTCCACGGTCAACTGTTAGTTGTATTATAACAAAGTGGAAGCAATTGGGAACAACAGGAACTCAGCCACGAAAGAAGTCACCAACTTTCTGCAGAGTCAATACCTACAGACCTCCACACTTTGTGTGGCCTTCAAATTAGCTCAAGAACAGTGTGTAAAGTTCATGGAATGGGTTTCCATGGCCGAGCAGCTGCATTCAAGCCGTACATCACCAATGCAATGTAAAGTGTTGGGTGCAGTGGTGTAAAGCATCCCACCACTGGACTCTAGAGCAGTGGAGATGTGTTCTCTGGTGTAACGAATCACGCTTCTCTGACAATCCGATGGACGAATCTGGGTTTGGCAGTTGTCAGTAAAGCGGTGCTTGCCTGACTGCATTGTGCCGTGTGTAAAGTTTGGTGGAGGGGGGATTATGGTGTGGGGTTGTTTTTTAGGGGCTGGGCTTGGCCCCTTAGTTCCAGTGAAAGGAACTCTTAATGTTTCAGCATCCCAAGACATTTTCAACAATTTCATGCTGCCAACTTTGTGGGAACAGTTTGGGGATAGCCCCTTCCTGTTCCTACATGACTGCGCACTAGTGCATAAAGAAAGGTCCATAAAGACATGTTCACGAGTTCACACTTTCAAATAAGTCAAGTAGAATAGATGGTATGCGTATTTGGCGTGCTGTCCGAGGAGAGGGCTCCGAGCTCTGTATTTGGCCCAAACCCAGAGTACTCCCCCTGTATCTCTGGTTAGGAAGTTAACCAGGTGCGTGTGAGGAAGATGGAGGGGTGGTGGAGGGATGCTGCAAAACTTGTCGAGGAACATTGGGAGTTGACTGGATTATTTATGTGATCCTCCACTTGAGTTGATTTGTAGACATGTTGATTACTGATTGCTGACAGCTGGTTGGGATGACATCATAACTGGGTAGATAATTTGAAAGTGTTCCTCCCGAACTTGGGAAATCTGCACAAAGTTGTGTATATTGAGCTTTACGATAATTACACATATCCCACACCTGACTACTCAGAATCAAGTATTACAGACCACCAATAAAAAGTCAAGTACAACAAAAATATTTTTTGTACAGCTTTACATAAATCTTTAGATAAATATTATTTCTACTGAGACAAAACGCAGACTTCAGACAAACCATTTTAGAAATGGACTTTTGGAGGACATATTTCATAGTGGGACAACCGCTGGAGCTCATCAAAAGGACTCACATTTGACATTGCAAAGGTACATATTCTAGCTGTCTCCTTATACCAAAGAGCAGCACACACACTCAAACACACTCATCTTCTTCAACTCTCAACTCTTCTGAAGGAGGATGGAGAATGAACTTAAGTTCAGATCATTAGTGTGCGTGCCATGACAAAAACCATTGTAATTCTGTTTGATAAATCAATTGTCCTCTGGGTAATGCTATAGTCCCGCAGCACGTCCTTCCCGTCGACCGGCTGTTCATCAGGAAATTAGGTGATGCTGAAATGAAAAGATGGCCTCATATCAGAAACGAGTCTGGGATGTAGGAGAGAAGCTGAAGGACAAGCACATATTAGACTTTAATTGATTAATATGCAAATGTAATTTCTGGTTAGTTGTACTTCCTAGCGCTACGTATGACGTCTTTTTTTGAACGATGTCCTGGCTGTGGTATTAAAACAAATGGTTTAATTTAGAAAATCCCTCCGCTATACAACCTATTTAACAATAAAGGTAATTACTCTCCTATCCCCCAACTACGGGAATAAGAACTCAGGCAGGGAGATTACTGTACTTAATTAACATTAAGTGTTTTCTATCCAATCAATCCTCATTGTGACGGGTGTTTCACAACTTCATAAAACTGCAGTCAGAAGGCAGTCTTGCACAGCTAATGTTAAATAAACCACTTTCAGCCTTTAAAATGACAAACCCAATTTCAAATTAGAACTGCAGGGGACCTTTTCTGTGAAACTGTGACAACGCCACTGCTGTTAATGTAACTGACATTATCTTGACTATAGGACAGTAGTTTCCTAAGGCACACTGCACAGTGCTCTTTAGCACACCATCTAATAATAATGGCTTGATTAAACTTAAATTAATCCCAAGACAATGGTTAAAATATATATAAACACAAAGCATCTGGATGCTTAAAGGAAAGTTTCACCGCTAGAGGTCGCTTATTCAAAACAATAACAAAGGCGAAGCTTGAAGACACCGTGAATGAGTGTGGAATCATGGGAGTTGTCGTCTTGACCTCCGCAGCTGATAGAAAGCAATCCAACTGGACTCAAGGCAGAAATCATGTTCATGGATGACGCCGGTGGAATGAATGCTATTGAGAGACCCCTGTATGAAACACCAATCTTGAGGCCCATGGAGGAGCTCCGGAAGGAAGGAATGACTACAGTGAAGGACGAGAGAGGACCAGGCCTGGGACATTTTACATTGCATTTTTTATTGTCAGCTTCTTTCTAGGACTGCCCTCGCCTCGACTAAAGATTTATCTAATGAGCCTTTAAAGTGATATTGAGTGATATAAAGTCAGAATTGAGTGATATAAAGTCAGAATTGTGTAATATAAAGTTAGAATTGTGTGATATAAAGTTAGAATTGAGTGATATAAAGTCAGAATTGTGTGATATAAAGTTAGAATTGTGTGATATAAAGTTAGAATTGAGTGATATAAAGTCAGAATTGTGTAATATAAAGTTAGAATTGTGTGATATAAAGTCAGAATTGCAAGATCTGATATAAAGTCAGAATTGTGTAATATAAAGTCAGAATAGTGTGATATAAAGTCAGAATTTGGTGATATAAAGTCAGAATTATGAGATTTGATATAAAGTCACAATTGCAGATCTGATATAAAGTCAGAATTAAGTAGATCTGATATAAAGTCAGAATTGCGAGATCTGATATAAAGTCAGAATTGCGAGATCTGATATAAAGTCAGAATTGAGTGACATAGAATTGCAAGATGTGATATAAAGTCAGAATTGCGAGATCTGATATAAAGTCAGAATTGCAGAATGTGATATAAAGTCAGAATTATGTAGATCTGATATAAAGTCAGAATTGAGTGACATAGAATTGCAAGATGTGATATAAAGTCAGAATTGCGAGATCTGATATAAAGTCAGAATTGCAAGATGTGATATAAAGTCAGAATTGCGAGGTCTGATATAAAGTCAGAATTGCGAGATCTGATATAAAGTCAGAATTATAGATCTGATATAAAGTCAGAATTGCAAGATGTGATATAAAGTCAGAATTGCGAGGTCTGATATAAAGTCAGAATTGCGAGATCTGATATAAAGTCAGAATTGCAAGATCTGATATAAAGTCAGAATTGCGAGATCTGATATAAAGTCAGAATTCGTAGATCTGATATAAAGTCAGAATTAAGTAGATCTGATATAAAGTCAGAATTGCAAGATGTGATATAAAGTCAGAATTGCGAGGTCTGATATAAAGTCAGAATTGCGAGATCTGATATAAAGTCAGAATTGCGAGATCTGATATAAAGTCAGAATTATAGATCTGATATAAAGTCAGAATTTAGATCTGATATAAAGTCAGAATTGCAAGATGTGATATAAAGTCAGAATTACAGGTCTGATATAAAGTCAGAATTGTAGATCTGATATAAAGTCAGAATTGCAAGATCTTATATAAAGTCAGAATTATAGATCTGATATAAAGTCAGAATTGTAGATCTGATATAAAGTCAGAATTATGAGATGTGATATAAAGTCAGAATTGTAGGTCTGATATAAAGTCAGAATTAAGTAGATCTGATATAAAGTCAGAATTGCGAGATCTGATATAAAGTCAGAATTGCGAGATCTGATATAAAGTCAGAATTGCGAGATCTGATATAAAGTCAGAATTAAGTAGATCTGATATAAAGTCAGAATTGTAGATCTGATATAAAGTCAGAATTGCGAGATCTGATATAAAGTCAGAATTGCGAGATCTGATATAAAGTCAGAATTGAGAGACATAAAGTCAGAATTGCGAGATATAAACTCTGACTTTTTTTATATATCACAATTCTGTGAATTGTTTATATAAAGTTTATATCTCACAATTCTGACTTTATAACTTGCAATTCTGACTTCTTTTCTCAGAATTGTTAGATATAAACTCGCAACTGCGACTGTATATCAATGCAATTCTGACTTTATTACTCGCATTTGTGACTTTATATCACAATTCTGAGGAAAAAAGTCTGAATTGCAATATAAAAAGTCACAATTATCTTCTTTTTTAAAAATTTTATTCAGTGGCAGAAACAAGCTTCAAGATCCAAGTATACACTGAGCTTCAGTTCATTTTTGCGACATGTTCAAGACAGAGACTGCAGAAAGTGCATCCTGATTGTTTTCAGTATTTTACAAAAGCACAAATTGTTGTTATTGTGAGTTTACAGAACTAAAAGTAGACCCTTTACAGTTGGCATTACTCTTATCTGTATGATCAAAAAAAATTGAGGAAGTAAGCATACTCTCCACACATACCAACCTCTCAACCAATGGTGGTGGTTGAGGAGATCCCCCCCATATGTAAAGTGCTTTGAGTGCCTTGAAAAGCGCTATATAAATGTAACAAATTATTATTATTATTACACAGACATTTAGTTGACTATTAGGGGTCAGCCTTACTTCTTTTTTTATGTCTATTACAATTAAAGTTAAAAACGCTTAACTTAAATTCACATTATTTTTATTGAACCAATGAAATAGAGGAGTGCTAAATATTTACTCATACAGGTTGTGTGTTGAAAATTATGTTAACTTTACTCGCGGGTTCTATGAGACACTTGTTGCACATTGCAGTAAACTATTGATATTTGAATATCATATTTATTAAAGATGGATGACTTGTGTTGCTAAATGGCATGCAAATAATTTGAAAATATATTGTATGGTCGGGTGGAGAAAATGCTCTATTACTGTTACTACAAGTAAAGCTCTTTCTGACAAAATATTTCTATTTCAAATAAATTATGTTCTTTTGAATTTTCAGGTAAAATATATTCAGTAGAAAATAGCTCTTTTTAGTTATAATAATGCAGCCTTGGTGTGCATAAGAGACTTCTTTCAAAGACATCAAATAAATCTTACCATCCCAAACTTTTAAACTAGTGTATATTAAAAAGTTTTTGTATTTTAATCTCTAGAATATGCTTTGACAGCCTTATTCTGTAGACAGAACAGAAAATGACAGACTTCAAGACTGTTCTTCTTGTTCTGCTCTGAGACACATGGCTAATGAAGTTTCAGCTAAATTAATTTCATTGCTTAAAACTGTTTTCACGGTCATGACAATAGTATGAAATAATCCCCTCTGCTGTAATTCCTGGCTAAAACAATGAGCTGTGTATAATAGTGTAATACATGCTGAGGGATTAGAGATTACTATTATAATTGTAAATAATAATCTATGTGTGACAGGTTGAGTTCAGATCCAGACGTCTCTGACCTTAATCCATTTTTGTTTTTTTGTTTTTTTCATCTTTACTGTTAAGAATCCCACACAATCTCCACACACTTGCTCTACCATTCTTGCACGCTACAGTCTCTCTCTCTGATACAGTCTACAGTCTCTCTCTCTCTTTGATATTGGACTTATCTCACTAAAACAAAGAAAAGGCATTTGATAGGGTTGAACACTCTAATTTGTCGAGAACTTTAGAAGCCTTTGGATTCTGTCAGGATTTTATTGATAATGTAAAAGTGCTCTATGGTGACGATGATAGTTTGCTCAAGATAAACAGTGGCTTATGCACTCCTTTTAAAGTCTGTAGCCTAGGGGCATTAGACAGGGCTGTTCTTTGTCTGGAATGTTATATGCACTTGCTATTAAGAAAAAATATTTGTGGTTTGAATCTACCTATTTGTAAAAACAGTATTTCTTTATCTGCACATGCTTATGATGTGGTGGTCTCAATTAATGGACAAAATTATGTGCAGGTTTTAATTAAAGTTTTAGAAGATTTTAAAATGTTATCATCAACAAAAGTGAATTGGAACAAGAGTGAAGCACTTTTTTGGAAATTGGTCAAAAGGGAAACTAAGTCTTGCTGATGGTTTAACCTGGGGAACAGGTGGTTTTAAATACTTAGGAGTGTATCTGGGAGATTAAACGTTAATTCAGAAAAACTGGGAAGGTGTAGCTCATAAGGTGAAAGGCAGGCTTGATAAATGGAAGTGGTTAATACCAAAGTTGTCAAATAAAGGGAAGACATTCATTGTGAATAATTTAGTATCTTCCTGCCTTTGGTTTAGGCTAGCATGTTTTAGATCGTCCAGCACAACTTCTAGTAGAAGCTCAAGGGATTTTGGTTGACTTTTTGTAGGATATGTTGCACTGTGTCCCACAGAGTGTGTTGCATTTACCTAAAGAGGAGGGTGGTCATGGTTTGATACATTTTAAAAGAGGAATAGCAGCCTTACATTTGCATATTTTACCAGAAAAATTCTGTATGGATCATTAGTGAATGGCTGGCAGCTCCATTTTATACAGAACTGAAGGACTGGGGTTGGACAAATCCCTGTTTCTAATGGACCCCCTTGAAATGAACGTGAATGGACTGCCAGTGTTTTATTGCGATCTCTTTAAGGTTTGGAGCCTCTTTGAATCATAGAGAAAGGAGACCTTCTCTTCACTGGCTTTTGGAGGAGCCGCTAATAAACAGAGCTCGATTTGACTTAACAAATGACATTTGATTCTTTCACAGACTTACGTTTGCGGAATTCACAGATCTTCACGTTTGGACGTTTGATTCATGTAGTTGGGATGGACTTTGAAAGAACAGAAGAATTGGCCTCTTGTCTAAAGGTCAGGTCTTTGCGGACTTAGATTTTTGTCTCCAAAGGATCTTAAGGATTAACATTTTAAATTAAATGGTGTAGTAATTGAACATTATGCACTCTTGTTGAAGATGATTTATTTTTTACATATTTGGTGTAATTTACCTATTTGCATGTTTAAATTATTTTGTGATGGTACTTATGTGATATTAGGTAACTTTGTAATGTTTTGAAACTGTGTACAATGAAGTGTGATTTATAGTAATAAAAGGCTTTTTTAAATTCAAAATTATCTCTCTCTCGCTCACTCACTCACTCACTCACACACACACATGTCCCTCTCTCTCCTGATATCCCGCTTTACATCCCTCCCGTGCTGCCGACTTGTATCTTATTCACTAACTCTGCTCTAGGCAGTGACTATGATGTTCAAACACTTCCCCTCTGTGTTGTTGAATTAGCAAAATGTCAAAGGTCCCCCTCGCTCTCTCTCCCTCCCTGGATTGTATCTCTGTTCCACTCATCCCTCAGGTGCAATAAAAACAAAACAAAAGCCAATGACAAATGATGCTGAGGACTGTGATGTAAAAGATGAAAGAAATGTCTAACACACACACACACACACACACACACACACACACACACACACACACACACACACACACACACACTCACACTCACACGTTGGTGCAACTACATTATGAGGACATTCCATAAACATAATGTGTTTTTATACTGTACAAACTGTACATTCAACCCCCCTACACTACCCCCACCCCTAAACTTACCCATCACAGCAAATATTCTGCATTTTTACATTTTTAATTAGACATTGTTTAGTGTGTTTTTAGGCCATTTTTACTATGAGGACACAGGAAATGTCCTCATAAACAATGCTTATGTTGTAAAACCAGTGTAATACCCATGTCATTATACAAATGTGTGTCCTCATAAATCACATAAACAAGCACACACACACACACACACACACACTGCACATACAGCCTGCAAGTAAACATTGCTCATTTTAGAAGTCATACTATGCTGAAGAAGAAGGGTTCTCCAATTAGAATGGCCTTTTTTAACTTATCCTCTTATAATCAAAAGGAAAGGGTTTTCAAATTTTATTTTACACAGATCTGTGTATGCATGGAATCTCTTAGAGATTACTGATGGATGAAAGTTGGAGGTATTCAATTTGCACATGGTCTCAGGAAGGAAAGTAGCCTGAAGTGGTCATACTCAATTCTAGTCAGAATATGAGTCTGATACTGCTACCATTGGGCTTTGATTATTGGGGCGTGTTTCAACCGAATCAGGAAAGACCTCAGTTGGATAGACCTACAACCAATCAGAGTAACGGAGTAAATTACGTATGTTGAGCGACTCATAGTAGTGGGAAGTTCGGAACATTTTACGGACTTGGATCTTTGAATCTCGTTCAACAAAATGAACAAATCTTTTTCAAGTCATTTTGTTCATTTCAGCAGAATATAATTCAAATGTCACATATTAAATTCCCCAACACATCTTGTACTTATGCAAACGTTGATCACATTTGGAATAAAAAATAAATTATAAGCTAATGCAGCCATGGCCAAACTTTAAGAAATGATTAATGAATTGCTTAGCTGGGTCTTCAGGCTGTGCAGTCTGTTAGTTCACCTCACCAGTCTTCGGGTTCGAGCCGTTAGTTCCGTCATCAGTGTCTGATGTGGGCTGTGACAGCCCTATAAGCAATGCGTGCAGTCCCGAAAACAGAATTGATTAGTTCACCTTTCAAGTCTTTGGGTTCGAGTCATTAATTCTCACAACCCCATAGGCTGTGTGCAGAAGATCCTGTACAGGACCTGTAGCGCATGCACGGTCAATACACAATGAACAAATCGTTCTCTGAGACAACTCGTTGTTCCCAAGTCATATTTAAGATAAGTTCAAAAAGAACGAATCACTCATGAACAACGCATCACTAACACATAACAAAGTTGTCAACAGAAGTAGAAGAAGATGAGTGTAAACGATCTGTTGTTGTAAAAAATTATTTAAGGATACCCTGAGTATTTAATAAACGCAGTCATCATTTTTGAGAGAGATAGTAAAGATGAATGCATATATACAAACAAGTTCTCAGTTTAGGATTAGAATGAATTCAACCCAAGCGCTCTTTGATGATGTGAATGATTACGTTGCTATCTGTCCATCATCGTATAAAGCATATATATATATATTCTTAGCATGAACTATAACCAAAACCATTAAAAAAGTTTACTAAAATAAGCAGTTAAATAGCTAAATCAACTAAAACTAATAAATAAAGAATAAATAAAAAAACTAATAAAAAATACAAAAATACAAATGTAGTAAAACTAACTAAAATGAAATTGAAGCATAGTTTTCTTATACATTTTTAGGAAATATTAAATATTAAATTATTAACAAAAACTATAATAGTAATGACACTAAAATAATAGTTAAACTGAAAATTTAATGGTACAAAATATATTAATAAATTCACAGTTTTTCATGTATAGTTACACAAGGAAATAATGGCAACATCCACTCAGACCAAAGTAATGGAATTATCAGGAATACACTCTTTATGTTTGCTTGAGATATTGTAAAAGAGAAAATACTAAAATAATTATACTAATAATGATTATACTAATGAATATGATAGATATTACAATGTAACTCTAAATGTGGGCTTGTATATTTGTGTGCGTGTTTACATGGGTTGGTATGTGTGAAGGGAAAGGTGAAAGAAGAAGGACGAACAGAACATTACGACCCTCTTCTTATATGAAAGACCTTGACGAGATATATGTCCTGTCCCGCAATGACAAGAAGCCCCTGTCAAGCTTTTAGTAGTTCCATTTAAGAAGAGCTCAATGACTTCACTTCTGCTCTGCGCTTCCACCTTAATAAAAAGTAATATGGCGAGATCTTTTACAGTCTAACCAAATCAGTCTTTCAAAAGTATTGAAATTCAAAAAGCATTGTCTTACTTTGAGCATTCAGAATATGTCCTTTCAAGGTTAAATATATCTTCTGCAATGAAGTTAAAGGGATGAAGCAGTGGAGTTAACAATAATCTCAGCCTCAGACGGTACGCCCACGGACCGCCCTCAGTCCGCTATAACTAAGGATCTGATGCATACTGCATACCAAACTGAAGAGTATTTGAGAAAATCGTAAACTCAATCGGTTTGCCTGAATAACAAGGGACAGTTTGACCAAAAATGCAAATACAAGGTTTTAATTTATAAAAAATAAATGAAATCAATAGAATCAATAAATCATTACAAAATCAATGAATTACGATCCATGAATCATATTGTAATTTTGTTTAGTGTTATTTGATTCAGTTCTGTTCTGTCTCCCTGTCATTATTTGATCACCTAGTTTACCCATTAATTAATCATTCCGCTCAGCATGTCTTGAATAGTTCCTTTTGTTTGCTCATTGTACTTAAACAATACCAGACAAGGAACTGAATGATGTTAAAGTCCCCCTGTAGTCATTCATTTTATCCCTTAAAACTCATCTTTAGCTGCTTTTCCACTGTCGAGCCAGGGCTTTCAATGGGCCGGACTGGGCTAATAGTCTCGGACTTGTACTGATTCAAAAACCACACTGCGTTTCCACTGTCGGACTAGTAAAACCAGAAAAAACCTGCCCGTAACAGGTTTGTCTCTGGGACAATGTCACACAAATCATTTGCAAGTTTGCAAACCAATAAATGCAAGTTTTATCAGAAAACTAATCAGAAAGAAATCACTAGAAACTAGCGAGATTGCAAAACGAACATGAACAAAGCGGCCGTTTGTTGGCATTTTAGTTGTTTACTGGAAGAATTTAAACCCAAGCATAGATGTTTTACCACATAATAGTGATCATAATGAATTAATTTGTGTCAAGACTGCACATTAGTCACACAGAAATAAAGTGGTATTCACCGTTATTTCACACAAAAAAAGAGGACCATTTCTTCTAATAATAATAATTAATAATTTTTTTAATTATAGCGCTTTTATCTGCACTGAAATTGCTTTACATGGAGGGAGGGAATCTCCTTAACCACCACCAAATTGCAATCTTGCATTCTATTTGCTACTCCAGTTCAGAATATTGGGTTTAATTGGATTGTAAAGGCATTCTCATTTCAATTCTCAATAGTGCAGAACCCTAGACACACACACACACACACACACACACACACACACACAGTCACACACACAATTACACACTCACCCCGCGGGCGACAGTTACAGGGAGTCATAGTAGACAGCATCCATCTTTGGGATGATGAGGTGTTTGGAGGACACTGTTGTGTGGTGAGGTGACAGTGACATAACACACACCTTCAGCCAGCAATGACTCAACCAGATCCTGTCCATTCAACTGAAGAAATCATTTTACAGACCCTCTCTCTCTCTCTCACACACACACACATATTTCTATCATGTCATCTAGAAAGGTGACTGAGGAGGTTATTAGTGGAGTGGCAGGAATGAAATTTGTCCCAGGAATATAACTACTTTTGTCCCTTGAGACTCAGATCCACCATTTCATTTGGAATCACATTCTTATCTGGTGTGGGGAAGACATAATCGTGTTGTTCACACACAAAAGTAGCAGTAATGCTGAAGAGGTAATGTCATCACACAATGACCACTGAAGCAACACTTTTCAAACAGGAAATACCTCCATCACTGAAAAAAAAGCATCTGTAATAGAACTGTCAGTAAGTAATAGGACTTCACTCAAGGGCTCTTTAGGATGCAGTTCTTTCTAACCTTATCAGTCAATCAGTGAGCATATAAAGGAACGCGTGGAAATTCAAGCATGTTTTCAGAGATACCTTATCAGTAGATGCACAAAGGCCTATTTAGACCACAACGTGAAGCACAGGAGTCAACAGCAAACAAGACTATGAAAAAATACAACAAAGCTTCCATCCCTGAACAAAAAGCCAAAGACAATACAGGCATCTGAGAATACACATTTTTAATGCAAAATACAACCATCGCTAAAATATAACTGGCAACTGTGACTCCTTTGGAATGCAATAAAAATAAAAAATGGTTTGTTTTAAGAGTATCTTTATCTCCCTACTGTCACCAGTTGCTTGCCATTTCATTTGTTGAGACAAAAGTATCAACTGCTTGATGTCTGGAATGTCTGTATCAGACACATGATTTAAAAAAAACGATGGGTTTGTGTAAGAAAAATATCCATGTTTAAAACTTAAAAACAGAAATATCTAGGATGCCACCTGTACACTCAGTCCATTTGTTAAATTTCCTCACTACTAAATATTCCACGGTCAACTGTTAGTGATATTATAACAAAGTTGAAGCAATAGGGAACAACAGCAACTCAGCCATGAAGTGGTAGGCCACGTAAAATCAGAGCAGGGTCAGCACATGCTGAGGCACACAGCGCACAGAAGTCACCAACTTTCTGCAGAGTCAATAGGTACAGACCTCCCAACTTTGTATGGCCTTCCGATTAGCTCAAGAACAGTGTGTATAGAGGTTCATGGAATGGGTTGGCCGAGCAGCTGCATTCAAGCCTTATATCACCAATGCAATACAAAGCGTTGGATGCAGTGGTGTAAAGCACGCCGCCACTGGACGTTTTTCTCTGGAGTAACGAATCACTCTTCTCTGTCTGGCAATCAGATGAACAAGTCTGGGAATGCTTGCCAGGAGAACGGTACTTGCCTGACTGCATTGTGCCAAGTGTAAAGTTTGGCGAAGGGAGGATTATGGTGTGGTGTTTTTTTTTTGTTTTTTTTAAGGGGTTGGGCTTGGCCCCTTGGGCTTAGTTCCAGTGAGAGTAACTCTTAATGCTTCAGCATACCAAGACATTTTGGCTCCAACATGACTGCGCACCAGTGCATAAAGCAAGGTCCATAAAGACATGGATGAGCGAGTTTGGTGTGGAGGAACTTGACTGTCCTGACCTCAACCTGATAGAACACCTTTATTATGAATTAGAGCGGAGACTGCGAGCCAGGCCTTCTCGTCCAACATCAGTGCCTGACCTCACAAATGCGTTTCTAGAAAAATGCTCAAAAGTTCCCATAAAAACACTCTTAAACCTTGTGGAAAGTCTTCCAAGAAGAACTGAAGCTGTTTTAGCTGCAAAGGGTGGGCAGAAACCTCAAGAAAACTATTTAGAAATGCATTTATTCTGCTGTTATAACACGGCAAAACAAAACTACTTTGTTTATGCATTATAAAAAAAGAATGGACATTTATATCATAAAGTTTGCCATAATATACACATTATTAGTAAGTGTTTGCTGAAACTAGCCTATATACATTTAATCACAGGGCACAGGCCAGTCACAACAAAAACAACAGGTGA
Source organism: Gobiocypris rarus (assembly GCA_023029165.1). NCBI lineage: Eukaryota > Metazoa > Chordata > Actinopteri > Cypriniformes > Gobionidae > Gobiocypris > Gobiocypris rarus. The sequence goes on along the minus strand of CM040914.1, from coordinate 6,358,557 downwards.
GCAATGAACAGCACCGGCTGCATACTGAGCTGAGGATTCGTGGCAAAACATTTCCATGCAAATCATCCCATTCATCACTCTCCGTGTCACACGCGTGCACATGCACACGCATGCAAACACATAATACACATACGGCTTCACGCAAACATGCTCGCCTTTCTGTTTACTGAACTGAAGCCTGCTGCCTGTATGATGAATGGGGTTTTTTAAAAAAAAATCTCTCCAGCAGCCTCTCCTCCACCCTGTTCTTCCCTGTCTTTTCCACTCGCCCCTGCAGCTCAAGTCTGTCTGCCTCTGCTTTTGTATTTTGAAAGTCTCACTGCTCATTAGTATTTCACAAGTCTCTCCAGGGGTCTTCGTTCCACCCTCTCGACAGACTGTCTGAGAAGCACGCTGCCGTCCACTCATTTATCACAAACCTGAAAAATATCAGAGTACAGCTTGACATGATCATGGGGATGAAGAAGTGTGAAAAGTGCTTATTTAAAAAGTGCTCATACCGAGGTAGGACAACAGAAACCTGGTTTTATAATAGAAGGGGTCTGATTAATAAAATAATAACAGAAAAATATAATGATTTAAGGCTGTCAATCAATTCAAAACCTTAACTGAACTAATTACATGCTATGTGTGGATCAATCAAATGAATTAACCATATATAATCAATATTTGCTGAGAATAAACCTCAAATGAAGGCATTATGTTATTTTGGCAGACCAGAAAATCATGACATTATAAAAACGTGGGTTTAGAAGTTAATACATTCATATTGTTTTTTTTCCCCCATATAATTGAAGACGATCAATCCACAGAAACCTATTTTCTAATTAAACTGTCAGTGGATTACTAACAGTTGTCATAATTAATCCATTCTTTACACAACTGCATTCATTTACACATTAAAATGAAAGCCCTTAAAAGTATACAAACTATTTACTGATCAGTTCTATGAAAAGGACAGTTTGAGCAAGTTAAAACAATGGTATTTTCCCAATTTATACATTTAATATGAACTTGAGGTCATATGGCCTTTACTCTTGTGCTCTAGTCCACAAAACCGTAGGGTCTCATTTGTCAATTTATGATTCAGCAAGTGCTCATAAAAGCCCCTTTTACTGCTATGATTCGCCCTTGAATTCTGCACAGTGGACTACTATCCAACAGCCCATGAGACCAAGTGTGGACTTTAAAGAGTACCACATGGGCTAAGGGCAGCATTTGGAAATCAGACAATTTTTTTCCATTTCAAGGATATCGTCTTTCATGTGTGTGTGTGTTACACTGACACTGCAGCTATATACAGAAAATACAGTGTTTTCAAGGTTACTATATTAACTATTTATTTTAATAATGATCATTAATTATACAAAATCGAAATTGTAACATTGAAACAGCAATACATTTACACAGAAGCAAGTGTAGCTATAAACTGCAATAAATCAACAGGATCCATCAGAACTCCAGACCCAGAGCCCAGCCAGCCTCCACCCACACACTGCACAGAGCGAACACCAGAGCTCACCGCAGACAGTGAGCCTAAGCCTGCCATGATGCATGAGCATACCATCGCCAGTCCGAGCCCAGAGAGTCTGACAAGGTGTGTGAGCCAGCAACATCATGCATCGCCGTGGGACTGCTCGCTGAGCTTGAGGGCATTGGGAGAAAAGCCCCACCGACACTCCAGTCGCTGAGAGTGAGGTCTCCTGTGTTTCCGCTGGTCTCTCCCAGCTCCAAGTCTCCTATGTTTGCTAGGATCCCACCCAGCCTTCCTCTCCAACCTGCTCTTCCATCAACAACCAGTTCCTCTGCCCCATCTCCGCTGTTGCCCTTCAGACCCTTGGCTCCTCTTTTGACTCCACACTGCTCCATGAATCCGCCTCAGGCCTTCCAGTCTCCAGTGCCTCAGCACAAGGATCCCCTGGCTTCCCCTCCAGCTGCCATGTCCATTAGCTCCTCCCTCCCTCGGCTCCACCGGGGACCATTGCCCTTATGGCTTCACCAGGCTCCCTCGTACCTCCGGCTCCACATTAGTCAGACTCTTGGTCAGACTCTGCTTGCACCATGGACTTCTGGCCACCAGTGATGCTTTGTTTCTCCATCCCTTTGGCTCACCCTCAGGCATCCTTGATCCACCGCGGATGTTCATCGCTGTGGCTCCGCCTTGGTCATCTGAACAATCAATGCCATAGGTTCTCATCGGCTCTCTTTGTCTCTCCCTTGAAGGCACGGACTGGCCATCGGAAGCACCGGGTGAATTCCTGGTGGCCTGGCTACTGATTTGGCCTGCTGCCCTCTTTCTTTCTTTTTTTTTTTAAATAAATAATTTACTTATAATATTATTACCTAACTAATTATAATAATTAATTATATATAATTGCCCCAATGCACTAAAGTAATCATTCCCGAATTTGAAAATAAATCGATAATAAATCATGAAATGGTTAGTCTTGACTGGCAACGCTACAATTCAGCTTGTGTGAGCTCTGCGTGTCCGCCAAACCTTTTCGAATAGAGTAATTATCAGTGTGATGGAAGCGGTCAGGTGGAGTATTGAGGAAAAGCTCTCAAAGAAGAAGGACTGAAATAAAGCAAAATTACTGATCTCTTCAGGGCTTCAAAGCAGGTCAGTTTCACCTGTAAACGGCTATACTGTAGTTTTGTCTTCTTTAACGTAGCTAAGTATTAAACTGCTAGCAAATGTGAAGAAGTGACAGGTACAAGAAAAGTAGCAAAAAAATAAACACATACAAGGGAGAGAGTCGAGAGAGAGAGAGATATCAGGGAAAATTAAAGCTGCAAGCAGCGATGTAAGGGCCCTCGCAACCGGGGGGGGCTCAGGAAAACAGTGAATAGACATGCATTTAAGCTGGTAAATATAGGAGAAATATGGCAGTCACTTCGATGTGCCATTCTTTTTGCTGCCAGCAGGTGGCGCTTTGACTGAATATTGTCACGTAGATGTTTTCAGGTCTGGACTCTTATCAAACATGTGAAGTTTAAGGGAGATACAACAGCTCTGTTTCATGGCAAAACATTAGACTTTGTCAGGCCCCCACAGACACACCCTTCAGTGAAAACTCATGATCTTCACAATTTAACATCACATCATCAAATTTGATGAAGATCCGATTAAAACTGTAGGAGAAGTTTATGAGGCCTAGAAATGGTATAAACTGTAAAAATTTTGCAGAGAAAATTCAAAATATCTCACTTCTTCCAAAATATCAGACGTAAATTTTCACCACTTCTGACGCATGTGCAAAGTCTCATGAGTTTTGGAGTAAAAGATAAATTAATTTGAGAGAAAAAGAACAATAGACTGAGCAATTCCAATAGGGTCCTCACTCCATCGGTGCTCAATCCCTAAGATAATCAAAAGGAAAAGGGAAGTGAATGTGCAGTTCAAGAGAGAACCTTTAATCATTTTGCACAGCCTCAGCCTAAAGATTTAAATCTTTTTTATGTGATGCCCATATAAAAAATATGTATCTCCTATGTGTTCCTAGTGGAATTTACTAATAAGACTCCTTTTGATAATCTTTGTGATTGTGTGCTTACTACAGCCTACAGACCTTTTTTTGACCGATGACATTTTATATTCCTTCCAGTGAACAGTTCTTACAATATATATTTTTTTCTTAGTGTGAACATTTTAACAATCTAAGGAGGGTTTTTTTTTCACTTTAAAGAATCTTTTGGACAAAAACATAAATGCTTATAATAAAGAACCTTTGTTTTTAAGAGTGTACTGGTACGCGTGCATAATTTTCACAAAATGTTCATCCAGAATATTTGCATGAATATCTAAACATACAATATATCAAAACAAAGAAAGAATAAAACAAAAAAAAACAAAAGCATCACTTTGAATATCTCATTTTTGTCGAAAATTTACATCCGGATCGGATTCAGATCGATGATCCAAACATAGATTGGGGTGATGTTAATGGACTCAATCTACTCAAAGCTTGCACAGTCCTATACCTCTTCATTGGATTGAGATTTCATTCAGTAGCGTTAGTGTTATTTTAAATGTGAGTTTACAAACAATCTTCTATCACTTGTTTTTGCTTCTTCTTCGCCTGTGTTTATATCAGGAGATTCAGTACTCTTTCAGAAGATCCGTAATAGCGCCCCCTACCTTAACAGTTAAACATGGATTGCCAGAAAAATTTGTCAATGGCAGAGAAAGAGTTAATATGGGCACCGAAAGAAAAATGTACTGCTTGTGTGCCGTTTTTGCAGATAGTGTGAAACAAGCTTTAATTTAGCACCCTTCAGAAATTAGTTATTGTTATAGTTGTAGATGTTGTATCCCTTTAAAATCTATAGTTGTAGATGTTAAATCCCTTCTAGATATATACTCTTTTCAGCATTTCATGTCCAATTCAAATTACTCATTCAAAACATGCTGTTTGATTTTCATTTTAGATTTTCAAAAAACAAATTAACCTCATTCCATCTACAACATATGCTGCATGTATCATGGTTTGCTGAAATAATAAATGGTAGAAGCCAATTACACTGTAGAATGTCAGTGCATCTCTATGAACTGAAGCCTAACAAAATGTGGGTCAGGCCGAATAGCAGCAAACTCATAAAGTGAGTTGAGTGCAATTTGTACAGAGATAACCAACTTCACAAGAAGGTCAATATGCGTTTTTGTTTAATCTAATGCAGGATATCATTCCAGAAGGTCGTTGACTCCATCCTCAACACTTCTGACAAAGGCCACGTTATTGGACAAGTTCAGTTTTTAATTGTTTCTCACAGCAAATCACACAACAGCTTACACAAACCCCAATGTTTTGTTGCAACCAATTTTTTTTCCCAAACTGTTTCCTGCCCCTCTACTGGGGTGCTTTCCTTTTTTTTAAGATTCAAAAGAGCAGAGACTTGCAAATTCACTTGTCTTTGAATGAAGGCATAAATCCAAACTGCACTCATCAGCAGCATCTGAACCACCTTAAATATTCTTTTGATTTCTGACATAGTTCCAAACCATATGCCTGTGTGAATCCAGATGAGACTCTGTGGGTGTGTGTGCCATAGCACACTGAAGATGATCAAACGGCAGAGGGAGATGTATAGAACAACATCCTGGATCCACAAACTAACATACCTTGTCTCAAAACAAAACAAAACAAAAAAACAACGAAAATGTTGTGTGTGCGTGTGAAGAAATTACATTTCTGAAAAACCATTTATTTTCCATTTAAAATTCTATTTTTACTTATAAATAAGCACTTTAATCATTAAATATTTGCAGACACAGCCCTCTTTTCATTTTGTGTTTTGAGAATATCTTATTGATTTTAAATTAACATAAAATTATCAGCAATGTTTTATGTATTATGTAAATTGCCTAATCTTGGATCTTCTTAGCAGTACAGTAAAGGGAAAGCTTTTTTCCCATTCTTTTTTTTAGTCAAAAGAAGCTTCAGTTTTCCTGGAAAGTTCACACTGGCTAAATGTTTCAAACCACCAAGACGAACTCCAAATGACTTTGGCTTTGGTCACAATCCTGTTTGAAGTATATCAGGTCTTTATTTTCACTATGGAATTTTCTTAAAGGATGGCTGTTGTCCCAATTTTATATGTAACAATCTTTTTTTTTTCTGTCACAATTCAAAAGATAAAAAAATGTCAGTTGATCAATGGTATGGCAACAACACACATGCTGTCAAACATATCACTTCCTGTGTTTCCATTTCACTTTGATTTTTACAACATTCCAGAGAATGCTGGATCGTGGTATTCCTCTAAATATTTACACTTCACTCCGAAAAGAGGAGGTTAGCGTTCCCTGTTGAGGTATCACATCTATAATTCAGAATGCTATCACAGCAGAAAGTCTGAATAAAGAGTTTTCTATAAATACGCATTCATAACTTGACATGGTTTGCAACTTGGAAGGAAAAGTTGCGGTGGGGCTCTTGTTTTCCCATTCTTTCCTCTGCTGCGGCTGATCAGCGATTCTGTAAGAAGCGGTTTTGAAGATGCTTACTCAGGCGAGGAGTTTTGTCGTCATTGAGGTAAACATCAACACTCATTGTGGGAATTTGGTGATTTACATGTTTGCAGAAGTGCTTTGCAAATCTAGAGTGATAGTTGTTACAGTGTCATGAGAGGCTATACACGGCACTGAAATATAGATTATAAAACAACAACACAGGTTTGGAGTTGGTTGTCACTGTAAGAAAATCCTTTGTTTTTTAGTTAAATGTGTTTTGTTTTTTTAACCAAGTGCAAATAGCGCACCTTGTTGGCAAGCACTATTTACACTAGCTCTGCCCAGCAACAATGCTTGGTTGGGCCACACAACTAAAAAAAAAAAAAGTAGTGTCTTTAGAGCGTAAGGCTTATGGAACAAGGTTTTGACACGATCAACCCCAGTTTGAATCCGCCTTTTGCTGAGCTCACTCTTCTCCCTTTTCTCATCACATAATCAAACCAGAAAGGCATTTAATTAAAAAAGGAGAAATTGTTCTAAAAGTTAAAATGAAGTGATGAAATGTTTAATAATAATAATAATAATAATAATAAGAGTATTTTTGGGGTAGGGTTAGGGGTAGGTGTAGGGAGGGCTTGTATTGTCCCATTAACTCTTTCCCCATCCAATTTCTTTTCCGTTATTTATGAGAAAACACATCCCAGCCGAACACAACATTTTTCCGGGTTTCTGTGTTTTCACTGAGTACAGAATCTCCTGATCAAAACACAAGCGAGGAAGACGCAAAAAAACAACAACAACAAGCGATCGTATACGGACTACTGGTACATCCAGGAACTTAACTGTCCATTTCATCAACGCCCCTTTTTAGGGGAAAATAAACTAGACTTCCCATAGACTTCAATACAAAATAGCGGCACAAAACAACGTCCGTACACAGCCGGCAGGCTTGAATAGCTTAAGAAATCACGAAGATTAAACATGTCAAGAAGTTATATGTCCAGCCTGCCTGCCAGATATTAAAAACATGTCCCTTCATTCTCCCACCATCTAATTGGTGAAATAAGTGAATGATTTTACATCATTTTTGCAAGTAAACATCTTTAAATGCATATATTATGGTTTTATATTTAGAGTACGGAGTGCACTTTTTTGTCCAGCCATGCAACTAGTCTGACTCTGTGTCGCATAGTTCCATGCATCCTGTCACTGTAAACTGGCTTGTCAATCATCTTGTTAAAGCTAACATCCTTTCATTTCATTTCATTTAAAGGTGCCCTAGAATGAGTTGAAACAACATTTTAAATTGTTCTCTGATATCTGCATATGTGGCTTATTTAAGGGCAAAAATTGTCCAGATAATTGTCTCGTCTCATTTTTCGTCAACAACATTTATAGTCACAGTAATCGTTTAAGGATGTTTGTGTCATCTTGTCTTGTCTTAGTCATGGAAAAAAAGGTTGTTAATGAACATTTTTTAACGAAATTGACACTAGTCAGACACAACAAATTTGAATTCAATGGGTGCTTTATCCTGTTATAAACATCAACCATGCCTGTTGACATTTCTGTTCTGTGGGAAGGCTATGAAGTGCTCACATCCTCTGCACAGCCTGGAACAAAACATTTATATCCACGATCTGCCATTTTCACTATATTGTCATCATCTTCACAATACCTGCAGAACTTCTGTTGATTCGGTGCAGGTCCTCGTTAATACTGCCGTTCTTGAACATGGGCTGGTTAAATGCAAATGTGGGGAGTAAATATTAATTATTATGTCACAGTTGTGTTATGTTGGGATTCGCCTGTTTTTCTGTGATCTTTTTCAAGCACAAGATTTACATATGAAGGAGGAAACAATGGTGTTTGAGGCTCATGATATGTTAGTTGCATGTACAGAACTTATTACTCTTATTATTCAACTATGCCTAGGTAAATACAGTTTTCCATTCTAGGGCACCTTTAATTTTGGAGTGAAAAGAAATAGAAGTATTAATCTGCCATTACCACTGGGAAGCTTGGGGATCATTTTGATACCCCATTCCTGAGATGGGCAGGCAAGAAACTTTAAACATGGAGAAGGGGAGAATGATTTCTGCTGTGACTGATATTCTTCATTTGTTTTGTCTTTTTCCCACAAAAGCTCCATCACCTTGCCTTTTTAAAGGAGTGCATATTTACAAATATGAATAATAATTTGAAGCATATTGTTTATACACAGCGAAAATAGCCTGTATTTGACCAAATTTCGAGATTCTATCGTCTATTGAATTGTCCAGCATCCTCAAAAAAAAAAAAGTTTAAGTTAATTTTCTAAATAAATTTTTGAGTGTATGTTCCACTCATCTGATGATATATGATTTACTTCATAATTTTGCTAAGTCTCGGTGATACTGTAGATCAAATGAATCGTTTTAGATGATCAAATCAAGCTTTGAGGGATAAGCATCTCAGAAATGTCTCTTCTAGAAAGACCATGAAGAACTATTCGTTTTAATTTTAGCTTTCTATTGGTATTTTTTAAGCATAATGAAATGCCTGCCTACTGAAGGGAAAAAGCACCTTGATGGATCTGGTGAAGGATTTAGTTTGGAGAGGAAACTGATTACCTTCGTGATGGTGAATGTTCTCTTTTTTTCTTAAGGATGATGTAATAGTACCTGGTCTGTTTAGTGCTAATACAAGCATATAGCGACAGATCATTGCCCAGCCTAGACATTTATAAGTTGACATTTAAGTGGTGTTTTTAAATATGCTTTAAGATATGTGCAAATTCATAAGTCAACACCATTGCTGAGTATTATCTCGCGGTTTGAAATTGCTGGAGTTTCTTATGTCACAAACTACCTTGTAACCATCAACGTGCAGGAGGGCTTTAGCATATATATAACCACTTTGAAGCAGGAGAGTCTTAAGAAAATGACTTTCTAAGTTGTTCAAAGCATTTCTAAAGATGCTGACTGTTGTCTGACTCTTAGATGCCGAACAGGAACTTGGGAACATGGCTTGTGTAACATTAGCAAAACATTATTAGCTGTTCGATTACGTCATCAAGCGCTAATCATATAAAGTACTGTTATATTTCTGATGTTGTAAAGAGTGATACATGAAATACATTACCATTATGATACATCGACTTGTAGACGAGCCTGTATAATTCCCTCTTCCTCTTCTTCTGACTCTTCTGTTTCAAACATATATGGCTGAATTAAACCAGTATTTATCCTTGCCATTGTGCAGCGTTAGTAAAGTTGAGCGGGTGAATCTCTGAGCTGATGTGAGTGAGTGGAGGCGGGCTAATTTGCATATTCATGGATCTAAATGAAGCAAGGGTGTAGTTACATTCAAGCAATTTTAATTCAGGAAGAAATTGTATTCAATTAAAGAACGTTTGGATATTTCATTATGGGGATCAAAGAATATGATTGACTACAGGGAAACTTTAGATTCAACAGCTGCATCCCAATTTTTCTGCAGTTGCTGTTTGGGAGCTGTTGTCATGGTGATGCTCACTGGGTTCCTCCTCACCTGGGAGAACCGAGTATGAAATCAGATATTTAAGGATCTGCTCTGAAAACAGATTGATAAGGCTCTGCCACAGTTCTTCAGGAAATCCACTGCATTTTCTCCAAAAGTATGCAGTGATTAAGGGGCAACTTTTTATAAGTTTGAGCCTCTACTAATGTTTCACATCCTTAATGTATTTTGTTGTCTAGGATGAGTTTACACTAAATGTTACCAAATGTGAAAAAAGTGCACAGCACTAAATGCAGATGCACCAAATCATTCTGTGATCAGATCACTCAAAGCACATTCAGAGATAATTGAATGTATAAATCCATCCACGTAGCATCTGGAGTGTAAAAAGTGTCAAAATGAATGCTTCCTGATGCATGCCGGGCAGCCTACAGACCTGTCAGTCATCCAATGTACTAAAACAAGAGTTTTAAACTTTTCCGGTTACATTGAACATGCAATATCAGAGTGAAGCATGAATGGTAATTAAAATAAAAAAAATTATGTTTAAAACATTTTAATGTAGGGTAGGCTATTTGTTTTATAAATGCTTTTTGTTATACCGGTTGAAACTCTTTTCACAACCTGATAGCAATCAATAAAAGAAGTGGTCTAAATATTAAAACATGCATACAACGATCGGGCATAACAATAGTGTGTTGGTCCCCCTTTTGCTGCCCAAACTGCCCTGACCCGTTGAGGCATGGACTCCACTAAACCCCTGAAGGTGTGCGGTGGTACCTGGCACCAAGATGTTAGCAACAGATCATTTAAGTCCTGTAAGTTGCGAGGTGGAGCCTCCATGGATCGGATTTGTTTGTTCAGCACATCCCACAGATGCTCGATTGGATCGAGATCTGGGGAATTTGGAGGCCTAGTCAACGCCTCAAACTTGTTGTTGTGCTCCTCAATCCATTCCTGAACCATTTTTGCTTTGTGGCAGGGTGTATTATCCTGCTGAAAGAGGCCACAGCCAGCAGGGAATATCGTTTCCATGAAAGTGCACATGGTCTGCAACAATGCTAAGGTAGTTGGGACGTGTTAAAGTAACATCCACATGGATGGCAGGACCTAAGGTTTCCCAGCAAAACATTGCGCAAAGCATCACACTGCCTCCACCGGCTTGCCTTCTCCCCATAGTGCATCCTGGTGCAATGTGATCCCGATGTAAGTTACACACACGCACCCGGCCATCCACGTGATGTAAAAGAAAACGTGATTCATCAGACCAGGCCACCTTCTTCCATTGCTCCGTGGTCCAATTCTGATGCTCACGTGCGCACTGTAAGCACTTTCAGTGGTGGACAGGGGTCAGCATGGGCACCCTGACTGGTCTGCCGCTATGCAGCCCCATAAACAACAAACTGTGATGCACTGTGTATTCTGACACCTTTCTATCAGAACCAGCATTATCTTCTTGAGCAATTTGAGCTACAGTAGCTCGTCTGTTTGATCGGACCACATGGGCCAGCCTTTGCTCCCCACGTGCATCAATGAGACTTGGCTGCCATGACCCTGTCGCCGGTTCTCCACTGTTCCTTCTTTGGACCACTTTTGATAGATTCTGACCACGGAAAACCGAGAACACCCCACAAAACACTGCAGTTTTGGAGATGCTCTGACCCATTCGTCAAGCCATTGCAATTTGGCCCTTGTCAAATTTGCTCAAATCCTTACGCTTGCCCATTTTTCCTGCTTCTAACACATCAACTTTTAGGACAATATGTTCACTTGCTGCCTAATATATCCCACCCACTAACAGGTGCCATGATGATTAGATAAGCAGTGTTCCAGAAATCCAATGTTCGTCAATGTTCATGGAAATATGAGATATGTTAACAGACAAGTCCATATATCTATGTCCCTTTTCAATTTGTTTATACAGTTCTTGCTTTGTCTCTTCCTTGTTTGGGTTTAGCCCAAGAAGACTAGCTGTGCTAATTAGATGACTACCTTTTAAAAATATATATTTCTTTCATCTCTTCTCTTCAAGCCACACTCACCTTTGATGCATAGTCGACATGTGTTCGAGCTCATATATCTGCTCCATTGCAGCACTCCACATAAGCAGATCAAAGAAAGTGGGTTGCTGGGATTGATCAGAACAGGCAGGCTTATGTTAAATTTGCTCCAAAAACACTGTAATTGTCACTAACAAACGCTCTGTCTTACAAAAAAAACTAAATGAATGCAGACCTAGTCGCCACTAGCAGGAATTATTCTCTCGTCTGCATGTTAGACTCAAGATTATGAATATACATTACACAATAAATACTCAGATATCCATCACACACTTACCCTGCCTTCAAGACCTCCTGGCAAGTTCACACTTACAACTTTGTAAATTGCATGAAGTGATTATGGTTGGAATTAAAAATGGACTCCGGACAGATTTGTTGTGAATTTTCAAACAAAATCCATTTTTTCCCACCACGATTTTTTAATACCATACATACATCCACAACTTAAAAAGTGGGGTCTCAAAGACAACCCTGAGTTTTAAACACAAATTTATGACATTTTGCTGCCATTCATGTGCGCTCATCTCATATGATCATTCCAACATGACCTGAAGGCAGCATTAGTTCTTTTCTAATGTGTAAATAATGACCGTTCTCTTGTTGGATATTGAGATGGATTGTTTTTGGACATTAAATGAAAGAGAAAGGCTCCAAAGTGAAAGGTTTGTGACATAAGTTCCAATCTCAATAGTGTGATTTATGTTAAAATATCTTAACATTGTTTATAAATAAAAATAGTATATTGTCCTGGGCAATTTTAAGAAATGTTTCGATTAAAATCATTCAAACTCAAATACAGACACCTTTTTTGTTATATTTGTTATATAATGAAAATATCAGTTTTTGTCCTGCTCGATGCAATAGCCAAGGTTTTAAATTTCAATATTTCCTATTAGGTTTTATTATGAGTATTTGCTAAGGGGACAGATGGACAGCAAGGACGGCAGGCGAGGCGAGGAGAGACTGAAAGAGATTGAGCGAGACAAACATAAGGAAAGAGGGAGCATAAATAAATGCTGAAATATAGGTCAGAGACTGGTGGCAGCCATGCCTTTGTCATCAAGGAAGACCAAAGCAATCTTCATGTGAACGCGTGTGTGTGCGCGCGTGTGCAGTCATGCAGGAGGATAAACAGTTTGCACAGTGTGTTGTCATGCAGAAAACAACTGAATATAAAGAATGAAAACATTAATGAAGGCATGTCGCCACTGAAATGTCCAGCTCAATCGATATGTATAGTTGTCAAAGTTTCAGTTTTAAACTCTGAACAAGGTACAATCAGAACTGGGGTGAGATTTCTTGGAGACTGCTTCTTCATAGCAAGAGATTTGAGGGTGTCTGATTTTGATCTGATATTTATTTTTTATGAAAAAAAATTAAAAAATTCAAAAGACAGAAAAAAACAATTGGGCGGTGAGTTTGGATGTTACAGCGTACCCAGTGTAAAGGCACCACATCACTGATGTACTTTTTTGTACATTTTTTAAGTATTTGTACTTTAACAGAATATTTTCATTTCGGGTAACATTTACTTTGACTTGATTTGATTATTAAGAATTTATTTCACACAAAATTAACAATAGTTACAGAAAGGGTATTGTGTGTAAAAAAGGGAAACCCCAAAGAAGCTACTGAAAGCTTTTAGGAGGGGGCCCAATAACACCATTCAACATATAACATATAAGAACAGAAGCTCAATCCATAAACACACATAACTATAAATACAACAAGACAAACACTTCAGCAAACAGACGATCCCAGCACAAATGTAACACTTTCAAAATGATCAAAAAGTATATGTTAAAAGCAGTTTTTCCTTAAGGTTTTTCTTGAAAACGGAGACAGAATGCAACAATTTAAGGTTTTCCTCAAGCTCATTCCAAATCTGTGGACCTCTACAGACAGCACTCAGGCTCATACATTTCAATCGTCGTTATTTTACCAGTAATTAAATGTTTTTCCCTTGTGTGATATGTATGCTGGGGTCGGCTGATTGGGACAAGTTCACACAACCTATAATTTAACTTATGAATAATTTATTCAATAGGATCTCAAAATCAATAGTATCAAATGCCTTAGATAAATCTCAAAAAATACCAATACCGCTATCACCTTTATCAATGGCATCATTGATCTTTTCAATCAGATCGAGTACCGCCATGCATGTGGTTCTTTTCCTTCTAAAACCATATTGAGAATAAGCAATTATATTTTATTGATCCAGGTAACCATATATGTGCTTTTATGAGATATGTATAGTGGCTATTTTTACTTTTCCTTATTCTATTAGTGAGTTTATTCCTGTAACTAGTATATATATCCTTGTTCATAACACTTGGGCATTTTAAGAAACGTTTATAAAGCTTATTTTTATGGGTGATATATTTTAAAATACCCTTTGTGAGCCAGGGTTTAAGACCAGTCACGCGATGTCCGGCGTTCTTTTCAGGGATAGTACAACAAATAGAGTTTGTAATTTCGTTTATCAAGTTGTCATAAGCAGTATCAGGGTTCTCTCATTTAGTACTTAAATTTTTGTTTTTCGCCTTATTTGCAATATCTAAAACAATACAATCGGAAAATGGTCAGTAATGTCAGAGAACACGACTCCAGATTCTAATCTAGTATTTTGAATGTTTGTGATGATTTTGTCAATAACTGTCCTAGTGGAGGGCGTTACTGGTAAATTGATTTATGGTACAAAAAAAAGAAAATGAATGCAAGGGATTTACAAAGTCTCTTTTACAACATCATCTTTGGAGACATCAATATTGAAGTCCCCAAGTATGACACAATCTTTGTTTTTTTGGTTTATGGAGAATAATATGTCCTCCAGTTTACCCTCGAAAACATCAAGGTCAGAGTCAGGTGGGCGATAAATCACTCCTACTATAATTTTTTTTGCACTAGTGAGATTTATCTCCACAAAAAGTGAATCAGAATGATTGTCATCTAAGACAATGTCATCACAAACATTAATTTGATATCTGGAGTGAACATATAAACAAACACCACCACCGGTACGGCCAAGCCTATTTTTAATAATGAGCTTATATCCATCTAGGTTAAGAATATCAGTAAAGGTCTTATTATTAAGCCAGGTTTCACTGCAACCAATAACATCAAAGCTACAGTCAAACTTAGAGAGTAGAGTAGCTACTTCAATATTTTATGCATGACAAGCATTATATATCTTATTACTACTCTACATTTCACTAAAGTATTTCATAGAAATCAAGAGATGAGCCTGCTCCAAGAGACAATATAGCAATGTCCAATTTATAACCAAAACAATCATTCTTTTATCATAATGACTTTTGATGTCATCATTATAACTTTTTTTTGTATGTGTGAGACAGAATTGCTTGTTTGTTTTAAGTGAGTGTTTGTTGTGTGAGGTTAATCTAGGGGTGCATGGTTAACCAAAATGAAACCGGATTTACGATTTGGCTTTATTTTAATTAAATAAATCATGATGTGTTTTCTTATGTGGCAGAAATTTGCTTGCATAGGGTTTTTAAGTCAACAACTCACAGTCAATATCCAGTTAACAACTCATTGAATTGCTTATGGTCAAAACAAAACGAGCAAAGAATGGGAGTAATTAGAGCTTGAGGGGGCGTTTTTGACCATTCATTTACACAACAATGTTGTTTTGGGGGCCTGAAAACGCAAACTTCTGATAACAGGTTTTAAAGTGCACGTTTTGGAAAATTATGGTCTACAAAAATGTGAATTAGCGAAAACGGTGACGTCATGCATATTACGTGTTCAGTCTGGAGTGTAGTGTTTCTTTACTCATCGCCAACTACTGGCCTGGCAGCATAATACAGCGTTTTTAGTAGTTTTCGCAGATCCTTGGGAACGGGGATTGTTTTGACTATGGTTTCATCTGTATGCAAAAATACAAAGTGAAAACATTTCAGTTTTTAGCACATGTACATCATTGTCATGTAAACGTACCCTGAGTGTGCAGACAATGAGACGGATGGCAAAGTAAGTTACAATGCAAACTTTAGAATTGTTGCTATAAATTTATCTCAAACCTATAAACTCTATTCTATTTGTGTGACTAGAACATTACACTGAATTTTAGGTGGTAGAATGAAGCATCAAATTGAGAATCATTTGTCTAGGAGAGAAAAAAAAAACGCGATAGGCCAGTCGTAATTAGTAGATTATAGAGCTGAAATGATTTCGACACTCACCGGCTAATCATTATTAACATAAATACTGAATGTTTTTCAAATGTGACCACAGACTCTGATACTCAAGACTAACAGAAGTTGCTATCAAGTTTGGGGCTGGATCATCAGTGGATTGCACAAAAACATCAATTAACTCCCTGTCTGTTTGTTTTCACACACCGGAATATTAATGAAATGATAATGAAAATTACTCTAAAATCGGCTTTACAACCAAGGTGTGATTTGTTAGACACCAGGTTATAAACATAATCAGGATGGGGTAGAATCCTGTGTAAGTATGCAAGGCAGTGTGCATGCAAATATAGATATAAACACACACGCACATACATATCAATTTCTCAACCTTACTCTATCCCCCAAGCATAGTAAACTGAATATAATTAACTTTAACTCAGAGTGGAATTCTTGATTTCTTATTTTGCACCCAAAAATCTACTTCCTATTGGGTTTATCGGAGACAAACAGAGCGGGTGGTAATTAGGGGAGGGGGTGCTAAATGGTTCCTCGGGTCTGCATATCTGCGTGTCACCCTTGGGTGTGTGTATTTGCGTGTCTAGGTGTGTGAGAGTCCCAACCACCAGGCTCATTGAGTAAACGCACGTGTTCTTGGAAAGTTGTTTACTTCCTGTTTAATTGTGTTTCTTAAATCAGCCCGTTCACTTTCTCTGTGTGTAGAATGAGAATTCATCTGATCTATGGTGATACACAGAGACAGAGATGAGCAAATGAACACTGATACCCCTGAATACACTTATGCTGTACTGTTTATTAGAGATTCAAAGCCAGATTAAATTATTCAGTTGAATATGAAGGATGAGATGGTGACCATTTGCATTGCTTTTCCTTTAATAGCTAAAAACAATTAAAAATAATATTAAGAGGACAAATAAACTGAAAATATTAAAATTACAGAACCTATAGTATAACCTATAATATACAGTAACAAAAGGCATACTTTTCTTATCAATGTTATTTTACAAAAATGCACAAAAAAACGAATTAACTAAAACAAGACAAATATGAAAATAGTAACAAGACAATATGAAATCTGAAAATAAATATATTTCTGTCATGACTGCAAAGCAAGTTATTGTGAGCTGTATGTGTTGAATTTATACACAAAGTTCTGTCATTTAAGGATGTTAAGAATCTTGTTTTAAAGATGTTAAAGCTGCAGTCCAAAAGTTTTGCCTCTTTGTCGCCATCTCTGTTTGAAACCTGGATTGCAGTTATTTGCAGAATTACCGTCTTTACGTGGGTTGTGCATCGGCACAGCTCCACAGGGCGGATGAATCTAATGTTGGTAACACTTTACAATAAGGTTGTATTAGTTAATATTAGTTAATGCATTGGTTAACATTAACTAACCATGAACAACACCTCTGTTCAGCATTTGTTCATCTTTGTTAATGTTAGTTAATATAAATCCAGCTGTTCATGATTTGTTTATGTTAGTTCACAGTGCATTAACTAATGTTAACAAGATTTGAATAATGTATTAGTAAATGTTGAAATTAACATTAACAAAAATAAACAAATGCTTTATAAGTGCAGTTCATTATTAGTTAATGTTACCTAATGTAGTAAACTAATGTTAACTAATGAAACCTTACTGTAAAGTGAGGATTATGTGTGGCTGACTGTCAGTCACCGCACTGGTGTGGATACTGTAAAATTAGAATTAATCACAGATTCTATATCTGGAAGTATGACCAAAATAAGAATTTTCATCGGTAAATGTAATCTGAAATGTAACATGTCTGCCATTTTTGTTCTGACCAATTGAGAAAAAAAACATTAAATCACGCTATACCAGCAGTGATTGAATCTAATGATAGCTTAGCTCAGATCACATCAAACCATGCAAATTATTATTATTGTTATACTTTGTTCGCAAATTGTTAATTTATACAACAGCATTGCATAGCTACGTGTATTTACTGTATTAGCGTTACCTTTCAATTTCTGTCCAGTCTAATCTCTAATTGTCATATCATTTGAATCTCTTTTGACTACGGGGCAATCTCCAGTTGTCACAGATGGTTGTCATTTGAACCTTTCTGGATTACAATCTGCCATCAAAATGATAAATCAAGCATCTGCGTTAGTTCAGGCAGGCCACGTAGTCAAGCTCTGCTATCAGCTAATTGGGAAAATTCCAACCCCGCCCATATCAGCTGATCAATTGGCAATTCTCGAACAGGGCGCCTTACTTAAGCGTAACTTCAGTTCACTCTGCCTGCTTGTCTGTTTCTGCTGCACGCTGCTTTGCAACCCACCTCCTCCCCAGCTCCTCCTTTAACTGTGGCTAACTTAATCAATGTCATATTGTGTCAATGATGCATGCTCGGTTCTAAATGGGGGATTTATGATGCCCTCCTAGATTAAAAATTTGGGAGGGTTCCCCAGAAGCTGCTGTGTCCTGTCTTGGCTTTTCATGGAGCTCATGAAAAGGATGGGGAATTTAGAACAGAGCCATAACGCCAAATGTAAAATTTATGCAAATATGCCAATAAAAAGTTGACTAAAAGTTTGTCTATGGTATTTTGACGTCAGTGGACCTGTCTGAAATTGTATTATTCCAGCTGCTGTGAGAAATGGCTATAAATGATCCGCCACCTGCAGCATCCTTACATGCGATAGACTCTTCCGGACTCCTTTATGTATACAGACCTGGGGCCATATTCACAAAACAGCTATGTAACGATGTTAGTTGTTGTGGGCAGGAAGGAGGCGGGAACCGGCGAACATTCAACATATTTTAATAAAATAAATAAACAAAACAAAAGCAAACCGCGGGCAGCCCCTCACGGACGACTGCCCAAAACACTCACACACACAATAAAACCGTGGGCAGCCCCTCACGGACGACTGCCCACCAACACAACAAAACATAAACAAAACTCAACATAAAATCCAGGCCTGGTCCTCTCTCGCCTTCCGCTGTCTTCGCTCCTCCTTTTATGCTCCCGTCACTCGACCGCGAGACGAGACCGGTGTGACGCGCAGCTGGCACTCATTATCACTCGTCCCCGGTCCCGCTCTCGCGGTCCCTCGCCCCGCTGCTCGCCACAAGCTAAAAGTAGCTCCTAACTTGCCGATTTAGGCAACTAATTTTAGGACTTTTTAGCTATAAGAGTATTTCACAAAGCATTTTAACGCTAAAACTAGCTCCTAAATCCATGAAATGCTATAGGAGTAGTCAAGAGGACTTAAGTCACTAAGACCAAATCACTAAACAATCTGGCTGTTGCCACAATCCGCTCAAAGACACTATACAACATTGAGGCAATAGTGATAAGTCTTTAATAAAAAATGTCAGATTACCTGTGGCAGTTGTTTTTACGAGTTTACATGTGCAAATGATCGAATATAGTAAAGAAATATAAAACATATTAGGCGCACTGTCCGAGGGGAATAGAGGCCTCGGAGCTTGAAAATTAGTGCAAACCCAGAGTTCTGCCCCGCATTGCAGACCGAGAGTGAGGAATGGGGTGGCGGAGGGATGCAGAAAACTGTCGAGGTAACTAATGTAGGGGAGTCGGCTCTCAGCTGTGTATATACCTCCTCTAGTGCTGATTAGATAGACCATTGAAAGTGCTCTTCACAAACGTTGTTTATAAAACATAATTTTCGCTTGAATTCTGCAATCTTTCGAGATGCAGACATGTAACAGGCTGACAATTAGCTGATCATATACTAGTTTAATTTGTGAATCTTGGCCTTCTTTTTAAAATCGTTATTTGAATATGGCAACATGAAACAATATTTCTATATGTAAATCACAGATAGAGACCCCTCCCCTATCAGCCAATCACTGTGGTCATAGTTAGTAAGTGTGTTGACATCATCCATAGCAACAAGGTCAACCCCACCCTTACTCTTAGCTTAAGACTTCTCTCTATTCCTTACTAAAAGTTGCTCTCAGCAGATTTGTGAATAGGTTTTAAGAGAAAACTCAGAACTTTAACTAAGTACTTTTACTGGCATTTACGAGAACTCTTAGTGGTAAGATGAAATGTTTTGTGAACACGGCCCCTGATGTAGGCCCTAATGACAAAGACGAACATCGGCAAGCTCGTATTTCCCCGCAGAAACCCACCAGTACCACTCATTAACGCAATATAACACAAGATTACATGTTTACCATTGTAAATCGGGCTACGGTAAGGAGATAGTTGTCAGGACACAGACGGAGGCAAAGCACTCTAAAAAATCCTGGGTTAAAAACAACCCAAGTTGGGTTGAAATTGGACAGACCCAGCAATTGAGTTGATTTAACCGCTGGGTTTGTTGTTGTTTTTAACCCAGCATTTTTTATAAAGTGATGGGTAAGTGAACACATAAGTTTATTTGTAACAGAGACACAAACACAGGCGGATGGTAGATGCAGGTGAGTAGAGAACAAGCACTTTGTGAACAGTCACTTAGCTGAAGTATATCTCTGATGCAGACAAAGGGATCAACGAGGAACTGGCGATGACGACGACTCAAAAAAGACATGGGAACTCATGTAAGTAGCAGGTAATGAGTCCAGATACATGTAGACAGGACCAGACAAAGATGTGAAGGGAGTGAGTGTTCTTATAGTGTCCTTGATGATGAAGTGTAGGTGCGGGTGATTAGTATTCAGGAGACAGTGAACGATTGGGTGGAGCGTGGAGATCTGGTGACGATGCATTGGTGTTTATGGGTGTTGCCTGTGACTCTGTGACAATAGTTTTGAACACTGGCTGGTTATGTACTTGCTCATATGAATTTTGGATCATTTTTAACCCACACAAGCTATGGATTGCAGCTTTAAGATGTTAAGATATAAATATGGGTCATTAACAAAAATAAATAAATAATAATAATTCAAAATTGATGTGATGTACAATTTTGAGTCATGAACAATGTGTTTAAACAAATTTAATTTAAAAGTAAATGTCATTTCAAATAACATTTCAAAGTGTTTAATTTCATTTTTGAATCTTTTTACTTCAGGCGGTACAACCAAATGTACCACCTGACATGGAAAATGTCCTATACTTGAATGACTTGAAATTAGTTTTTAACCAGTATTTGAGAGAGCCTACAAACCTTTCGCTCTTTCACAAGGATCAGTTGGAGTCTTCTGGATGATGCATTATCATGTTTACTGTTACTATAGTCAATTCATAATAAAAGAGCCATGTTTGCAGTTGTGCCACCAAGACATTTGAGAATAAAAAAGTTTTTCAAATATCTCAACAGCTTTAAAACTACTGACATTTATAAAATATGTTTATATGAAAGCTTTCAAACCTAAAATGATGCCATAGTATTTAGTTATAATTTTTTATATAATTTTAAATAGTTTCTGTTCAATTGTTCGGACAGTTGCACCACCTGACATTTTGGGTGTTTAAGATAAAACATAAAAGAATATGTATTATTTAAATGTACTAAAAATGAATTCAAACTAAATATGTTTTATAGAATGTATCAAATTATTTCAAAAGGAAATAATTCACTTGGATGCAAAAAAAATATGCATTGACCAAGTGTATACAATGGATAAATAATCCAAAACATGGATCACAAGAAATCCTTATAATACAGACAGACGATACACACTGACATTTCCTGTGATATCAATTGAATGCGTGCATACACAAGCAGGAGTGCACAAACAGGTGTGTGTGTGTGTGTGTGTGTGTGTTTGTGAAAGAGTTCAGAGGAGCAGAAAGAAAGTAAGAGTGACTGTAAATGGAACGGCACCTTGCTGTGACTTGAGCTCAAGCACTCACACAGAGCGCAAAAAATCTCGCCTGCAGAGTCCTCCGAGCTGCCTGAACATCACCTAACATTGCGCTCTTCAACAACACGCTGCACTGGATAAAAAGACATAAGTTTGCATTAACAATGCAGCTTTGAAAGCAAGCAGGTCTTGTGTTACCTAAAATATTTATTTCAGCTGAGCACATTTTATAATCATAATGCATTGTGGTGATTCACAGGGTTTTCAACAGGTTTTGTTTAAAGTAACCACAAAATTGACAACTCTTGTTTTTTTATGGAATATTGCAGTATTTATTATAAGTCATTTATCCCTGCATATCATATGTTTTCTAAAATACATGTGTCCTCATAATTTTACATTGGACATCAAGGACCCTATCATACACCCGGCACAATGCGACGGCAGGCACGATGCAAGTTTTTTTTTTGCTAGTTTCAGACTGACGCAATTATCATTTGTCCAGCGTCACGTTGTTTAAATAGCAAATGCACTCGTGCCCATCTGTTCACCCATGGGCGTGCTGGTGTAAAAACGAGGTGTGCTCAGGCACATTGTTGGTGTGTTGCTATTTTGAGGCTGAATTGAAAATGACAATAGCGCTGTATTTTTTGTGTTATTTCAAGGGAGTGTTATTAAAGGGGTACTTCAGCGCTGGGAAGATGAATCTGTTAAACTGGGTCATTTATGTAGTAGAAATATGAAATTATTTTAGAATAATTCATTTTTGTCTCATGGGGATGAAAGACAACAACTCCCAGAATGCACTTGCTTCGCTGCCCTGCGAGGCCACTCTAGGCACGGCTACTGGATTACTGGATCACTTGCCCACCGCGTTCATTTTCATAAAATCAGTTCAGTTAGAGACACTACAATTAAAAACTGAACGTGTCTGTTCAATATAATGTGAGTGAGCCGATTGAGTGTCACGCAGGGCCGATTCTAGGATTTTCATTTAAGGGGGGCTCAGCCCCCAGTGAGGGTATGAAAAAAATGGTGACACTTTATAGGGTCCAATTCTCACTATTAACTAGTAGCTTATTAGCATGCATATTAGGATATTGGCTGTTTATTACTTATACTTATATAGCAAAGGCCTTATTCTGCATTACCATATTGTACATTCCTTAATCGTACCCCGGAATGTAGGCAGGTTTATAATCACTGAGATCCCAAATGTGAGGTAGTTATGGGGGTTCGGGGGCATGCTCCCCCAAGAAAATTTTGATTTCTATGATCTACATAATTGCATTTTAAGATATTCTGAAGGCCAAAAATAGATACAATAGATAACAAATTAAATTATGTTAATTTACAATAAGTACACATTCATTATTAATCTTATGCCTAATCTAAAGAAAACGGCTTTGTTAGTTTGTTAATTAACTAACATTTTGAATCACATTACGTAGGCCTATTTTCAATTCAAAATGGCGAAATTAGACAAAAGTTTATTAATTTTCCTTAATATTTTTGTCATTTGTTTAACATTTCTGACTTGAAACAGGTGTCAAATATAAAATGTTTAGTTTAGCTATTTTTTTACAGTCTGGTTCTGCGCTCCCAATTGAGGTCGAGGTCAAGTTCAAATTTGCGCTCAGCCTCATCAGTGAACATAAAGTCCGCCTACTCAGATTTGATTGGTTTTCTCAAATATTTTGACATTGACGAGCGGTGGCAGACCAATGAGGCTCAGATGTACACACACACACACACACACACACAGACACACAACTCTGCTTCTGACGTGCGCTCTCTGCTCAGTGCTGCGTATAGAAGAACAGGCACGCTGATTAACTGACTAAACTAAAAGACGTGACAAAGCTGAAGCCTCCTTTAATCTTTTAAAGGTTTATCACATATTTTTTAGGGGGGCTGGGCAGAAATTTAAATATAAAAAGGGGCTAGTGACGCCCATGGTGTCACGGCACAAACGCAGCAGGAGTCAGATTTCATTCATCACATGAGCTGAGGTAAGCGCGGACAGGGCTGCATTCACAGCGCGTGATCAGTCTGGCGCATTTTCAGTTCATGTCTTTGGAAGCTTAACTTTCATTGGAATTCATTTGAAAAGTTGAAACACTCACTTTGCTCTCCACCGCTCCGTTTACATGAATCTCCGCTGCTCCCCGAGCCGAGTGCTGTGAGTGCGATGTTGAAAACATGTGGAAATAGCGCCCTCTGCTGGCTGTAGAAATCTGGATTTTTTCCAGAAATAAAATACACAATTCTCTCGTCTCAGGGGGATATGAGGGGGGAAAGTACAATAATTCGACTATACTCCCGGGTTTCTACTAATACAAAGCCATATGGTAATCGCTAAAGTAACCCTTTAATATGCGCCTATAGACAGGTACACAACGTGCATACATTCTGTTTATTACACACACAGAAATGTGTGCAGAAATGTAAATATTAAAAATAAAAGGATTCCTCTGGAGAAGCGTTCAGTCTTTTCGCTCACAAATTCTGCCATGTAAATAGCGAATCTGCCAAGGTGAAATTGCAACTGGCTTTTAAAGGGAATGGGAGATGAGACTCTGATTGGTTTAATGCCCAAAACACACTCATGACTCATTAAGAGACTATAGGTACAACCCTTTTGGACCATGCGTTGGACGTGCCGACTGTTTTTTTTCCATTGTTAAACTTGCACAAGTGCATTCGGACACGTCTTACCTGCGCTATGGGCTTCAGATCATTAAAATAGAGCCCCAAGTGTTGATCCAAAATTGTTTATCACACAAAAGTTAACCAAAGTGCCTACAGTCAAACGTAATAATTGGTTAGAGCAGAAAAAAACTATACATTTCTAATTGTGTCTTGAATTTCAATGTTTGTTTTTTTGTTTGTTTGTTTTTGCTCTTGATAGGCAATAAGTTGCAGCATAAAATAAGATTGTGTTTGGAATGTTTAATGTTGTCTGAGTCATTTTTTATTTGACATTTTTGAGGATAAGATCACAGTGTCACACAGTCTGTCTGCAAAGCCTTTGACATCAACAGCAAAATGCATAGTTGCAACCTATTTTGAGTCACAAGCTATTAGTTGAAAACCAATGAGATTAAATGGATAGTTCACCCTAAAAAGTTGTTTTGGACCCCATTGACTTTCATTATATGGACAATATTTTTCTGTGTTCCACAGAAAAAAAAAAGGGTATGGAGCGATATAAATTATGAAAGAATTAAAATTTTGGGGTGAATTGTCTCTTTAAATAAAGAGCAAATGGTGGACTTCGCTTGCCACAGTAGAGATCTACTTTGTAGTTCTTGACATTGTTTTTTTATAAACATTTTCATATGAATTTGAATAAAAAAAGACATGAATCAGAAATCATATATTAAAATCATATATTAATTTATTTATTTTTAGGATCGTCTTGCATTGCAACTGTGCAAAAGATCAGATTCAGTAAAGAGCTTCTTTTTTAACACCATCTTTCTAAGCCAGTTGTTACTAACTGATGCACTTTGCACCTCTGCGGTGCAGGAACTGTAATCATGCCATGCTGTACGTCGCCCTTGGGTCACTCAAGCTGTGATTTGACCTGCAGACCGGGAGTGAAAGCGTGTCTGTGCAGTCATCAGTCATGTAATGATGGTACTAAAAACGTGATGAAAATGCCATTAAGGCCTAACAACAAGAGAGGAGCATATTCATTTTTAATTTAAAAAAAAAATGTATTTGTTGTGGTGTCACGGGAGTTATGTGTGACCAGGAGGCTTAAAAAAGCCATATTTAGGTGAGCATTTCACACGTGCGTTCACACGAGCGCACACTTACTCACACGCGGAGTGAGAGAATCACATGCAGAATGGTTCATAAAAAGGTTCATAAAAAGCACTCATACATGCTAATTAGCCTGAAAGCTTTTTCATTAGCCCAGCTCTTGTCTAAAATGTAATAAAGCAGTGAATGAACAGAGAGAATACTTCCTTCCACTCTAATGTACCTCTGACTGTATATTGATTTTCTAATCATTTGACTGAAGTACAGACTTGTGTTTGTAATTTCACATCTGGTGATAATAAGAAACATCTGGCCTGAAAAATTATTTGCAAGTCAAGGCTAAACTTTGAACAATATATTAAAAGTGAACTAAATAATAAAATAAAATACTACGTACAGTCTTTCTAAGCAATTTGTTAGATAATTCAGCCATTTTATAGATAAATAAAATCCCATGAGTGGTTAATGGCAGTTTGGTGATCGTCCAGCGCTGTGAGCAGATCCGCGGGGATAGTTCGCCATCCATTGGCTAAACTGTGGTACTGCAGTACCTCAGTAGTGCGTTTGGTGGTGTTGTGTCTTTGAGCATAAAAAGCTTCTTCAGACCAGGCCTGCCTCAAGCTCTAAGATATAAGTATTTTTACTAAATAATACATGTGTACGTGTGTTTTAGAAATAATACAAACAAAATTAAAAAAGAAACCTGTCTGATAACAGAATCAGTAACGTGGACAGTATAGCTTTTGACGAGTATGGATCCACCTTTTTTCCAAATTAATTCTACTCCCTTTTCCTACCGTGTATCAGCTCGGAGAGGTGTTTATTTTAAATAAAAATTAAGAACATAATTGAAAAGTAGAAGTAAAGTGCCTAATGGGTGTTTATAATAAGACTAACTGTGTTGAGCTATATAACAATAATTTATTTTCTGGGTAACACTTTACAATAAGGTTGTATTAGTTAATGCATTAGTTAACATTAACTAATGCTGAACTGCACTAATAAAGCATTTATCTTTTTTAAGGTTAATTTCAACATTTACTAATGCATTAATAAAATCTTGTTGACATTAGTTAATGCACTGTGAACTAACATGAACAGCTGTATTTTTATGAACTAGCTATAACAAAGATTAACTAATGCTAAACAGAGGTGTTGTTCATGGTTAGTTCATGTTAACTAATGCGTTAACTAATGTTAACTAATACAACCTTATTGTAAAGTGTTACCGTTTTCTGTTGATGAATGTATCCAAACAGTTTCTCATCTGTCATAAAACACACAATATTTTAAAGCGCCTTTGGTGTTTCCATGGTTTCTACAAAATAAAACCGGAAACCGGGGGTAACGCAGGTATGATGTCATTGATAGGCGACACACAAACACGGTCTGTGTCCTGGTTAAAATTGCTTTTAAACATTCAGGATCATTTAAATACACAAGTCAACAAAATATATAGCATTGTTTGAGTGGTTTTTGGATATTTGAATCCAAAAATCTTACATATTGTGCCTTTAACATTACAATATCAGATGATGTGATTTAACTTTTAACTTCTCTAATTGTTCTTCGCTTATTTTCCTTATTTAGACCTTCTCTTCTGCACTGTAGTCTGGGTTAAGAATTTGGGTTAAGATAATACAACTGATTTCATGAAGCATAAACAGAATAAATCATTTTTACCTGCCATTTTCTTCTTATTTTCTTGTAAAGAAAATCTTGTATTCCCAAAAAATACTTACGAATGTTTTTAGCTTTTATTATTAAGGTTTTTCTTGAGTCAAAACTTGAAGACCTCAGGTTTTTAGGTTGAAGACCTAAATTTTTAAAAATAATTACTAAAGTTATCATATTCTTTAAAAGTTAAGCTTCCATATGAACTGAAAACGTGCCAGACTGGACACGCACCGTGAATGACTGTGCGGCCGTGAATGAATGACAGTGCGGCCGTAAATGTGTGTGAACTGTGTGGCTGTGAATGAATGACAGTGCGGCCGTAAATGTGTGTGAACTGTGCGGCCGTGAATGAATGACAGTGCGGCCGTAAATGTGTGTGAACTGTGCGGCCGTGAATGAATGACAGTGCGACCGTAAATGTGTGTGAACTGTGTGGCTGTGAATGAATGACAGTGCGGCCGTAAATGTGTGAACTGTGTGGCCGTGAATGAATGACAGTGCGGCCGTAAATGTGTGTGAACTGTGTGGCCGTGAATGAATGACAGTGCGGCCGTAAATGTGTGTGAACTGTGTGGCCGTGAATGAATGACAGTGCGGCCGTAAATGTGTGTGAACTGTGCGGCCGTGAATGAATGACAGTGCGGCCGTAAATGTGTGTGTGAACTGTGTGGCCGTGAATGAATGACAGTGCGGCCGTAAATGTGTGTGAACTGTGTGGCCGTGAATGAATGACAGTGCGGCCGTAAATGTGTGAACTGTGTGGCTGTGAATGAATGACAGTGCGGCCGTAAATGTGTGTGAACTGTGCGGCCGTGAATGAATGACAGTGCGGCCGTAAATGTGTGTGAACTGTGTGGCCGTGAATGAATGACAGTGCGGCCGTAAACGTGTGTGAACTGTGTGGCTGTGAATGAATGACAGTGCGGCCGTAAATGTGTGTGAACTGTGTGGCCGTGAATGAATGACAGTGCGGCCGTAAATGTGTGTGAACTGTGTGGCTGTGAATGAATGACAGTGCGGCCGTAAATGTGTGTGAACTGTGTGGCGTGAATGAATGACAGTGCGGCCGTAAATGTGTGTGAACTGTGTGGCCGTGAATGAATGACAGTGCGGCCGTGGCGTGTGTGAACTGTGTGGCTGTGAATGAATGACAGTGCGGCCGTGGCGTGTGTGAACTGTGTGGCCGTGAATGAATGACAGTGCGGCCGTGTGTGTGAACTGTGCGGCCGTGAATGAATGACAGTGCGGCTGTAAATGTGTGTGAACTGTGTGGCCGTGAATGAATGACAGTGCGGCCGTGGCGTGTGTGAACTGTGTGGCTGTGAATGAATGACAGTGCAGCCGTGGCGTGTGTGAACTGTGTGGCTGTGAATGAATGACAGTGCAGCCGTGGCGTGTGTGAACTGTGTGGCCGTGAATGAATGACAGTGCGGCCGTGGCGTGTGAACTGTGTGGCCGTGAATGAATGACAGTGCGGCCGTGGCGTGTGAACTGTGTGGCCGTGAATGAATGACAGTGCGGCCGTGGCGTGTGTGAACTGTGCGGCCGTGAATGAATGACAGTGCGGCCGTAAATGTGTGAACTGTGCGGCCGTGAATGAATGACAGTGCGGCCGTGGCGTGTGTGAACTGTGTGGCTGTGAATGAATGACAGTGCGGCCGTAAATGTGTGTGAACTGTGCGGCCGTGAATGAATGACAGTGCGGCCGTAAATGTGTGTGAACTGTGTGGCCGTGAATGAATGACAGTGCGGCTGTAAATGTGTGTGAACTGTGTGGCCGTGAATGAATGACAGTGCGGCCGTGGCGTGTGTGAACTGTGTGGCTGTGAATGAATGACAGTGCGGCCGTAAATGTGTGTGAACTGTGTGGCCGTGAATGAATGACAGTGCGGCCGTAAATGTGTGTGAACTGTGTGGCTGTGAATGAATGACAGTGCGGCCGTAAATGTGTGTGAACTGTGTGGCCGTGATGAATGACAGTGCGCCGTAAAGCGTGTGTGAACTGTGTGGCTGTGAATGAATGACAGTGCGGCCGTAAATGTGTGTGAACTGTGTGGCTGTGAATGAATGACAGTGCGGCCGTAAATGTGTGTGAACTGTGTGGCCGTGAATGAATGACAGTGTGGCCGTAAATGTGTGTGAACTGTGTGACCGTGAATGAATGACAGTGCGGCCGTAAATGTGTGTGAACTGTGTGGCGTGAATGAATGACAGTGCGGCCGTAAATGTGTGTGAACTGTGTGGCGTGAATGAATGACAGTGCGGCTGTAAATGTGTGTGAACTGTGTGGCCGTGAATGAATGACAGTGCGGCCGTGGCGTGTGAACTGTGTGGCTGTGAATGAATGACAGTGCGGCCGTAAATGTGTGTGAACTGTGTGGCCGTGAATGAATGACAGTGCGGCCGTAAATGTGTGTGAACTGTGTGGCTGTGAATGAATGACAGTGCGGCCGTAAATGTGTGTGAACTGTGCGGCCGTGAATGAATGACAGTGCGGCCGTAAATGTGTGTGAACTGTGTGGCTGTGAATGAATGACAGTGCGGCCGTAAATGTGTGTGAACTGTGTGGCTGTGAATGAATGACAGTGCGGCCGTAAATGTGTGTGAACTGTGTGGCCGTGAATGAATGACAGTGCGGCCGTAAATGTGTGTGAACTGTGTGGCTGTGAATGAATGACAGTGCGGCCGTAAATGTGTGTGAACTGTGTGGCTGTGAATGAATGACAGTGCGGCCGTAAATGTGTGTGAACTGTGTGGCTGTGAATGAATGACAGTGCGGCCGTAAATGTGTGTGAACTGTGTGGCCGTGAATGAATGACAGTGCGGCCGTAAATGTGTGAACTGTGCGGCCGTGAATGAATGACAGTGCGGCCGTAAATGTGTGTGAACTGTGTGGCCGTGAATGAATGACAGTGCGGCCGTAAATGTGTGTGAACTGTGCGGCCGTGAATGAATGACAGTGCGGCCGTAAATGTGTGTGAACTGTGTCGCTGTGAATGAATGACAGTGCAGCCGTGCTCATTTTAGTTTCGGTTTAGAATTAGCGCCAATTCGGGGGCGTGTAGCTTGAATTGTGGGTTCATTAGCCTATTATTCTTAATGAAAAACACAACAACAAAATACAATGACAAACTCACTTAAATATGCGCTTTTACATTTCACTTTGAAAACAAATCATCCGCGATCATCTTGTCTGTCAGCTCTTCACTCTCTGATGAAATCTGACTGCTGCTGCTGATGTGCGGCGACTTTCATTCAGCTCACGCTGTATTGAGCAGACACATTCAGTTTTTAATTGTAGTGTCTGTTCTTTAACTAAACTAAATTATTTTATTACTATAAAAATGAAAACAGTGGGGGCAGTGCCATGGTGGGCAAGTGATATGACCGGTCGGCGTGGCAAGTGCATTCTGGGAGTTGTTGTCTTTCATCCACATGAGCCAAAAATAAATTTTCTGGCTTTTCGCAGTCTAGAAGGCACCAACTTCTAAAATAATTTCACATTTCTACTACATAACCCAATTTAAATACACATTCATCTTTCTAGCAGGGTAATATCCCTTTAAGAAAATAGACTATTTGAGAACTAAGAATTAGGATATTTTCAAGAATTGCACTTAAACATTTCTTACGAACTTAGAATTTATGTTTGTATTTATATATACACAATAGGAGGTGCACAGTATACTTTGGTAGCCATAGGGCATGACACTTACAAAGCTTACCTGGCAAAAACATGGCATTTGCTACCTTGTGACAATATACCAATATACTTTTTGCATAAACATATATAGTTATTTCCACAGCACACTGAATATTGTATTTACATCGTGCCTGTTCCTTGTTAGTTATAATTAGAGCATTGTACGTGTGGAAGATCTCAGACAATGAGCTCGCACTGAGCAAACAGCTCCAGTTACTAATTATACAGAAAGATTTCCCTCACCAGCTTTCTTCTGGTTAAAGGAAGAACTATGAAGGCTGTCCTACAAAGTACAGCTTCCTTCTGCGGGTTAAACTTAAAGAGAATGCACTGGAAATTAATTAATTTCTTTCATTAATGATTTATAAGCCTGAAACTGCCTCTGACTCCATAGCTTATTTTCTATGGTTAATATTTCATCAACAGGAAATTATACACTAAAAAAATTATTTGTACATTTAAAACAAAGTTTATTGAATTAGGGTTTTACAAGAAAATATTATTTTAGTCTTTCTACTTACTCTTTTCTACTTTTACTTCTTGACATTTCTTTGTGATTATTTGTGAAATTTGCTAACAATTTATGAGTAAAACTTATCATATACATTTATCATATATCATATACCATTTTTATTCAGTATAGACACACTTTTTATGTTTTTTATGAAAGCTCTTGGATAAAATTTGTTTGAGGATTTCACACCTTCTTCGTCAGGCTTATACTTCGGACCCTGCAGCAGGTTTTGGTAACAGAATATGATGCTCCCAGGCTTCTGTTTATAATACAGAATACAGAAAGACCATGTTTATTAAAATAATACCAGTGACCCAACATGCGACAACACATCTTAGATCTGTTTATTCATTTTTAACGTTAATAAAGCTGCATTAATTAAACTACTGCATGAAAAATTTTCATGTTGACTTGGGTAAATAAAAATATCACAAATATGTATAATTCATATTTTTTAAATCACTGTGAAAGTTTTTAACAGTTGCTTGACCTGATCACCAAAAGTAGACTATAACATCAAAAACTGAAGTCGGTTAAAAATGAATCTAGATTAGGATCATAAAACGTGAGTCTGAATTTAACAACGAATAAAACAGATTCTGCCTCAAAAGATGTTTAAAGGCAAATTCACACCGCAAACACCAGCATACAAGTTGGTTTAGAATTTTATGAAAAATAACTCATGTTCACACTGCCCAACAGACACCCAGCAAGCAATGTTGCGTCTAACAGCCGTCCAAACGCAGCCCTGACGTCTAGGCTAAAACATGGCAAAATTTGGGCTGTCAGTGAAGATTTAATAGATGTCTAACCAAAGCCCAAGAATAGTCATCCAGAACATGAACATGTCAAAGAAATGAAACCAAACACCTTGTAAATCACTGTTGACTTTGCTTCAAGATAGAATATCATACAGTTATTTAAAGTTTTTTTTTTTTGGCAAAAACGATATGTAACCAAATTTAAGGTTATTTTGGCTAGAAATGAGTCAGTCATAGCCAGACTATATCCGGTCTACAGTTAACCGAGATAGTGAAATGATGGCTAATGCTTGTTGGGCACAGACAAATGCTGATTGAACATGTTCAGTCAGGTGAAAACAAACCCTACCAATTCCAACTGTTAGGGGTTTAACAGTTCAGACCCAGAGACCAGTAGTGAATAATGAAGACCAAGAGTCAGCAGTGCAATTAATTAAAGAAAATGTTTACTAAAGAATAGTTTGCAGTTTCATCAGCAGAAGCCAGCTTCAAGTCTCACAAGGAGTTCGTAGGCCCGCTCCTTCTCTACCAGTCTTGTCGTACCGTACGTACAATTGTCCCAACAGTTAGACTGTTTTCAAGGTCTAACCACGTCATTATTGCAAGGTGTATGATTCTGATTGGCTCAGAGAAAATGCACAGTCATGGTAAATTTCCACACAAGGATAGATAGCAGAGCATATCACTAAACTAGGTAGACTAGTTGTCGCCCCATGACTAGATTTAGATCATTGTTGACCTCGGAGGTTGCAGAAAGGCGTCTTCACGTCTGGTGTTGTGTGCAGAAAATGTCCATCTTCAATATTGGGCCTGCACAGATCATGCAACGCACACACACAAAAGCTCCCCAGCATCACAGCTCTCCCAAGGTTGGAGAGTCTTAACTACATATCAACAAAGCACTTAACCAAAACATGCTTATAGCATGTGCTTTCTCTCAGTGAGAGATACAGACAATAGTACAGGCAATATACATCTTGATTCTTTAGTGTTTCAGTAAAAGGAAATATAAAATGAATAAAATATAATAAAAATGAAAGACAAATCCATATTTAATCTCTGGAAGCTGGGTTAAGTAAGCAAACACTGTTATTGCACTCCCAGCATGTTATGGCCTGTGTTACACACACGTAGCCATCACGTGTTTAGTGACACATCCCACATAGGCCAGACGCCACTCAAAGACCAAATACAAACTTTAGAAAACATAAAAGAACAAACAATCAGTGGCTCTATTGAGTAAAATCAACTGGAATTAATCATTAGAAATAGGAGGATAAATATTAATTAATGCTTGGATTATGAATTTAATTAGGCTATTTACAGGTATATTAAAGCGGCAGGGGATTTTAGAATCCCCCATTCACAACTGAGGTAACAAACTGATTCAATAAAACCCAACAAACGTGTTTGTCTGTGTGGTGTGAATTGTCCTTAAGTATGTAACCAAACTGCTTTGCCCTGGATAATGAAATCTACAACGTTTTTTGACAGTGACATTGACAGTGCAACCTCAAACTGCCTTTGGCTAGCTTCATTTTTATTTCCTTCATTTTTATGAAATTTTTAATATTGCACCAACTTTCAGGGATAACCACACACACACACACACACACACACACACACACACACACAAAAGAACTTGTTTGAACACTTGTTTTTTTTAATCTAAATAATGCTACCGCTGCACCGCATAAACAACATATGTGTTTGCTGGTTTACTTCTGATGAAAATGAAAATTCAATCATTAGGCTATTCACCTTCAATATCCTCATCCTGGAGTTGTTCAAATGTTTGTGTCGAGTTTCTATTTGCCTTTTTTAAAACTGTTCGCTTTGCGGGCGAGCCAGAGTAAACTGCTGCTCTCACACACTTTCCTGAACACACGTTTACTAGCCTAGCCTATATTTGAAATAATTATATAAAAAGTAGAATTTACACATTTTCAGGAAAGCTAATGAACTTTAGTTGCATTGACTGTATTAAAATATGAGCACTGTAAAATCTGAAGAAAAAATATTACGAAAGTCAAAATCATAGACTCTAATCCATATACACATCTGTGCAAACAAATGATCTCAATCAGTTTGTGAAAATTTGTTTGTTTACAGTTGTTAGACCTCATGTAAGACCTAGAAAACCTAGAACTGGAACAAAATGTATCCCTGAGAAGAAAACGTGCTTTAAAATCAGAAAAGGAAACATTAAGTCATCATCATCTTAATTTGTCTTAACAAAAAATAATAATAGCAACAAGACTAAATTATTTCGAATTATTTAAATATCTCAAATATCTTCTCTTATAAGATTTATAATCAGAGGCCAAAGACCTCCTTGCTTATCTGTTTGGCATCTCTATTTCTTCTTTGGGTGAAATCATTGCCCACCTCAAAATACATTTTGTTAATTGGATATTGTCCCACCACATATAATAATGCAACTTTTTGACACTTTAGGGCCAAGCCTTCTTTCTATTGTAAACAAATCGCTTAGTATGGGGACTTGCAGACCTCAAACATGCTCTGGTTCCTCTTGGTTTTTCCATACTTACAGGTCTATTTCAACTTATATCTACCTTTTATCTCAAATGTTTTCGAAAAATAGTTTGCGTCAACTTCACTCCTAATTAAATCTCAATTCTACTCACGAGATGTTTCCGTCTGGTTTCAGGGCCCTTTAATGCCCTAAGTCTGCTTTATTGAATGTCCTCAATTATACGTATTTTACAACTGACGCTTTCCTCTCTCCTCAAATTTTTGAACGAGTGATTCATGCGTTTTTATCAATTCGTTTAGATTACTGCAATTCTTTGTATTATGGAACAAAATCCACAATCTTGGCACAACTACAGATCGTTCAAAATTATTAAAAGGTCTTTACAAACATGAACAAATAAGCCCAATTTTAGTGTCACTTCACTTGTTTCTGGTCCGTTAGAGGGTTGACTTCAAAATCCTTATTTGTTTATGTTTGAATCATCTTTTGCCTCTCATCTCTCTGCTCTTACTTTTACATAATCCTTCTAGAGCTCTTAGATCAGGGACACAGTTTTTTACATTTTCCAAGACAATTGCAGGCCCTGAACAGCCTGCCACTTCAGATTAGATTAGATTCATTACCAGTTTTTAAGTCATTACTAAAAACTCACGTATTTACATTTAAGACAAGAGCGTAATTTAAGTCTGCACACTCAGATGTAAGTGTTCTGAGTGTGAGCAAGAGTGCGCAGGCTTTCTCACACGCTGGTCTGTCGCAGTCAAACAAGTCAAACAAGCTGTTAAACAGCAAGTCAAACAGCCCAAATTTTTGCTCAAGGCCTGCGTCACATGCGTCTTTTCAGGGAAACCAGAGTTCTGGACTCCATACGGACAACAGTTCAATGCTGTATTGAGTGGATTTCTTCTGCTCCAGTGACAAATTTTAACACCTCTGATTGGCCACTGCATGTATATACTCAACAGACATGTCTGTGATTGGCTACAATTCTCAGCGCTTGAAAGAAAAACACACATTTGACAGAAAAATGTCCCTCTTTCTGCTGGTTTAAGGAAGAACTGTGAATACTGTTCCTACAAAAAAATAATAATAATTCTGCAAGTAAAGCTAAAAAAAGAATATATTGGAAGCTTGACATTTTTTATTTAACATGATTTAAAAAACCTGAAACTGCCTCTGACTCCATTGCTTATTTTCTATGGTTAATATTTTATCATCAGGAAATGATAGACAGTAAAAGTGATTTTTAAATTAAAAACAAAGATGGTTGGAGTAGGTTTTACAAGAAAATACTATTTTAGTCTTTCTACTTTTAAAGTTCACTTTTAATTCTAGCCTACTTCGACCCTGCAGCAGGTGTTGGTAACAGAATACGATGCTCCCAGGCTTCTGTTTATAATACAGAATACATATACAGAGTGTATGTGTTAGAGGTAATAATACCAGTTGGATCCAGCATGTGTCAACACATCTTTTGATCAGTTTATTGATTTTCAGAGAAGGTAAAAAAAGAAGCTTTGATTGCATTTACGGTGACAGTTTTTAACAGTAGCTTGACCTGATCACATAGAAAAAGGAAGTAGGTTATAGGTTAAGAATGAATTCTATAAGAAACTAGATTAGAATCATACAATGGGAGTCTGAATTTAAAAAAATTAAATAAAATAAAAAGATTCCAATAGGTCTAACCAAACTGCTTAAGTATACGTAACCGTAACCTGCCTGTTTGCCATCTTTATTGTGATATTGGATATCCCGACTTTCTGGAATAAATAGCAAATCATTCACACATTGAATTTAAATATGGCCGAGACATGTGAAGTAATGCAAAATCATAAGAGCAATTAGCTATACTTGTCACTCGTCCAGAAGTGTCTTGGGTTTCTCGTATTCAAATAATCTGAAGTCTGCTTCATAAAGATTGTACAGCTTTCTCCTGTCAGCAACTGCAATGTTTGCAAACCAGTCTCGCTCCCAGTCTGCTGCTGTCCTATTCTCGTACCCGGGAGGAAAGTGAATATATTTATCCAGCCCAAGAATCCTCAACAAAAGTTCTGTATCCTCATACAGAGTCTCCAGATTCCCAACAAAGTCATAGTCAATTTGGCATGGATGGCAGAGTCTGTACACTTGCTGCCAGTGTTCATTGAATGGCTTCTCCTTCTCAGTCTGTGGATCTAACAGGTACTGAATAAAGTGAGTGAAGGACGGTCTGATACCTGTGGCGAAGGCCTCTTGAGCGGAGTCAGGGGGGGTTGAAACATTAGCAAAACGCTGAAGCATTGTGGAGCCATACATTCTGTAGAAATACTCATCTGGCTTAGCAAACTTGTCCCGGAAAGCAGAAATAAGTCGTACAAAAGGATCACGTACAAAAAGGAACTTAGTGTAATTCTTTAGTTTATGATGCATCAAAGGACGTGAGAAACGACCAAAGCGCCTCCAAAGCTTGTTAAATGTCTTATGTATTGTAGAATTATGGATTATCGTTAGTGGTATGTCAAGAGGATCCAGATATGGAGCTCCATTAGGTGCCTTCAGGTTCTGGCTGAGCACAATCATGACTCGTTTCCAGTTGGTGCATGCTACCTTCGGTACATAACAGTAAATAACACCATGATGATCATCCACAATGAGATGGTCCAGGGCTTTGTTCGGAATCTGGTCAAATGTGATTAATTTCTCTGTAAAATTCAGGCTGCTTTTGGCTGAGCAAAGCTCGCTTATAATATGTCTCCGATGTGCTTGACGCAGTTTGAGGTGTGTGAGATCTTGTGATGAAGCTCTGTGTAGGTAAAAAGTCCCATATCTCAAATCATCCCTGATTATGAAGAATGTGACTAATACTGCTCCAAAAAGAAAGAAGCACTGGAGATTCCTCTGCTTTCCCATCTTCTCTGGACATCTACTCCAGATCCACAAAATAGATTGAATGCTCAATATTACTGTCTCTGGAATTAATCAAATTGAGAATTCTGGGGAAAAACACAAAAAAGGGATTTAATTTTTTAGTTTGACAGTTTTAACATTAAGTGACATGCATGGCATCTTAGCACAAAAGCCAACTGCACGTCTATATGCTTATTGGCACATAAGCACTGGCATGTGTCAGTGGATAGTGGCATGTATCACTTAAAACTTGTGACACATGTGCCCGTGATACTGACAACATTGCGGAACACTGACACTGTGTGACAGAACATGTCGCCATATGTTGTGACCCCTCATAGTGACTGACAGATGAGCTGAGCAGTAATAATGACATAATTGTGACATAAAATAAATAGCCAGTGATATTTTTAAATAAATGTCAATTAAACGTATTAAAGTCGGTAATATAAAAAAATAAATTAAAAAAATGCTGTCAGTTTGTGGCACATCAGTATCTGAGTGGCATGTGCCACTGAATGTTATAGGGGAGAGTGGGGCAAATCCTAACGCTGTAAATCCACTTGGGGCTCCCAGTATTTATTTTTTCCCACATTCATTTCACACGTCTAGTACAATTATGTTGTTTTGTTTCATTAATACAGTGTATACTTTTTTTCTTGATTTAGCGAAAGAATGGAAGTGAATTGTGGAGCATGTTGTAACATGTGAGGGGGCACAATGTATCACAACCAAGTGACAGCTTAAAATGTTATCCAATATAATCAAAAAATTATCCAAAACAAACTAAAATATTTTGTAATATATAATAATAGCATTTATAAATAATAGCATTTTTTTAATAATTAAAAATAAACAGATTTTTGAGTTTGACAACAAACACACCACAAAACAGTTATACTGCATAGTTCGAAACATAATAATAATTCATCATTTCAGAACATTGACTCATTCACCTTTTTCTCATGGTTTTTCAATAGAATTCATAAAAAGTATGCCCAACATGCCCAACCTGCACAACTGGGATTTAAACCACGGCTAGTGTTTTCTGCTGGTTAGAGCTTTAAATAACTTTTAAATAACAGATATAAAATTAAAATAATATAATTTTGTCTCATTTTAAATAAACACAATACAAAAAAAGAGGTGAATTAGAAACTACTAAATAGTACTTTTGCCATGGTTAAATAAATGTTCAGTGATATCTTCCAAAGATCTTTTAATTTTCATCTCTATATAACTAGTATTGATATGGCAACTAGCACTATACACTAAGTTTCGTCATGTTGGCATGTGTAGAACATTTTAAACCATGACGTGTTACAACTAATTCTGCTTTAGGTTGTGCTCTTCTCACCCCCTTCGTTATCAGCCCTATGTAATGCTATGTTTGGCTTGAAAAAGCATTCTTTATGGTCTTTGAATGCAACATAGCCTTTATAATACACATAATTCATGCAGCACTTTAAAATGTTCATGACAACTTTATAATTAGACCTGTAGGAGTGACTTAACGTTAGTTACGTAAAAAAAAAAAAACAGAAAATGATTTTAATAGCTAACATTTAGCTATTTACTTTAGATTGGCTATCATGATGCATTACCATGTTCCCCATCCAAGAACACCTGTTTTACCAGACTCGCGCTTGTTAGTTGTCCATTATTTGTTGTCCAAGATCTTGTTAAATTGTAGTGTCAGTGTTATGCCAAAATGTAGTAATGCTATAGATGCATTGAAAGTACAAGTCTAAATTACCGCATAAACAACACACCATCATACGTGTTAGCTGGTTTAAGCTACTTCAGATGAAAATTAAAATTTAATCATTACTGACCTTCAACATAACCTTTTTCCTCATCCTGTTGTTCGAATGCTGTATGTCCTTCTTTCTCCTAAGGAGGAGTCGTATTTGTATCAAGTGTCTATTTGCTTTTCAACGGGCCGTTTTACGTCGGCTACACACCAGAACTCTCACGCAGTCTAGAACGAGCTTTTAGATAGCCTATATTTGAAATTTTTGTATAAAAATTATATTAATTTACAGATTTTTCATGAAATAAATTCATTTTTTTTTTACAGTTAGTCATGACAGAAAAATGAGACCTGGACCAATATCCCATAGGATATCGAAGGAAACTTTTCCTTTCCCAGTCAAAATCATTGCCTTCCAGTGACAGGACGGAGCTCAGGGATAAAAAAAATATTTCTTCACACTGGTGGTCTTAAACTAATTTCTTTAGATAGGGGTGAAGTCGGCGAAAGTGGGACATTAGCTAAAATGGGACAAATAAGCTTTTTGGTGTAGTGCTCTAAAACAAAATTGCGATAATAGTGGGTGGTCTTGATGTTGTCACAACAGTACTTATTTGAATATCAACATTTGATTGGTCAAATATAAACCATGTGGGCGTGGTTACTACTCAAGTGTTGGAATGTCTGAGAAAGCAATTATTGGACCAAGCAAGTCTTATAAAATTGTTAAGGTTAAAACTGTGACGACCTCTGCTGTTGGTCTTGGGTATTGCGGCTTGGAATCTTTTCCCACAAATAAGCAATTAATCCGATACTACACCTGTGACCAGTGCTTCAGGAGCTCCTTTAAAAAGAGATCTCCAGCCAAGGAGGGACTTTGGGACTTTGTTTGTTTTTAGACTTTGCTTGTGTTTTGTTTGATTGCTTTCTGCATTTATGCTTCAACACCGTATTGCACTTTCAACCATGCACCTTTGCAACCTTACACACTGATGTTACTGATGGATGCACAAACACTGTAGGCAATTTACACCTTTAATTGTTTTCATTCTATTATTTAATGTTACCTTAATTTACTAGTAAATAAATGTAGCATCTCGGCCACATATGTTATTAAATTAAAATAAGCTCAATAGGGAATTATGGGTAGGCTATTCATATTTAGTTGTTTATGATTAATCATAACATGTTATTATCAAATTATAAATCTCTAAAGGATTCACGAGAGGAGCATCTCTGATGTTCAGTGGAATTTAACATTTGTGAGACACTCCAGACACTACATTAACATAATTTTTTTGCTTAATATTTGGTTTGCGTGTGTCCCTTGTTTGAGCCAGGGGTCGTAACAATACAAACAGTATTTCAATGTACAATACATTCCTCTCATGTGATAATTACATTTTATGCAATGTTTGATGTGCAAGTTTCTTCTTTCTTTCTTTTTTTTTTTTAAAATATCAAGTTTTGTTACTGTCTCAATTAACATGTTAGATGAAACGGGATGATAGCATACAGCTAAAGTAAGACATAATTTTAAATAAAAGATAATGCATTGCTTAATGTGAAACGTTTGTTGTTTTAGAGAAA
Source organism: Gobiocypris rarus (assembly GCA_023029165.1). NCBI lineage: Eukaryota > Metazoa > Chordata > Actinopteri > Cypriniformes > Gobionidae > Gobiocypris > Gobiocypris rarus. Next base: position 6,317,979 of record CM040914.1, on the reverse strand, counting down.
ATGTCAAAACAGAAGGAAAAAATGGGAAAACATGTCAGCCAAATAGAAGGGGTCATTGAAGTGAAGAAAGAATGGAAGGGGCAATCAATGAGTGCAAGGTGAGAGTGGGGCAGGCCAGGAAAAATCCATTCTTGAAAAAAGAGTGGAAGGTGGTGTGAGTAGTCATTCCTCTGGCAGAAAACCAGATTTGCAGAAAAAAGATTTGCAAAAAAAAATTGCTTCTGAATGTGCAAAAGATAATGGAATTAAATGGTTTTCAGAAACCAAAAACAAAGCAGGCTATTATTGGTTCAAAAACGTTTTAAAAAAAGAACAAAGAGCTGTCCATGAAACATCATCATCATCAACATCAACACAATCCGCTAGTGCGTGTGTTTTAATAAAGCTATTTTGAAAAATGTCTTTTAAAAAATGATTTGTACAATATCCCGTTGTAAGCAATTGTATTATCCAAGCACAAACTAGATGAAAATGCGTGTCCCACTTTACTAATTGCACTGTCCCAATTTACCTAAAAATGGCTGTAGAAGAAAAATGTGTTCTTGTCATTTTTTAATCTGTATATTTAAATAAAAACACAAAAAGACAACACCCATATTCCTTCAAAAACCATTGTTGGAGATACAATAGACCTTGAGCATTTTGTTTAAGACATGAATAGTCTAGGTAAAATAGATGTATTTGTATTTAAAGCCACAATATGTAATTTTTTGCTGCTAGAGGTCGCTTATTCAAATCAAGCTACAGTCCCTGACAAAAGTTGTGTCGCTTATCTATTTTGTAGATACACCTGCTATTAACCTGATTTTTAATTCATCAACTGGTGTTAGAAATAGCTCATATGAAAAGCTAAAACCCTCCCAAATGATGTTTAATGCACTGAAATAAATTAGTTTCAATGAAAAAAGATTTATCATTTAATCAAGACAGAGAGGTCAAATTTTGGCAAGACAAAAGTTTTGTCGCCTATACAGAAATTGAACAAATTCACTGCAAATGCAAAAATATGTCAGCAAATTAAGTAGTGGTGCTGTGAGATCCAAATGTAATATCTTGTATGACTTCCATGAGCTTGAAGGACTGCATCCATGCGGTTTAGCAAGGACTCATACAATTTATTGATGAAGTCATCAGGAATAGCAAAGAAAGCAGTCTTGCATGTCTCCCAGAGTTCATCGAATATTCTTTGGTTTCGTCTTCCATGCTTCCTCTTTCATCCTACCCCACATATGCTCAGTGATGTTCATGTCTGGTGACTGGGCTGGCCAATCCTGGAGCATCTTGATCTTCTTCGCCTTGAGGAACTTTGATGTGGAGATGGAAGAATGCGATGGAGCACCATCCTGCTGCAGAATTTGGCCTCTTTTGTGGTTGGGAATATAAGAGGTAGCTAAGATTTCTTGGTATTTTAGACTATTGAAGTTGCCTTCCACCCTGCAGATCTCTCGCACACCCCCATACTGGATGTAACCCAAGACCATGATTTTTCCCCCACCAAACTTCACTGTTTTCTGGGTGAATCTCGGATCCATGCGGGCTCCGCAGGCCTCCTGCAATATTTCATCTGAAAAATCAACCTTCTGCCACTTTTCCAGCGTCCATCCTTTTAGCAGGCTGTGGGCTTTGGCAAATGCCACACAGTTTTTCAATTGTCTTTTGTTTAGTGCTAGCTTCTGGGCACTGATTCGACCATGGAGGCCATTTGAGACAGAATCCGACAAACTGTTCTGGTTAACGCAGGGACTTCAGGTGACCAGGTCTCGTGGAGCTCTGCTGCAGTGGAAAATGGGCTGGCCTTGGATTTTCGAGCCAACAAACGGTCCTCTCGAGCAGTTGTCTTGCAGGGTCTGCCTGACCTGGGTTTGTCATAAACGTCTCCAGTCTCTTCAAATCTTTTTTTTATCCTCTGTACTTGACGCTGAGACACTTTGAAGGCGTCTGCCACATCAGCAGTGGATCTGGTCTTCAGCCTCTTGATAATCAAAACTTTAGTCTCAGGGTGAATCTTAGGCATGTTTGCAGAGGTCTAGTTGCAGTTGATGTGAAGGTCTAGTGTACTGGGGTTCTTTTTATACACACCTGAAACCTAATTGATCCATTATTAGTCACAGGTGAAGCTCATATGACAAGGCGACAACACTTGTGTCTTTGCGAAAATTCACTCAATGGGCTTTACCAAGCTGTGAATATTAGAATATTATTTGACAGTTTAATTTTTAAAAAAGCTGTTGGGATTAAAATGAGCCATTTCTTGTAAAAAAATTATTGATAAGTAATATATTTCAGCGGCACTTCAGTTCAATTTGTACACAAGCGACAAGACTTTTGTCAGGGACTGTACAAAGGCGTAGTTTGATGATCCCTTGATTTAACGGAGCTTTTATCATGCCGGAGACAACCGCTTCCACTTCTTCCGGTCATGCGTATGTGGAGTAACAGCGCTGTTTTATCGTATTAGATACATTTGAGTCTGTTGAAAGTTATGTAATGCTACTCTGTGCGTTCACTCGGCAGATTTGCACACTGCAATAAGATGGATTGATATTAGGCATGCATGGTAAAACATGGTACTCGCGAATCAAGAAAATTAGATTCAAACAAAAAGACTAACTGTGTTGAGCTATATAACAAATCGTTTTCTGTTGACTAATGTATTCAAACAGTTAGTCTAATAAAACACAATATGTTAAAGCGTCTTTTGTGTTTTCATGGTTTCTACAAAAGAAAACGAAATCGTGGGTATCGGATGATGCCATTGTCATGCCTAGTTAAAATAGCTTATTTCTCTGGATTCTCCCCCTCCCACCGTGTTCAACACTGTTGTAGACATGTGATCACAATATAATCCTTTGAATAATCATAAAGTTGTGCAGCCCTATATATTAATAATAAAATGAAAATGGCAACAATACAAAAACTCTGAAAATACAGGTTGTAAAAATTGTATGGACCTTGAGACTATACAACACACTGATAAGACTGCATATCATCCTTTATTAAATGGCCTTAAAAAAAGTCTCAAACTGTAACAGTTGATTCTCAATAGCAATCTACTGTATTCTCCTCACTCTGCTGGGCTGCTGAAAGAATGTCCTCCATTAGTGAACGGGGCGAATTCACGACATGATCACTACTCAACTTCAAAGTCCTCTGCATATCATCTAGATCGAGTATGTGCAGTAGCATGGGTAGGCTAATGTCTTTGATGCAGTGTAGATCACTGTCTGTTCTCTCATCAGATGCTGTAACTCCATTAGTCCCGCACACAGATCCTTTGTTGAGGTATCTACTCTGCACCTCGCCCCCCCATCTGTTCCCATTTACATTTAAGACAAGAGTGTAATCTAAGTCTGCATACTCAGATGTAAGTGTTCTGAGTTTGAGCAAGAGTGCGCAGGCTTTCTCACACACTGGTCTGTCGCAGTCAAACAAACTGTTAAACAGCAAGTCAAACAGCCCAAATTCTTTCAGTTTGCTCAAGGCCTGCGTCACATGCGTCTTTTCAGAGGAGCCAGAGTTCTGGACTGCATACGGACAGCAGGTCAGTGTCTTCTCCATCAACACTTCTGCCAGATCCAGCGTGTGCATTTTCACTTCCCAGTCAAAATCGTTGCCTCCCAGTGACAGGACGGAGATCAGGGACGGGTACACGGCTGTTGCGGGGTATGATCCTTTCAGCCATGATGTAAAGGCTTTGACCACTGCTCTACGTGGGAATCCCTCTGTGTCCTGAGAGAGAATGGTCATCATCTGTTTCAAAGCCTCCTCCTAAAGTTCAACACATGAAGAACATGTCAGAAAAGAAGAACAGAAGAAAATGTCAACATCACGATCCATTAAAATTATCAATGAGCCACAATTGCACCATTTGACAAATCCACTGAGGTCAGAATGGCTTTTTTCACACTGGTGGTAAAAAACTAATTTGTTAGATCCATTTGAGTGGAACACATGTTTGGTTTTTGTGGTCCAAACTGCTGCTTCTCAGCTCGTGGGATACTTTTGGGAGAAACTGCATTCGCTCCCAAAACATTTGCTAACAAAGCGCTTCAGTTAAGCGGTGTTCACTCATTGTCCAGCTTCAGCTCATGCAGGTCAATCACAGACATTATTGACTATGACTGTATTATCTGAAACACTCGTATTCTTTTGAGACTTTTCCTCTTCAAAAACAGTGCATTGTTAATATTTTGCAGTGTTATTTTCCATATATTTTCCTTAAAAGTATTGTATATTGTTATCAAAAAACATACTGTACATATCTATTCTGTACTATATTTATTCACGCTCTGCCTGAAATGCTCTGATTTAGTTTTAGTTTCCTTAAAGCTCGCCACTCCAAAAAGCGCAGTCTGCTCTAATTGGTCAGCTGGCCCAGTCTATTGTGATTGGTCAGCCACTTAAAGCATGTGTTGCAAAAGCAAATGTAACGCTCCTTACCATAATCGTGTTTCAGCTCTGAAGTTTCATGAGCAGCAGTAAATAGTATTATATCAATAGTAAATATGGCATTGGTATTGGAAGTCTCCTCGACATAGAGGAGTCACTTACCCAACTGTTCTTTGAGGACGGGCCATAGCAGACAGTAGGTGGGCATTATGAAAATATGTAACGTGGCGTAGCTAAATCACAGAAATTATGGCATTTCAGGCAAGTGTTTTCTGTTGGAGAGAATAACTCCCTTTGACATGGCTTTGTAACTTTGCTGATTGATCACAAACAGCTATATTATAAGTACAATTTTAATATAGTTGCCCAGTAATGTTAAGTCTATAATAAAGAGACCTATCCATCACTGGTCATTTTGTTCTCTTACTTTCTTTTATGACATTGTTGAGAACAGCTTTATAAATGTGGGATTGAGGGGACAGGCTCAACATTGACAGTAGGAGGAACAAGGAATTTCATCACTTGCAAAAATGAGTAATTGTCTCACCAGCAGGTTGCTGTTGCTCCCAAGCACCGTGTGATGGAAAGAAGAGGTAACTGCCTCCCCAACGGCAGCCACAGCGCTAGCTCTTACATAGCCTTCTGTATCTGCCAGTGAAGAGAGGAGAACAGAGACCATCCCACTGCTGTGGAGAGCTTCAATGAAACCACTGTTACCTGGGAGAAAGAGACAAAAAGTACAATCACATAGAAAATTATCACTAAAATACTCCGCACAGTCCGCAGAGCAATAGATTGTATATAGTAACGGTAAAAGCGTAATGATAAATATGCTTGTGGTACCATCGAGGGCAACAGTCAGCTGGGTGATGAACTCTAGTGTGGAGTCTCTCACTTCCCATCGCAAATCACACATCCGTTTCTCCAATACAGGAAAGAGGTCTGCAGAATATATACGCTCACTTCATGACCATGTACTGTGAAAATGTTCACAACTGCTCACCACGGTGGCATTTTGATGTCAATCTAATTTTGAATGTGCATACTGTTGCCAAATCTTCCAAAACATTAGCATTTTTTTAATCTATTCTTTCTTTCTTCTGTGGAAAACAAAAGATGATATTTTGAAGAATGTTGGTTACCAAATTGTTTGTTCCCATTGACTTCCATTATATATATATATATATATATATATATATATATATATATATATATATATATATATATATATATATATATATATATATATATATATATATATATTTTTTTTTTTTTTTTTTTAATTTTTTTAGCATACAATGGAAGTCATAGGGACCTAAAACGGTTTAGTTGCTACCATTCTTTCTAAAAAAAATCTTCCTATGTGTTCTGCAAAAGACAAAGTTTGGAACAACATGAGGGTGAGTAAATGATGACATTTTTTTTTTACTATCCATTTAAATGATAAAGTTCTCAAATTCTCATTACTCATTACATTACATTAAAAAAAAAGAGGCTGAAGTGCTCCTTACCATGGCTGATAAACTGCAGGAGATCAGGGAAAGGCGAACACACAGCAATCCACCTCACAGTGGCCTGATATGTTTTCTTCAAGACCTTGGAAATCACAGGAAGCTTCAAGTAAATCAGGAGTTTCAACCACAGATCTGCTTTGAAGGCAAAAATCTAAGTAATATGAGCAAGACATAAGGAAGTGTGCATACTTACTGTAGCATGGGAATCTGGACTCTGTAGATAGTCCACGAGGACACCTAATATATCCTTCCTTGTATCCACATTTTCTATATGTAGAAAGATTAATCAGACATTAGAGCCAATACCAATAACTTTCAAGCTCAGTGATGCCATGGTAAGTAAGCTATTGAAGCTTTTTTTTTACCAATAACAAATACGTATTCATAATTAATAGTCCAGGTCAAATTAAAAGGATAGTTCTGCTAGCATATAGCATCTACCATGTAACTATAAAACTCATACTTTGCTCTCCACCAAGCTATATAGTGTCATCAGGTTGTTTCATGCATCTACTCAATATATTTCACTGCTGTGCAAAAGTTTGGGGTCAGTAAGGTTTTTTATATACAAATACTTCATCATTTTTTATAAATTAATATTTTTATTCAGCAAGGATTTATTCAATTGATCAAATGTGACTGTACAGACGTTTACATTGTTTAAACATTTCAAATAAATGATATTATTTTGAACATTCTATTCATCAAAAAAAATCCTGAAACGTATCAGTGTGCAAAAAAATAATAATCAGTACAACTGTCATCAAATCAGCATATTATAATGATTTCTGAAGGATCATGTGACACTAAAGATTGGAGTAATGATGCTTTGGAAAAGCAGGAAATTCAGCTTTGTCATCATGGCATTTAAAACATATCTTATCATTAAAACAGTAGTGTGTTTATGCATAAATATTGTGTATATTGATAATGCTATCTTTTGTATCTGTCATATCAATATCAATTTAAGGTGAAACTATCTGAAGTCTTTACCTTCATACATGCTGAGAGCGCCTAATGTATCCAGGCCACACCTCTGAACCTTGCAGCAGCCAATCAGATGAGTGGATGCATTAATATGTAAGAAAGAGGAGGGGCAATGCCCAGAGCAAATCCTCAGAAGTAACACAACAGAGCTGGTGACAGAGTGACTGGAAATGCCTTCAAACCGGTATTTCTAACAAAAGAAAAGGAACATTCATTGTGGACCATATTTAAATTCATTCCACAGACTTTACAGCAAAATCTGCATTGACAATGCAAAAAAAAAAAAAGACTGCATCAGGACCATCGACTGTAAAAAAAATTTTTTGGATGTAGTTTCCGTAACGTCACCCATAGTTTTCTGAAGAGCATTTTTAAAGCCTAATGTCGGCCGTTGCCATCTTGGCAGCGCGTCACACCCGGATAACTGAAAATGCTCAAAGAGGCGGGACGTGGGTGGAGCTGAGGTGACTGGTTGCTGAAACCACGCCAACCTTGCTCAACCATAGTGGCAATCCACCTGTCACTCAAAGTGGCCACACCCCTAATTATGCAGAACTTTAAGGCTTAATATAATTTAAACGGATGAGTAATTAAAAAAATTCACCCCCTCACAAAATTAGCTGTATAGACCAAAACCACTGTTTGTACCAGGCTGTTTTTTCTGCTGTAAAGTTGGGCTTTTTAACATGGGGGAGATACAGATTTGGCTCCCTTTTGGAGCCTGTCTTTAGCGGCCAGTCGATTAATTGCAGTTTAAGTCAATTCCTTGTTGGCTTCAAGAGAGAACGCGCGGGAGGTTGCTGCTTCAAGACTGGCCAAAGAATCGTTCACACAGAACGCAATTTTTGCTTTTAAAAACGCAAGTCACCGCACAATAGCTTTTAACCGAAGAGAGAAAACAGAGGAAGAGAGCTGCTCTTTAAGATACATTTTGAATCTAAACATTGAATTTGACACAATCTCTGAAAAAAGGCAGCATCATGTAAATACTGTATGATACTGTAAAAGCAGTGAGATGTGACGCAACGGTCAAAGACATCTTGTGCACGTTTACATAAAAAACAAGTAAAAAGCAGCTCAGTGGGAAACATAAAACAGGTTGTGTGCACCGGCCCAAAGAGAGTCTTTAGAGTGAATTAAATGTCTGCTTACTGTGTTTGCCAGCTGTTCTAGACTTGATAAACTCTGCATGACGATGGAAATACATGAGGCTTTCTGGGATAGCTGTTCCGTCAGGACTAAACTCATCTTTTCAGCTGGAGATATGAAGACTTCCTTAAGTACAAGTGCATGGTTTTCATAATATATATATACATTTATAATAATATAAATAATTAAAAGGCATAATTCTGTGAATGTGTGATACCAGTGTCTTGAGACTGTGCTGACACACACTGCAGGGGGAACAAGACGATATCAATGGCCTTGCTCTTTAAAACCTCTGGACTAAAGGATCAAGAGAGAGAGAGAGAGAGAGAGAGAGAAATAAAGCGAAATAACATAATACATAACAGACTGTTATTTCAAATGTGTATATGTTGCATAGGGGTGGACGATACCAATTTTTTTCAATTTAAGATCACATTAAAAATACTTATTTTTGCTGGAAATTAAAACGCCGGCTTCCTGTGAGCACTCAGAAAACCACCTGTCAGAAGTTAAGTAAAATCACTTTAACGTTTAAACTGACAAGGCTTGAAAGAGCATGCCAATAATAAACTTTCAAGATGATGCAGAACTGCAATGTCACGTGAGCATAACAGCGATAGAGATGGTAATCTTACATTTTTACTTGTCGATCGGTATATCGCCCACCCCTAATGCTGCACTATGTTTATGTGAAGTCTTTAGTAGTCACCATTTCTCCAGTTTTATGATTAGTGCAGCACACTGAAAACTCTCCTTTTTGTTTCCAGAACCCAGCATGGCTTCCAATAATTCCTCCACTTTATACTCTGATTGTCCGAGCAGAGGCGTCCTGTAACAGACGATAAACAATTCTCTTCATCCTTCCATTACACTGAATACATATTTAAGATAACCGTATGTACTTTCCATAGTGAGTAATTAAACTATAATATAATATATAATATAATATGTTACATTTATTTTTGCTTTTATATTTAAAAAAAAGATATCACTAACTACAAATAATCAGGATTAATTATGTAACCTAATGAAATATGTAAGGGATAATGTTATGTCATTATTGTGGAATAAACCTAGATGCAAAGAAGAATTAAAGAATTTTATTAGCAGTTAACATGTACAGGTCCTTCTAAAAAAATTAGCATATTGTGATAAAAGTTCATTATTTTCCATAATGTAATGATAAAAATTAAATTTTCATATATTTTAGATTCGATGCACACCAACTGAAATATTTCAGGTCTTTTATTGTTTTAATACTGATGATTTCAGCATACAGCTCATGAAAAAAATTAGCATATTTCATCCGACCAATAAAAGAAAAGTGTTTTTAATACAAAAAAAGTCAACCTTCAAATAATTATGTTCAGTTATGTACTCAATACTTGGTCGGGAATCCTTTTGCAGAAATGACTGCTTCAATGCGGCGTGGCATGGAGGCAATCAGCCTGTGGCACTGCTGAGGTGTTATGGAGGCCCAGGATGCTTCGATAGCGGCCTTCAGCTCATCCAGAGTGTTGGGTCTTGCGTCTCTCAACTTTCTCTTCACAATATCCCACAGATTCTCTATGGGGTTCAGGTCAGGACAGTTGGCAGGCCAATTGAGCACAGTAATACCATAGTCAGTAAACCATTTACCAGTGGTTTTGGCACTGAGAGCAGGTGCCAGGTCGTGCTGAAAAACGAAATCTTCATCTCCATAAAGCTTCTCAGCAGATGGAAGCATGAAGTGCTCCAAAATCTCCTGATAGCTAGCTGCATTGACCCTGCCCTTGATAAAACACAGTGGACCAACACCAGCAGCTGACATGGCACCCCAGACCATCACTGACTGTGGGTACTTGACACTGGACTTCAGTCTTCCTCCAGACTCTGGCACCTTGATTTCCGAATGACATGCAAAATTTGCTTTCATCCGAAAAAAGTACTTTGGACCACTGAGCAACAGTCCAGTGCTGCTTCTCTGTAGCCCAGGTCACCTGTAGCCCATTTGCTGCACACGCCTGTGCACGGTGGCTCTGGATGTTTCTACTCCAGACTCAGTCCACTGCTTCCAGGTCCCCAAGGCCTGGAATCAGTCCTTCTCCACAATCTTCCTCAGGGTCCGGTCCCCTCTTCTCATTGTGCAGCGTTTTTGCCACACTTTTCCTTCCCACAGACTTCCCACTGAGGTGCCTTGATACAGCACTCTGGGAACAGCCTATTCGTTCAGAAATTTCTTTCTGTGTCTTACCCTCTCGCTTGAGGGTGTCAATGATGGCCTTCTGGACAGCAGTCAGGTCGGCAGTCTTACCCATGATTGCGGTTTTGAGTAATGAACCAGGCTGGGAGTTTTTAAAAGCCTCAGGAATCTTTTGCAGGTGTTTAGAGTTAATTAGTTGATTCAGATGATTAGATTAATAGCTCGTTTAGAGAACCTTTTCATGATATGCTAATTTTTTTAGATAGGAATTTTGGGTTTTCATGAGCTGTATGCCAAAATCATCAGTTTTAAAACAATAAAAGACCTGAAATATTTCAGTTGGTGTGCAATGAATTTAAAATATATGAAAGTTTAATTTTTATCATTACATTATGGAAAATAATGAACTTTTATCACAATATGCTAATTTTTTTAGAAGGACCTGTATATGATTTTTTTTTTTTTTGGTAATAAAAAATATTCCTCAAATGAATAGATACATAAAATGTAAGAAATTTACTATTCAGCTCACCTCACAGCAGCTTGAAGAACAGTCATCAGAGGCTGAGTCAATGATTCACACCCCCTGTTGATCAAGACTTTCAGAGGTACTAGCACATCTTTCCATAGCATGCTTCTGATAGGCTCTCCACACTGAGAGGGAACCAATGACAGGAGCCGTAAGCCCTGGAGGACCCGAGGATGATCATCTGAGCTCAACGCCTCAACCAAGCCATTCAAAATCTCTGAGGAGACCGAGACCCATTCAGGGCTCAAAGATGATTCACTTGATCCCACAGCATCACAGCCATTGGTCATGTTTGATGATGTGAGGAAGTTTAGGATGTGCACTAAAAGCTGATTAGCCAAACAGGCAACAAACAGACTCCCGTCACTCTGCAGCTGGAGAATCACTTTGATGAGTCCTGTGGATAGAACGGATTATAGACTTAAGACTTAAAAAGACTAAAGATCAAAAATCTTTTATTTCATAATTTCAAAGAAAACTTGTAACTATGTAAAAGTCTTTAATGACACTTTCAATTTAAGGCATGCTTGCTGAGCAAAAATATTAATTTCTTCTTTTTTTAAAATGTTCAAAATTGTTGAGATTATAATGTGATAATATATAATCTATAAACAATATATAGTTAAAAAAATAAAAAATAAAAATTATATATATATATATTTTTTTTTTTACAGGAACAAAAAGTGTATAATGTGAAATTAATTTAAGCACATTCTTCACATTATTTTGACGTAAATTCAAAATAACTCACAATTTCATTCATAACCCTTTTAATTCAGCTCAAAATATCTTACAGTGGGAGTCTTTGCCGACCTTATATATATATATAACATGATATTTCATGACTCTTGCTACTAGATGGCCTTTTAGCTCTAAATGGAGCAAATTAGCTGTTCTGCTGCGTCCTAAAGTCAGTACCCTTCAAAATGCATTTTTAGCATACTGTAGCATTTTTAGTTGTATTTTATTTTGAGCATTTTATGTTTTTCTATGTATACTGAAGCATTCCTCACATTCCATTCTTTCCTAAGGGTTAAAATTGATCGTGGAAAGGATTTGTTACTTTTCTAAATTTCAAGCACAAAACTCCTCGAATCCAGTAATTGTTTTTTGTGTATTCCTGGTTCAAGTGTGACACAAGTTGGTACATGGTAACATAGGGTCTTGGACCACTCCAATGACCTGAGGGAAGGATGAGTTAAAGCAAATATTATGTTGCATTTCCTTTAATACATTTACTGGCCCACAACTCTCTTATTATAGTCTACATTTGGCACTTTACGAATAATTATAGGATAGGTGATGAAGATTCTCACCGTTTCCTCGGATGAAATCCAGAGCTTGCCGGTGTTTCAGCATATTCAACAATCCCTGCAGCCAGCCACTGCGAACTGAGGCATCCTCCCAAATATCACACACACACCAGGCTTGCCGCTCAAACACACACACCAAAAGACCTCCCTCCTTATTTCCAAAAACAGAGAACACAAAACGAGGATGGATGTGACTGGAAAACACTGCAAACTGAAAATAATATCATAGTACTTTTTGGTGTTAGTGCTAGCACATTGGTTCTCAACCAAGGAGCCCTTGCAAAATTGCAAAAAGGTGAGAAAAATGTAAAGAAAATACAACCATTAAAACAGAAAAGTCATGTCAACTAACATCCTATTTCTTACTTAAATAAAAATAAATTTGTTAAGGGAATGATTGAAAAACCAGGAGCATTTTTACCAGGATATATATGGGAAGTGTAATATCTAGACCAGGAAAAGTCCTGTACATTAATAACATACTCAAATGTCATGGGCATTTTATAATGAATATACATGTCAAGCTTTACAATATTTTATTGGGTAGAAATTGCTATTTGTGAATTAAAAAAATATATATATATTTTTTAAAAACCTGTAAATCATAAACAATGAGAAAAGTCATGTAAAATAATTGGTGCAAAAGCAAAAATTCAGTTATTAAAACGTCTGGAACCATGGTATTTAATTATTGTATTTATTTATATTTATTCTATTGCGTTATTTTAATATATTGCCAATCCCAGATTCTGTAAATCATTTTGAAAACAAAAATCATCAAGGTGGCCTTCAAATATTGTCTAAAATATTGGGGGGCCTTGGAGTCAGAAATGTTAAGAACCACTGTCCTAAACATTACTGTGAGCGAGCAAGTAATCCATCACTGCTATTGTAACAATATATTCAAAACTGTCTCACCTCAAGCAAGTGGAAATCCTGCTTGGTGCCAGCCAAAAGTCCGGTGAGTTTGAGGGTAAAAGACAGGATAGCAGGATCTGTAGTTTTAGATGTACAAACACTGGAAATGAACTCCTTGAGGCATGGCTGATGCTGCAAAAGCACCTGTTCATTACCTGAGGAAACACATAGTTATTACTATCATACAGTATGTGCAGTATATATATATTCACATACACACACAAACACACACATATATATGGAACAGGTATATGGCAGTCAAAAATAGTGTTCATTTCTGTGATTAATATTTTCTTTTTTTAAAGGAGCATCTGTTTTCCTGCCTGACGTCCTTTGCCTAGCATTACAGAATATGATCACACTATCCGGGTTCCTCACACCTGCTCCTTAAAGCGAGAGCAGCCGACCGGTGATGATCCACATGTAGTATCAAAAGCTGACCTCATCATGCTTCTCTTTGGGAGGTCAATGAAAATGTGCATGACATGCAAACCCAAAGGACACTTACATGTTTCAAGCTCCATCTGGCAGCTTGTTTTGATCCTGTCAGTAACATGATTAGCTCAATAAAGATACACAGTTGTAAGTGCAAAAATGCGTAAACACTAACGCCACTGACATATTGAGAGGATCAATCCTCACCAAAAATATGGATATTAAATATTTTAACACTGAAAAATTGACGCACAAAATAAACTTGAATGAATTGACAGCTTTCATTAAAACAGTGAGAGCTGATATTGACAGAGACATCGCTACACACTATAACGCACTATATTAAAAGCACGGCTAAATGTGACATTATATAGATAGATGATAGATAGATAGATAGATGGATAGATGGATAGATAGATAGATAGATAGATAGATAGATAGATGGATAGATGGATAGATAGATAGATAGATAGATAGATAGATAGATAGATAGATAGATAGATAGATATAATTTATAGTTGGTTTTAATGGAGGCATAGTTAGTGTGAAAATACAAAATAGATTTGTATTTGGTCTCTCTTTTTTATGTAATGTTTATTTAACCAGGAAATGTAAGTGTAACAGGGACATACATTTACATTTGATATCTATAAAGAAATGTGAGGCCTCCTCATTTTAAAACACCACCACATACACACTAATGGATAGATAGATGTTATGTAACACTTAAGTAAAATTATTGAATTTCCCTCAGTCACTACAAGAACAGACATACAATAATACCAAATCTTGGTCTCAACTAGTCGAAAATGTGCATCAGTTTGTTCCAGTTTACTCACTTTGGCTGTGCAGCTCTTTGAACCAATCAAGCAGCTTCTCTAACGAGGTGTCATCAGGTGGAGACTGCTTTGGGTCGGCCAGTACCAGACAGACCGCCGGTAGCAAAGATAAGCAGTCACTGTCCATTACATCAGAGTCCCAGAGTCACCATAACATAGGATCAAATCGAACTGCAAGTGGCAACAGAAAATATACAAGTTACCTTGATACCATCACAAGAATGGAGAAATTATTCAAGACATTCGAAAAGCAAGAGGAAAAAACATATACGCTCTAAACGTAACAAAACACCTTTTCATTCCCATTTAAAGCAGCTCAAAAGTTTGCTGCGCTTACTTTCGCTCCGTGCGGCGTGCTGGAAAGGACAAAAAATACCACGAGCAGAGTGTTGACGCTTCCTGCCAAGTATGCGCAAATTGTGCGCATTTTAATGTTCTTCAACCGCGTAACCACCACTCGCTCACACGCATGGTTACAGCGGACGCTTTAAGAGTCCCTAACTGCGCAAATAGGAGGCAGTCGGCATCAATATTATCTGACGCATTTCCACTAGTTGTCTAACTAAAAGCAAACATTCTGCATTCAAATTTAACAATTCCTGCTCATCAAATGCAGGATACGTTAAATATGGCGGCTGAATCTGAATTTGATGAAGAAGAGGAGCCTTCGTTCAGCGATCCGGAGGATTTTGTGGAAGACATCGATGATGAAGGTGAAGAGGCTGCAATGAAATCCGCTATGCGCGCGGCGGCGCGGCCTCAACATGAGACAGTCACCATGCACACCGGATTAAATTGGGATTTTAACTTTTTTTTTTTCCTGCGCAAGCAATAATATTCTGACATTTTTCCTTAGAGTGTATTTCTAAGCGCATAGAATAATATGACAGCAAGCAAACCAACGTGATATGCGTTTTGTCTGCAACATCTTATTATATTTCCATTCAGTTTAGTTTTGGCTGCCTTGTATATATTTACCATGGTTATACAATTTCCGCCAGGTACAGTTTTTGTCACTAAAACTGCATATTAATAACATTAATTTAAAAACAAATATTAAACTACATTTAAAATAGATTTTTTTTAATGTGATTAATTTATACAGAAATGTTACCTGTCAAACGTTTGAAAACATCACATTAAAAAAAATTTGAAAGAAGATTATGCTCACCAAGGCTGTTTATTTTATCTAAAATACTGTAAAATCCATAATATTGTGAAATATTATTACAATTTAAGATAACTATTTCTATTTGAATATATTTGAAAATGTAATTGATTCCTGTGATGCAAAGCTGAATTTTCAGCATCATTACTCCAGTCTTCAGTGTCACATGTTCCTTCAGAAATCATTCTAATATGATGGTTTACTGTTTAGGAAAAAACTTAAATGTTTTTTGTTGAAGCAATGATACCATTCAAACATTTATTGTAAGAGAGAGAAATAAATTCTTTAAACACAGTCATAAGACAGTGAAGACATATGGTTACAAAAGATTTCTATTTAGTAAATGCTTTAATAAATTGGTAGAACTTTACAATACAATTTCATTAGTTAACATTAGTTAATTTTAGCATTTACTAAAACATTATTCAAATCAAAAGTTGTATTTGCTAACATTAATGCACTGTGAACTAACATGAACAACCAATGAAGAACTGTATTTTTATTTACTAACATTAACAAATATTAATAAATATTGTAAAAAATGTATTGCACATTGTTAGTTAATGTTAATTTATACATTAACTACTGTTAACTAATGAGACTTTATTGTAGTGTTCCTAATAGATGCAAAAAAATGCTGTACATTACTTTTTTTATTCATCAAAGAATCCTGAAAAATATTAAGCAGCACAACTGCTTTCAACATTGATAATAAGAAATGTTTCTTGAGCAGCGAATCATCATATTAGATTGATTTCTGAAGGATCATATGACACTGAAGACTGGAGTAATGATGCTGAAAATTCAATCAAATACATTTTAAAATATATTAAAATAGAAAACAGTTATTTTAATTTGTAATAATATTTCGCAATATTTCTTAAAATATTTACTGCCTTTTTGATTAAATAATGAAGCCATAAAAAAAATTCTTAAACTTTTGGCAGGTACTGTATATTAATGCAAATCTTTTTATTATTATTATTATGATACTAAAATGTTCTTCTTGTGGAAACATCTAAATTACCTGGTTATATTTTAGTCAAAACTTAAAACAAATTAATCCACTTGACTACATTAGTTTACACTAAATCTTCTGAACAGGTAAAAATAACTTTTGAAGAGATTATATTACATTTTATTATGATTTTATAATAGTAACTATAATATTTAGATGGACAGGGTAAAGTGTGAGAAGCTTTTATGCTTTCTGAAAGACAACAGCAGGTAGATTTTTTCCCTCTACATTCTGTACAGTACAATTGTAGGATCTATATATTTAAAACTTAACATTTTTCAATTCAGGCATTAAAGGGATGGTTCACCCGAAAATGAAAATTCTGTCATCTTTTACTCACCTGTATGTTGTTCCAAACATGTATGTGTTACTTTCTTCTGTTGAACACAAAAGAAGATATTATGTTTATAGTCAATGGCTACCGTCACCTGTTTGGTTACCAGCTTCCTTTGTGTTCAACAGGAGAAAGAAACTCATACAGGTTTGAAACAACTTGAGCGTGAGTAAGTGTTGACAATTACATTTTTTGAGTGAACTATCCCTTTAAATATCATAATGCACATGTACGGTAACAGTTTCCAATAGGCTAGTTTCTACTTGTAAGTTATCTGTGTGCAGAATTGTTGGAGGACATTTTAAGGGAGAGACCTTTGGAGGCTGATGGGATTGATTCGGTGGTCGTGGTGGACAACGTTCCCCAGGTGGGCCCTGAACGTCAGGAGAAACTGAAAAATGTGATCCATAAAATCTTCTCCAAGTTTGGAAAAATCACTAACGAATTTTACCCTGAAGCGGCTGGGACCACCAAAGGGTGAGATGCTGATTTAAGGATTATACATTTAACTATTCATTTCTCGATTTTAATCGAATCTCATTTTGAAGAACCGTTATCGATTCTCCAAGAATCGATCTGTTGATTAATGACCAAAGCTTTGTATCGCGCCTCCCATGATCGCATCCAATAAATCGTAATAAGCTTTGTGCTGTTACTTCTGATATGACACAAAGTGTCAGCTTTCAAATTCTGTCTATTTTTTTAAGAAATTCAAACAATAAATACTGTTTTTTGCACTCTTTAATGTGGCGCGACAGATCGCTGTTGGCCTCAGTTGAAGTGCATGTGAACGGAACTTCCTTACTACTAGTTACAGCACGAAATAAACATGAACATCAGGTATGTTGAAAGATACAACTTTCAGAAAACAATATCATGTCGAATGTAATCACTTATAATCGCGGTTCAGCCGTGCAATGGCGTCAGTAAAACAGCTTGCACACAATGTCACGTAATGTTACATTTATATGTCCAAAAACTAATTAGTCAGCTAATTTCTTGCTACATATATGCACTATATTGCATATTCATGTATTTTACTTAACCTGTTCTTCAATATTTATGTTATATATGTATGTTATATAAATAAATAAAATGTATGTTTGAATAAATATGTCATGTTTTTATGACAGCCATCATTTCAATGTTAATATATATTTTAAAAAATGAGTAGAAACATACAGTATATATATGTGTGTGTGTGTGTGTGTGTGTGTGTGTGTGTGTGTGTGTGTGTGTGTGTGTGTGTGTGTGTGTGTGTGTGTGTGTGTGTGTGTGTGTGTGTGTGTGTGTGTGTGTGTGTGTGTGTGTGTGTGTGTGTGTGTAATTAAAAATGTATTATTACAACTTGTAATTAGTATTAAAAAACGTACTTTTGTGTAATTTAAATGCAGGTAGCCAACAATCAAAGTTTAACCTTTATTATTATAGTAATGTACCAACTGGGGTTCCCTGTATAGTTTACAGCATTAGTTGAGTGGAAATTTGTACCATGTACTGTACATGAAAGGCCCCAATTAATCGGATTGAATCGAAATCGAAGTACAAACTTGTGTTTCGAAATCAAATCGTGAAATTTGTGTCAATGCCCAGCCCTAATTGCAATCTGATTCTTTACAGAACTCAATCTAGTTGTCAAATAATCAAATCATTTCTGTGTTACTTGTTCTCAGGTATATCTTTCTGGAGTATGCATCCCCTAACCAGGCTCTGGAAGCAGTTAAGAATGCAGATGGTTACAAGCTGGACAAACAACACACATTCAGAGTAAATCTGTTCACGGATTTCGATAAGTAAGTTTTAAAAGGGTTCATGTGTTCACACAATTTTGCAAAAAAACCCTTTCAGTTACTATACAAATATTGAGGTTCAATGCTTATGGGCCATTTATCTGTTTGTTTCAGGTATATGAATATCAGTGACCAGTGGGAAACCCCTGAAAAACAGCCATTTAAAGACTTTGTACGTAGTTCTGCATCTATGTTATTTGGGGAAAAAATCAAGCTTGGTGTTAATTATTTATTTGTGCCTGCCGTGTCTGTATACTTAACTTGGTTTTGGAAAAACACTATGAATGAGACAATCAAAGATTACTGGAATAGTAACCTAGCCAATGACATCTTGGCTTCACTTTATTTTCTGTCACTGTTTACCAGGGAAACATGAGGCACTGGCTTGAGGATGCAGAATGTCGTGACCAATACAGTGTAATCTATGAATCGGGAGAACGAACTGCCATATTTTCCAATGACCCGAAGGAGCCGATACTGGATGAAGAGAGAGCTGTGAGCATGTTTCTTTTTAAACCGATTTTCTTCAGTTTTATTTGAGTATTATTTATATACTATTAAGTAATAATTAATATAAACAAATGATTTGCTTCAGTGATATTTTAGATTGGTTTCCATGTTATTTAGTATTATTTATATACTATTATAGTATTTATTAATATTTAGAATTGTAATTTTTTGTAATTTTTGTTTATATTTCTATTTAGCTTTAATGTATTTTATTTTGTCATCTAATATTTATACTTCACCATTATTTAAATTAATGTTTTTCCAAAAATGTAGTTGAATGCTTTTAGTTAACAATAACAACATTGATTTTCTTCAAATTTGTTTTCAAAACCCAGTAGGACAAAAAATAAGGTATAATGATAACGATAGTTATATAAATAGGTACAAATATAAAAGAATAAAGTCCACACCACAGCTATAACAATAAAGGCACAGAGGAACTGTATTGTTAGAATCACTTTCAGAAGTATTTTTTCCAGCTGATGAACGATAAAAACATCTATCCTGCTTTAAAGAGCTTGAGCATTTAAAGGGTTAGTTCACCCAAAAATGAAAATGATCCCATGATTTACTCACCCTCAAGTCATCGGTGTATATGACATTCTTCTTTCAGACGAATACAATCTGAGTTATAATAAAAAATGTCCTGGCTCTCCCAAGCTTTATAATGGCAGTGAATAAAACAGTATCCATCATAAAAGACATCCACAAGGCTCCAGGGGATTAATAAAGGCCTTCTGAAGCAAGGCGATGGGTTTGTGTGAGAAAAATATCCATTTAAAACTTTATAAACAAAAATAACTAGCTTAGCCATTCACTGCTATTATAAAGCTTGGAAGTTTGACAGATCTGCCAGGCTCATTCACAGTGCACACCATCCCCTGAGTAATAATCACGTAGAGCTGCACCTCATCTTCTCCCTCATCAAGATGGCTAAAGCACACACCTCTCCTCACTCCAGTGTCTGGTCTCGTTTATACGTTGTGGACTCTTTCCTAGACTCCTTCCAAGTCTGACCTCCAGCGATTCTCCTGTACCTACCTCCTGTGATCCTCCTCTGTGTTCTCCTCTCCAGCATCTCCATGTGTGTTAGCCTCCATCACCATCCACGATCTCCTGGTCCTGTAAGGCAAGGATCATCTTTACCATCTTCATCAGCACAATAAAAGTATCTTCAACCTGCTTACTTGCATCCACGATTCTTCAGCTTCTGTTGTTGTCAATAAACTTCCTGCATTACAATGTCCTGTGTGTTCTGAGTCTACTTCCGTAACAGGAAGAGCCAGGGAAGAATGTCATATACACCTAGGATGGCTTGAGGCTGAGTAAATCATGGGCTAGATGCTAGAGGTTTTCATCTCGGTTATCCACAGTGATTCATCCACAGTATTTTTTACAAACCTACTGATCAATAGTCTAATTTATGAAGTATTGGCGTCTACAGATCTTCTACAAAGCATTTGAGATATAAGCCTTACAGTAGGCTACCTAAATCTTTCTACAGCGCTGGACAGAGACTTATGTCCGCTGGTCACCCAAAGGGACGTACCTGGCCACTTTTCACCAACGAGGAATTGCATTGTGGGGTGGAGAGAAATTCAAGCAGATACAAAGATTCAGCCACCAGGGTGTGTCTCTCATTGACTTCTCCCCGTGTGAGAGGTAAACATCTGAGAGAATGTGAGAGTAGCTGTTACAGAGTTACAGATGTGAATAACACATTAAAAATGTCTGTCAGGTATGTGGTGACATTCAGCCCACTGATGGACACTAAAGAGGACCCTCAAGCCATCATCATCTGGGACATCCTGACCGGACATAAGAAACGAGGCTTCCATTGTGAGAGTTCAGCACACTGGCCTATTTTTAAGTGAGTTAATTAATTACACTTTGTTTGTCTGTGCTCTTGTACTTTTATTTAAAAATAAGAACTTCTAAAATGCTTTTCTCCCAGGTGGAGTCAAGATGGAAAATTCTTTGCCAGAATGACACAGGATACTCTCAGCATCTATGAAACCCCAGTAAGATAAGCCTTTACCTTCAATTAATATGTAGTTCCTGTACTTACTCCTTTTTTTTAAATAATACCATGTAAATTTCTTCCAGTCAATGGGTCTGCTAGATAAGAAGAGCTTGAAAATAAGTGGAATAAAGTAAGTAAACCTATGCAGGATTGCAGAAAGTAATTAAAGACATAAATCAGCCCAGTGTTGTTTTAGTATAATTCAGATACTATTTAATATATGAGCAACGTTTGAATTATTGAAAATGATCTATCTTTGAGTGTTACCAGCAATTTAGGTGATTGTGAAATACAACCCTGAAGTTTTTTCCTGTCCGATAGAGATTTCTCTTGGTCACCGGGAGACAACATCATTGCCTTTTGGGT
Source organism: Gobiocypris rarus (assembly GCA_023029165.1). NCBI lineage: Eukaryota > Metazoa > Chordata > Actinopteri > Cypriniformes > Gobionidae > Gobiocypris > Gobiocypris rarus. The sequence continues at coordinate 6,296,515 of CM040914.1, read as the reverse complement.
CCCTGAAGACAAGGACATTCCAGCCAGGGTAACGCTCATGCAGTTCCCATCCCGTTTAGAGATTCGGGTACGGAATCTTTTCAACGTGGTGGACTGCAAGCTTCACTGGCAACGGCAGGGTGACTACTTGTGTGTGAAGGTGGACCGAACGCCCAGAGGAACACAGGTGAAAGAAAGTCTTCTAATCATTTCCTTATAGACCTTTTATCACCTGTCTTTATACCTGCACAATTGTTTTTCTGCTCTTCAATAGGGTGTCGTCACAAACTTTGAGATTTTCCGCATGAGAGAGAAACAGGTTCCTGTTGATGTGGTGGAGATGAAAGGTAATCAAGGTGCTCCTAAAAGCCTTAAAGAGCATTTAACCACTTCAGCTCTGTGCCCCACATTTGGGTCCAAATTTGCATACGTCATAATTATTCGAAAAATGCTGCAGAGCTGAAGTGGTTAATAAAATATAGTAATCAGAAAATATGTGACCCTAGACCACAAATCCAGCCATACGGGTACATTTTTGAAAATCTGGAATCTGAGGGTGCAAAAAAAATCTCAATATTGAGAAAATCGCCTTTAAAGTTGTCCAAGTGAAGTCCTTAGCAACGCATATTACCAATAATAATACATTTTAAAATATTTACAGTAGGACATTTATAAAAGAAAAATCAATCATTTTGACCCATACAGTATATTGCTATTGCCACAAATATACCCGTGCGACTTATGACTGGTTTTGTGGTTCAGGGTCACATAATAGTTTTCATCTGAGGTGGACTAAATGGAACATCTGATCTTTATTAGAGAGCATTATTGCATTTGCCTGGGAACCCAACGGCAGTAAGTTTGCGGTACTACATGGAGAATCACCCAGAATAAACGCCTCATTTTACCACGTCAAAAGCAACGGCAAGATTGAGCTCATCAGTAAGTGCCAGTCTTAATGTCGCTCATGAAATATAGACAAATCTATGTTAGTATATCTAATACTATGTAAATATATGTAAGTAATATTATCCTGATTGATTTAGTACACACAGGGTTTTTTTGTGACTATTCTGTGGTTTTCCAGAGATGTTTGATAAGCAGCAGGCCAACAGTATCTTTTGGAGTCCTCAGGGTCAGTTCATGGTACTGGCAGGACTGCGGAGGTTAATTTATACATATATTATAAGTATTAAATAAAATTAGATATACAGTAAAAAAAATTTGGGGGTTGGTAAGATTTTTTTTTTAAAGTCTCTTATGCTCACCAAGGCTGTACTTATTTTGTTGAAAAACACAGTAAAAACAGTTATATTGTGAAATATTATTACATTTTAAAATAATTATTTACTATTTTAAAATGTAATTAATTTTTTAGGATTCTATGATGAAAATAACAGCATTTATTTGAAATAGAAATGTTTATTTGAATTATAAATGTCTTTACTGTCACTTTTGGTTAATTTAATCCGTTCAATGATCAGTTTCTTTAAAAAACAAAAATAAAATCCTACTGACCCCCCACTTTTGAATGATAGTGATCTGTGTTCATGGGCAAATTTATTTTCTTAAATCTTTTAATTGCTTAGCTCTTACAGGTGATTTATTTCTGTTCTGTTTTTGCTGTGCAGTATGAATGGTGCTCTTACATTTGTGGACACATCGGATTGTACCATTATGTATATAGCGGAGCATTACATGGCCTCTGATGTGGAATGGGACCCTACAGGCAGATACGTGGTCACTTCTGTTTCCTGGTGGAGCCACAAAGTAATCTGATGTTCACTTCCTTAAAGTGCCCCAATTATGCTATTTTAAAGATTCCTAATTTTGTTTTGGAGGTCTCCTACAACAGGTTTACATGCATTTTTTTCATAATATACATCACCACATTTTTCAATGATTCTCAAAAGACCTTTCCACATGCTATTCTGTTCTGATTGGCCAGATGGCTCAGTCTGTTATGATTGGTCTACTGCTTACAGCGTGTCGGAAACGAAACAACCGTTACCATAACTGAACTTCAGCTCCGGAGGCTTCCTCAGTCCTCAGTGATTGTACACACTGTAAAGACAGTAACGAGATCACCGATTTTACAATCCGAGCGCGAGTCCGGTTATTCGACATCGAAAGGACACCTTGAGCAGGACGTTTCTCAGTCATATGCTACTCAGTTTGATGTACATTATAAGATGTTGCAACTGTAATTCTTCACCATAAGCATGAATAAGTGTATGTCCATCAACAAACCAATGTGTATATTTCTAATTTATTGAAATAAATTAGATGCACAACAACGCATATGTTAGCTGAGCACTAACGTGATTGACTGATGTAACATAAATGTTTGTAAAAACAAATCTTACTCCTTCCTTTATCTTTACTCAAAGTAGTAAAAACAATAGACAATCTACATTAATAGGCACATTTTGAAGTAACAGTTAGACAGTATTCCAGTTAGACAGTAATAACGTGAGTTAGCCGGTTAGCCAAAAACGTACACAATATAAAACACATCATCTGATCATTTTTCAAGGGAAAAGTGATTAAATTACAATAACTAATAATTACTTAGTAACTAGTTACACCCAACACTACACAACACCAGTTACAGTGTTTGAGGGCGGGTAAAAGTAAATGTTGTTCACTGACAACCAATGAAGACCAGACCATAGGTGGGCATTATGCAAATATATAATGCAGTGATGTGTAGCCGTCACGGAAGTGGGTTTCAAATTATTGACTACTCATTTAGGCTGTTCAGAGTCGATTCTTTCTTTTGAGAGACCCTATTTTTTGTGCACATTTTGCTTTACAACTTTGCAGATTGTTTACATTACACATTGCATGAAAGGTAAGCATAATGAAGCAGTTACTTTAAGTTACTATGTATTTTTTTACCCTGCATACTTTTATTTACTCTGCATACAGGTGGACAATGCATACTGGCTTTGGACATTCCAGGGACGCCTTCTGCAAAAGAACAACAAAGACAGATTCTGCCAGTTGTTATGGAGACCACGCCCTCCTTCTTTACTCAGTCAAGAGCAAATAAAGGTCACTGTCCTTTCTACTGTTTACATTTGTAACATCTGCACAGTTTTAAATGTTAAGGTTATAAGAGCTTTGCCATGGAGACAGAGGTTTTCTTCATTTTAACAGGCAATTAAGAAGGACCTCAAGAAGTATTCAAAAATCTTTGAGCAAAAGGACAGACTGAGCCAGTCCAAAGCTTCTAAGGTCAGTCTTTCTTTCTTAAAAAAAATCTATTTATATATATATATATATATATATATATATATATATATATATATATATATATATGTTTAATTGGTTATGATTACATATTTGTGTAATTTATAAAATGTAGTTAATTGATATGAAATGTTTCTGCAATGCTCTTGATGCAGGAGTTAGTGGACAAACGTCGTCTGATGATGGAAGAATACAGGCAGTACAAAGAAAGTGCCATTCAGATTTATAGCCAGCAGAGAGAGCTGCGCCTTCAGCTCAGAGGAGGTGAGAAACACCTCTGTCTTTCCTTTGTTCTTTCTCTCTATTGTTTTCATTGTCTATTGACATTTCCATCATGTCTGAACAGCTCTTTCTTCCCTTTCTATAGCTACTGTCTTTGCCAATAATAAACCCTTGTTCTGTGTTGAAAATCCTTTACCTAATCTGGTGTTCCCTGTTAAAAATGACCAGCCTCTCGTTATGCTGTTATGACAATTTTTTCAATTAGCACAGGTTTTGTACTTTTTTAAAACTCATTGATCATATGCTCATCTGAGCAATGTAGGCTGTTTTTTTAGTTTTATGGGAACACCAAAAAAAGCACAAAAACACAAATATTATCAAAAGTTTTGGGGAAATTGTTATACCCTGTCTGAACAAAGTCAGTAAGTTGTAGTACAATTTGAAAACATTAACTAGCAGTTTTTGTTTTAAAAAAAATCTGCATGAGTGTTAAATAGTTTATTAAATTAATTTATTTTGCCAGTGTAAACAGTAATTATTCAGAAGGTTCACATTTAAACATTTCACATGCAGTAGGAGCTCCTTGACATAAATTTAGGTAGGGCAGATTCTGGGTCTTAGTGCTACTTTATAGTTTATAAATATTTGGTAAGTTTTATATATTCTAATCACTGAACACATCAGACACGCTTATGGCAAAATTCTAATGTCCATGCATTGTTCAGCCTGAGGGTGGTGCTCTAATGAGGATTGACAGACTTTAGTACACACACGACAAATGCATAGAATTCCATCGTAGAATTGCCTTAATGTAGAATTTATTGTGTTCGAATGATGTTTTGTAATGTTGAATGTAAAAACCAGTGAGGAAAACAAATGTATTGCTATTCACATGAGCATGTTTAAACTAAAGGATGTATACTTTCATTATTTTGAAATGCTACTCCACATAGGAAGAACAGACATGCCAAAAAATTGGTTGCAGAATGCAGAACATTTACAATTTATTATTAATTCAGTTAATATAGAGGTCTGTTTGGATGAATATCTGCCCTTACAGACAAGCCGCTGTTGTGCAGATGCACACTGCAGCCCATATCAATGGATTACCCATAATGCAGTTTGATGAACCGTACACATATTGTTTACCAGAGTGCCCTACAATAAAAAAGTTAAAATATTTTACTATTAATCCAAGTCAGAAGTTAATGAGTTGCACTGAATTATCATCTCTCAGGTGTGGACACAGATGAACTGGACAGTAATGTGGAGGACTGGGAAGAGGAAACCATTGAGTTCTTCATCAACGAAGAGATCATTCCTCTCGGAGACCTGGAGTAGAGCTACATGGAAAGCACCCATGTTTCCAGCTGTGAGACAAAATATTTACCCCCGGAGGTCACCGCCATAAGTCCTTTACAAGTTCTTTGTATGACAGACAGAAGTATGTTGACATGCACAGTTATAATAGAAAGGGTTTTTGTTTAGTCAAGCAAAAAGTTCACACAAGTAAGCATATTGAACATTTAAAGTCGCCATGAAACAAGAGTTGCGATTGTATTTACTTTCCTATTCTGATGTATATCCAAATCTTCTCAAACAAGAACAATGGTTGGGAGGGACTTGATGTTGACCATCAGGAATTGATTGGATGGTTGTGGTTTGCTATTGCTGTGATGTCGTGCGAGTGACAAGTTGTCCCGCCCTCACATAAAACGTCATCAGAGAAGAGATGTTGCTGCAAGAGGGAGGGGAAGTAAGAGGGCAGAATTGTGGACAAATGCTGCTGGGACAAAGGCTGGGGTCTGATCAACTCCAGCCGGGTCGCCTGGGCGAGGTTGTCTGATGTTGAGGGACCCGAAACACCTAATGACCCCAGGACACATCACTGATGATGTGTCCCTGCGCATCTGCATGATGTATCTTTTACCATAACAGCACATGGATAAAATAAAATAAAAGAGATGTGCAAGGATAAATAGTGTATAATAAATACTGCATGCAGTATTCCATAAAAAACAAGAATTGTCCATTTTGATTTCATGGTGACTTTAAAGAATGAACTACACATTACGCATCACTTCTTTGTTTTTGGAGCAAGCTGAGGGCAACTGTAGTCTCTTAGCACTTATACACGCTGGATGAAGCTGAGCTAGCTCTGTTGACTTCGCAAAAAACGACTGGTACGATATCATTCAGACTAAAGCATTTACATGACATTTAAAAATTATGAATTGTTCTTTTAGTCCGACTTAATTCGAACTTTTGAAGTGCATGTAAACACTCTTACTGATTCACATATTCCTGATGAGAATGGATGTTTAATTTTAATATGAATTTTAAGTAAGAGCTCATATTCCTCAATCCCCCTTCATACAATTTTCTTGTAACAATCATTGAAAGGAGTAAAGGGCAGTGATTTATCATTTGCTGTTCTTCTTCTGAAAGAGCAAGATATTTCTCAAAGTCCAATGGTACTATTTTGTGGGTTATCACTTCTCAAAAGAATATATTTCTGATACAGGAGTGGAATTTCTTTTGTACTATGGTCTGGCCTTTCGTATAAAGGCATTTTGTTTACTAAGGAAACGCTTCTTATTATTTCCCACCATTATTCCAAAGGTAATACTTCTTCACTCGGGACGTGGCATGCCAGTGTGCTGCAGTATCATGAGGCATAATGTCAAATCCAAGCTGTACTGTACTTAATAAAAAAATATTGTAAAATTATAAGGGAATTTTAAAACAAAAGCAATGAAACATTTGTTAGGCAAGTCTTTCACAAACATCATCAATTTCTACTTCTTTGTATTTAATTTAATTTACTTAATGTTGTATTTTACTTGAATTTCCCATTAACTGATATTGTTTTAAAGCTTCCATACAAACATACAAGATTGTGTGTTTACTCCTCTATAATAAATGTAAACAACTTAATGTTTCTCCTGTGGTTTAATATTTTTTTAAACTATAATTTATTGCATTGACATTTTGGTTGTTTTGCTCAAAAACAGTGAGGTCATGTCAGGCCTAGTCTCATCAGACTGACGGCAGTGGTAGACTGGCAACCGTCCGTGGGCATGGTGTCTGAGGCTGAGACTGTAAGGCCCAACACTACGCCTATTATTTGAAATGTGATAAGATAAAAGTGAACATGTAATGATATATACATTTAAAATTCCTTATATCTTGAGATTTGACATTTCTAAAATGGAAACCAAGGAAATTTCATAGTTCAGTGATCAAAATATCATTTAAAATCTCACGTGTTTTCTCATTTAAACAGAGACAATTCTACTGCTACTTCTACTTATAATAATAATTAAACAATAATTTGCGAGTTGAACTGACCCTAATACATTAATCCAAATATCACACTATGAAAACAGACCAAAACATTGTATTTTAACAACAGCAAAAAAGCACACCCTATATAAACATAAAACATAATAAATATCAGAGTATTACGACTAATACTCTGATAATAATACTTACTTTTTACAACTTTTTTTTAAAAAAAAATTACATATCCTAGCTGTTTTTGATATTTGCTTATGAAATAGTCTTTGTATAGAAGTAATTACTTTTTTTCTTTTTTGTTGCAAATTAACTTTTTTAGTAATTGTTGCAAGTCTAAGTTGAGCAAATTAACATTAGAAAACGACAAATTATGAGATATATATTAGTTGGCCTGACTAATTTTGGCACAAAACTTGCCCCAAAAGTAACCAAACGAGTGTGTGTACCTGTCTCCGTGGCAACAGTTTCCTCGCGCCAGCCTGTACAAGTGTCTTGATTGGTTTTAAGAGGCTCTCAAACACCTTTATATTTTACTTGTCCTTCACGCACACGTTTGATCTTAAATATTTGCGTATTTATGAGGATATGGTTTGGACTGATGAAAATTTTCTTTTAGCTGCACTGGAGAGGATGGCTTGACATAGTCCCAGCATGCTAGGAACGCGTTGAGTTGTTTCACACCTCTAGGGGTTTTATCACCGATAACAACCGTCCACTGGTGAATCCAGAACCTCCGCAGGGGCCAGCTCAAGTCCTGCCTCAGAATGAGATTACCCAGCCATCAAGAAGATTAACTAAACTAACCCGTGGTAAATCACCAGTATATTCTAGCGTGGCACTAGGTGAGGCGTATTTTGATCTTTGAAACAGGCGCTGATACAGCATAAGATTGGAGTAGTTAACTTGGGAGACAAAAAATGAAGGATTTGCCTGGGGAGTGGAAGGACCATCAGCTCACGGTAGGCTGTCGATCTGTTATTAAAGCACCACAGTTCATTCAACATGACACCTGTCACTTGCACGCGCCAAGATTAGGCTACTTGGATGAATGTCCCTTAGGAAAATGTACAGGCTTCTCATAGAAATGCTGTGGGACACAGTCATCAACAAGTGCGTTCCTCTGTAATAACACTTTATAATAATAACTTTCGTTAGTACGTCGTCACATGTGGAGACTAAGGCTTCAGTTGTCACTTTATAGTGAATATTCTCATTGTAGTTGAATGTTGATAGTCAGTCTTTGTATAGACTTGCACATTAAAGTCGTGGCTACAAACAAAAATATAATATGGTGACCTTTAGTGGTAAATTGTCAAAGGTAGCCTAGTGGTTATTGGCAGATTTAAAAGGGAAACTGTAAAGGCCATCTTTCACAATATAATATAATATTACATTTGGTTTTTAATGGTTCATCAACAAAACAATCAATATGAAATGCAAAATATTCATTACACCATTAAAAATGGTGTGGTCAGTAAGGTTTTCCACAGAAATATTAAGCTGCTCAACTGTTTTCAACATTGATAATAATAAGAAATGTTTCTTGAGCACCAAATCCACATATTAAAATGATTTCTGAACAATCGTGATATTGA